>CAVLJG010000001.1:116156014-116310078 GCA_963669975.1 Acanthoscelides obtectus | reverse complement strand
CAAGATTTATGCTGCTTCATAGTACCAACAATCATACCTCCTTTCCTATATGGCGAGACGTGGTATACAAGTATTATGGGAGTATGCTTTGTTAGATACGTAGTTTCACTCAACTCCACTTGGGCTGTGAACAGTTTTGCACATTTCTATGGGAACAAGCCTTACGATAAGTAAGTATCAATAAGAAGCCTAACCATGGGCGGGCGGCCTCAGGGATATATATCAGGGTCGGCCGATCATCGCCAAGAGAAAACGGTTTGAAGTGTGGGGGGTTGCAATTTTTCTCAGGGGTGGATCCTAAAAATCTCCAAAATTGTACATAATACCATGCTAAATATACTAGAGTGACATATAAATCGAACACCCAGTTTAAATGGTTTTATTTTAATAAAAGTTGGTGAACGTATTTATTTTACTGTAAATAACAAGTGAACAAATTTTCAGCCTTATCAGTTGGACATTCCGGTTTTTATACTGCTATTTTTTAATTCACTAACGCTCTAAAATGAATATTTCAGCCGCAATAAAGAATCAACGTTGGCGGATTTTTGTTCTTGACATCCTTTACGATCGGTTACGATGCCTAGAGTACGGAGACCTGTACGATTTCGTCAACTTAGTGAGTTTGATAGGGGCCGTATAGTGGGACTTCGAGAAGCTGGACTTTCTTTTCGGGCAATTGCAGTTAGAGTGCAAAGAAGTGTAGACACTGTGGTTAGGTGTTGTCAGGCATTTCTTCGAGAAGTCCGTACGCAAAGAGCAAGGGGCACTGGACGCCGCCGTAGAACAACAGACCGTGAAGATCGCCGCCTAAGATTATTGGCCTTAAGGGACCGTTTCTCCACTACCAGGTCGATTGCAAATGAATGGTTTGCAGAACACGGAAGACCTATTGGCATGCGAAGTGTTTACCGACGAATGAGAAGTTTTGGCTTGTTTTCATACTAGCCACACTGGGTCCTCCCTTTAACTCGAGAACACCGACGTAATCGCCTTGAGTGGTGCAGACAACGGTCACTCTGGGATCAGGAATGGAACAGTAATGTCTTTAGTCGTGCCAGGGTTAGAAGGCGACGTGGTGAAAGGAGGAATCCACAGTTTTTTGTTGAAAGACATGTTCATCACACTGTTGGAGATATGGTTTGGGGTGCTATAGCTTATGGTTCCAGGTAATCTTCATCAGAGGTAACATGAACGCGCAGCGTTATATCCACGAAGTTCTAGAACCCCTTCTTTTATCCTATCTTGATACCCTGGCAGATCCAACTTTCCAACAAGATAATGCCCGACCACATGTTGCAAGAGTCACAATAGACTTCTTTCAACATAATGATGTCACATTGTTACCATGACCACCAAGATCTCCCGACTTATCCCCAATTGAGCACGTGTGGGATATGATGGGTAGGAGATTGCTCAATTTGCAACGTCCTCCTAAGACTCTAGAAGCACTTCGAGAGGAGTTGGTGGTTGCCTGGAATGAGATACCACAGGAGGACACTGACCACCTGACCAGAAGCATGCCTAGGCACGTTGGAGAATGCGTAGCACATCAGGGTGCATCCACACATTATTAAAGGTCAAAGGGCTTTAAAGCAGTGCAATCATTTTGAAATTTTTATCATTTACTTATTATGCTTCATTAAGTACCTATACAAAATTTTATTAAAATAAAACCATTTAAACTGGGTGTTCGGATTTATATGTCACTTAATATATTAATTTACTTTGCTCATTATAGCTATTGTTCATATGATTAATAAATTTTGATAACAGCCCAGTAGTACTGTTTTATTTGCTCTCACTAACGACTGCTCAGGGGGTTTGCCGATATATTCCAATTTTTATAAGGGGTATATCCTGTGCCGATGAGTACAGCTACTCATTTATTTATGGAATGCAAGTCCTCTAGATCAATCTACAAAAGCCATTTCGTAGTTCTATAACACTCGTATTGGCAAACTTAAATTGTAATATTGATAGCTCCATGAGAAACATATTCACCCAATGGCTTTTAGTCATTTTTTTTATTGGAGGCCCGTGGTTGTGGAAACCTGAAAACCTCGTAGTCAAAGTCTACTAAATCCATAGCTATATTGAAAAGTTTACTTGTGGAATTTATGCGCTTTTTGATTTTCAGTCTTTTTTCATTTTCTAAAATTTATTTTTTCATGTATGCGGTTATTCAAGTTTATAATACACCAGCTGATAGACATCAGCTATCAGAAGCTGAACATGTAAGCTTATGAATTTTACAAGTCATTACTGAGGTAAATAGTGGCCCTATTCAAGTACTTTTCTTTTCATTTTTGGATCTTTAGCTTCCCCTAAGTTACTTAACTGCTTTAGACCACAACCTGTGATTCAATGGAAGACGTTAGGGGCATAAATCTGTATGGGTATCAAATTTTAACAGGTTATTTCGGGGTTCAGCGCCACAAGCGTTTTTGTTAGGAGCTTTCAGAAAAAATATATTTTCTATTGGCTGTAAACAAATAGTTTTAGAATTTGCAACTAGAAAAAATGATCAAGTAACGAAACTTTCAGAATTTAACAGTAATGCCGTAAATGTAAACGCACTCCAAAAGAGAATGGTTAGATTAAAATTCAAGTTGTTCCTAACATCAAATCAACTGTCTGTCATTTTCACTATCAAGCACAAATATAATGATATCCTAGGTGGCGCTACCGTCGCGCACCCAGCGAATACGCCGGGTTTCGTTCTGCATTTTCCCCAAATCCTTCAGTGCTAACTTTGACATATTGAGCGAAATAAGGAGACAGTACTGCTCGGCTCTTAAAGCCAATAGTGCTACGGAAGTACAAAATTTGTCGCCCACAACATAATTAGGTGAAAGTGCAAAATGACATAAAATTCTACGTAAAGAACTCGATCAATATTCCTGACGCAGAATACCATGAATATGAAAACGAAGTGATATGCAGCTTCTAAGTCGATGCGCATTTTTTTGCAATTTAGGTCTTCCGTGCCTTAAGAGTATGTATATATGTATATCACATACGTGTTGCGAAATGACGAACGGATGTACACAGTGCTGTACTTCTGTAATTATTACACAAGAAGTCATTGAATTTCGTTGAAGACATCACCTCTAAAAAAATCCAAGTTCAATACGTTTTTACTTCCTGTGCCAAAACTGACGAGGAAGTATTGTAATCGCGAAAAGTTTAGAAATTGAAATATTATATTTTTTTGATGTTGTATGACATCTACGTCACGAAAAACATTGTCACGCATTTCTGTCAGTCTGTGTGTCCGATAATCATATAACTATCTATGAGCAAAAAGTATCGCTCGGATTCTGATGAAATTTTTACACACGGTTATGGATGAAACAAAACAAAGTTTAAGCAATTTTTATTTTCTTGTATTTCGCCCCCGATTTTCAAATACACAAACCTTCATCCTGGACATAGTAGCAACCTTGTGTGAAAATTTCATCAAAATCCTAGCGATGCTTCTCTTGTTACAGGCGGTGATAAAATTATCGGCAGGACCGACGAACAGACCGACCGAAATTAATGGCATGCTTTTTCGTGACGTACATGTCATATAAAATCCAAAAAACGTAATATCTCAATTTCATAATTTTTCGCTATCACAATACTTTCTCGCCAGTTGGCATAGGAAATAAAATATGTTACCCATCGAAAATATTTTCAGCAAAAAACTGTTTCACCTTATTTGAAACAGGAGTAATTCCGATCAATTAAGGAGCTGTACACCGTCCCATAAATTTCACAAAAGTTGGAAAATGCCCCGTAAACGAAAAGATATGGTTACTATGCCCAGTAACCCATAAGGTCCATTATATGCCACGCCTTTCTTTGGTTAATTAATAAAACACAATGATAAATATCTAACGGTTGGTCCAAACAAAACAGTTGTCTATTGGCGTGCAAATTTAGGGCCAATAAGGCGGAGAGTAGGAGGGGGGGTTAAGAGCGCCAGTGACTTAGGACGGATTAAGCCACAACTCTCAGAGGTGTTAGTCGGAACTTGTTTTGCTTGACCACCACACAAAAGGAGAATCTAACATAGATGTCGAAATTTAGGTAAAAGTACACACAGAGAGAGCCAGATAAAACAAGACATTAAATGAATCACAATATATTGATTGAAAAAAAAACGCACATGCGCTCCACTGTAGTGCGAATAATAAAAGAAAGAAAGGATGTTATAAATCTTAAATACAACCTAACAAAATTATTATTCGAGATAACCCCGCGAGACGTCTACCATGATATACGCCCGAAGTATTTACAGAAGTATTAAACTTATCTGTAGGTCTTCTTTGTCAGGCGCGGCCGAGATGTCCTCAACTCTGGTCAAAAAGTGGCCAGTAGTGGGCACGTCACTGGGTAGGGGCTGCTTGCCTCGTTGCCAAACATTATGGTAGTAAAGGGAAAAAACCCCTGTTCACATCAGGTTTTTTTTTCAAGGGGATGGCATCCAAAAATTTGCAAAACTACAACAAGATGCAACCAACTGGAGGAGAAAGGATGATGATTCTCTTCTGTTTCTATTGCCGCTGAGGGTCAAAATCCCATAAGAAAATGGAAGACGTAGCACCCAACCAAAATAACTAAACTGAAGTTACACAAAAAAAGGGTGCTAGTCCATGAATTGGCGCTTGGGGTCTAATATCCCAGAGACCGGGAAATGACGAAACGACCCCTGCACCACGACCTCAACGGAAACAGAAAAGCGAATCACGCAGAACACGTAACGTTCTATAAGAAGGTATATTGAGTGGCCATGAAGAAGATATGTTTTATAGGAAACCAACTAACGGAGAAAAACTACAGAGTTTTTTGCTGATCGTCAACACCAAACTGAATCGCTGAGAAAGAAAGATATAATACGAGTAAAATTATACAATCAATAAACTATTAAATTTGCAAAAAGAAAATCATTGGAAAGGGCTTGACCTAGGAATGGGCACTCTATTATCAATGAAGAGAAATTCAAATTACTGATAAGTGATAAATAGAAAAAGAAGGTTTTGGCACGTTACATATATTTATACCCGAAGGTGTAAAGTATACAAAATAATGCAGCATGAGTCTACCTTCCGCTCAAACTTGTGCAGTATATTTTTTATTATTGTTCTATTTTTGTCTTGATCATCCTCGTATCACTTTTCTGGACTCTTCCTTCCCGCACCCGTCTAGCTTTCCTTCATTCGATTTAGGTACCCAAACCGTCTAAACTGTTACACTTCAATTCTATGCAAGATTGATTCTACTCCCACTTTTTTTCCTCACTATATTATTTCTTATTTTGACTCATCCAGTTATTCCTTCAACTTTTCTAAAAAATTTCATGTCTACTGCATGGATCTTGCTCTTCAATATGTTAGCACCCAACTTTCGCTACCGTAACCTAATGCTCGTCTAAATACGGTTTTATTGCTATTTAGTCTAATCATATTAGACAAAAATACCCCTGGTTCGCGAAATGATTGTAAAGTCTGGTTTTACTGATGTAAGTTGTTCAAGGGGGTATCCAAAATATGGACGCATAAAATGGTTACACCAAGTTTAGTGGGAAAACTTTTTATTCGACAACAAAGAATGAGATAACGTGTTTTGTGAGATTCAATCGAAAGTGTTGGCAGGAACGAAAAAACTCTTAATACAGGGTTTGTCCGGAAAGTAATAGGACTGAGTCGATTTAAAAAAAATTATTGAGCCAATCGTTACGATTCTTTAAAAACTTTCATAATAGGCTCCTTCTGCGTCGACGCAGCGCTGCCAGCGCGATTTCCAAGCATTGAAGGCGTCACGTAAGGCATACTCTGGAATAGCCTTGAGAGCCGCGGTGCATGCTGCTTGGATCCCCTCTGTCGTCTCAAAATGGGATGCCGGCCTTGGTCAGGTGGCTGTTCACAAGAAAGGCGGTGTGAGCCGGGGCGTTGTCGTGGTGCAACTTCTAGTCGGCTGCGATATCTTTTCGGACCCGACTGACCCTTCGTTTGAGTCTCCTGAGCCCTTCCACGTAAAACTTGACGGTTTGTCCAGGAGGAACAAATTCATGGTGGACGATGCCTTTGATGTCAAAAAAGACAATGAGCATCGTTTTCACTTTGGATTTGCTCATTCTTCCCTTTTTTTGGCGAGGAGACGCCGTCGTGTGCCACTCGGAAGATTGCCTCTTTGTCTCGGGATCGTACTCAAAGATCCACGACTCGTCACCTGTGATTACGTTATTCAAAAATTGGGGGTCACTTTCACACATGTTAAAATGTTCTTGGCACACTTCCACTCGCCGCAATTTCTGGTCGTCAGTGAGCACTTTTGGGACCATCTTCGCGCACACCTTGCGCATGTTCAAATGCTGTGTCACAATATCATGAACCACAGATTTTGGTAAATTTAACATCTGGCAATTAAACGAATACTTCATAGCATTCGTACTTCTTAATAACCACAACAAAATTGGAGCAGATACGTCAAGTAGTTCTTGAGAATCCCTAATTGTTTGTCCTATAACACCTGTTTTCCGGCCATCACTACTAATTTATTGAGCAAAATACAGGGTTAGTTCAAAGGGCATTTTATAGCTAAATACGCCAGCTTACCTTGCCGAGATGAATCGAAAACCATTCCAGAAGATAAGTGTTATTTTTATGCAAAAAAGAATGGGTAACCATCGAAAATTCCGCAAAAAACTTCTTCACGTTCTCTGAAACAGGAGTAATTTCGAGCAATTAGGGACCTGAATACCGGCCCATAAACTCCAGAAGAGCTGCAAAATGTCCCGTAAACGTAAAGCCATGGTTAATAAGCCCACTGACCCATAATGCCTATTATACTTATAGAGCTGCTATTCTCAGGACCCGATGAAAAATACGGCTTAGTTTTTCCACCAGACCGTAATAAAATAGAAATTTATTTTCCCATTTTTCTATTTCTTGGGATAATCCGAGCTGGCTATTATTAATGTTGCTCCGTTCAGCCGTGTGAATCGGACTTTGAATAATAGATGCCTTCAAGAATCTGGTGGAGGTTTCTATGGATTTCTCAAAAAATATTTCCTATCCGACATAACGGTAAATCAAATTGTTCCTTTCCTATTCTCATCCCAATCTATTGGCAAGATGAATTTTCTTATATTCCAGCTGGCGCTGGCTAAAAGCTCATAAACTCTTTTCAAACGACCTTAACGTAGTAACTATCCTGAATTAACGTGCTCTTTCAAAACTGGCTCCTTAACACTAAGAACTAGGCGCAGCATCAGCTGTTCTTACTCGAAAAGGTACCACTCAGACTCAACGTGAACGCAACATTGGCAAAGAGCAGTACCGGCGAGTGGGGAACCGTACCATCGTGCCTTCACCAACCGTATACAATCCGATTCTTCGACGGTACCGCGGCAATACTCGCGAAGACATCGAGCCGGCACCGCGATTTTCACTTGTTTTCCAAACCGTTGTTGCGCTTTTGTCTGTTTTTGTGGTTGTTCCGTGCAGGTGACGCAGCTGGTCATGGCCCGCTGGATTGCAGGGCCCGTTCTCGCCTTGTTGCTCTTTTGTTTTGTCGGTAAGTGTCAAAGCCTACTAAGTCGTACAATTGATAAGAGAACCGAGAGGCCCGAGGCGGTCGGTGCTTTCATGAACTTATCTTGAGCTTTAAGAAAAATCAATCTGTAATATTTATCTAAAAGTAGTACAAATCAAAAACGGACAACAGATTTAAAAGGGTTGACTCGTACTTTCCAAATGTTGATATTATCGAATTTAAGTTGTTTTTGTCCTCCAAAAATTTGTTGAACTTATGAACTCGACAAACGATAAAATAACGATACATTAGTTTGCATTTTAAAGGAAAAAGACAATACAAGATGTTTCCTAAACAAGCAACGTTTTAGGGGCTTATTCTTTGCTGTTTCGAAAACTTTTGTAAATTATATTCCTATGTTATACATTGCCGACCTTTACAAATACACCAGGGTCTTATTGAACTATATCGACCAACTATACTATTCTTCCTCTTGGGCTCCTAACATAGACAATATAAAAATCTACTAGTTGGATATGATCGAAAGGATCTGACTTCCACACTTGAAAGATTATTCCCCATCAGGCAAAAGTGAGCAATTGAAGATGTAAAATACAAGGAAAGCTTTTCTTTTGGACAAAAAATAATCGCAAAGATGAGCATATTTAGTGTGTTTGTAGGTTGAGAAGCTTCACTTGCGCGCTTGTATAGCTAGAGCTTTTCAAAAGACCATCGCATTTGTTTGCTTTCCGTTCATCTCCCTCCGAAGCTTGACCGGCAACGTACTGATGAGTTGCTGAAAAGCACGAAACAGCACTGTCTATGGCTGCCCATGGTTACAGAGACGGAAGTCAAAGATATTTAGTTCAACTTAATTGGTGTCAAAATGAATCCTATATATATAAAGGGACTGAAACATTGATAAGGGGCAAATATTGACCTCTATAAAGTATTTATAGTACGCTTAACAATAAACGCTCGGAAACGATAGATACACAAAATGCTCGGAAAAATGTTTAATAGACTTTTGAGCTGGCTCTATAGGGTGTTTCACAACTTATCCGACAAATTTTAAATACATAAGCACTATTACGAAAGAAGTTGATTTCTCAAAAAATATGTAATAAAATTCCTACAGAAATTAAGTTATAAGCCTGAGTCTCAATAATAAATTGAAAAAAAATATCTGTATTTTGCGTTCATCGTCGTGATATTAGAACACACATTAATAATTTATTAACTGACTAAAACAAAATGCCAGGAACTTTCATACTGATAAGAAGTGTAAATAAGATTTAATCTGTATCGTGAGTGATCTGAATCAAGAACGGTAGATTTTTGTGAAGTCAAATAAGAAAGTATTTTGCGAGTTTATGTTTTTAGCTATTTATTAATAAACATGACACATGTGTACACTAATGAGGAGATAGTGGACATTGTTTTAGCGTACGGAGAAGCAGGGCAAAATTCGCGAGCGGCTTCTCGTTTGTATGCACACCGATTTCCGAATAGGCACATACCACATCACGAAACATTTAGTTCAATTATTTTAGGTGCACGTACTAGTGGAGATTTGCGCCCTAAACATGCAGTGGATGGGGGTGGGGTTCGACCACAACGCGTTTTAAATGCCGAAGACGGAATTTTGGATATTGTGGATGCTTTTATAAGCAGGTGAACTGTTAAACTGTATTATTTTATTATCTCGATTTCTATAAGACTTTAATTTTTTTTTGAGAAATCAACTTCTTCGCTACAGTGGGTTAAGATTTTAGTTAAAGCAAAGCATTTTTGAACAACTTGTCTCAAAAATCGCCAGGTACTTTGTAGAAGAAATGAATTATAATTACAATACATTAATGACTTCAGCACTTACTCCAAATGCCCAAATTTGTACCTATCAGCTACAGATTTGGCATTTGTTAACTATTATAATGCACATCGTGCATGAGGTACTGGGCTATTATGAAAGGAATCAATGAAAAAGATGCTGAAGTTTCACTTTCATCGAGAAAACAACGATGCTTATGAGAATATTCTATCGATTTCATCAAAGCATGAGGAAACGAGAGAGAAATCATTATTATCTTCTTTACAGCAGATAAAACGACTATTGTACGTAACAATATCACTTGGACGATCGGCTTTCAAAAATATTCCATCAGACGAATGATCTAATAAATGGTCTTATTGAAACCTCTACGGGTTACCAGCTACTTATATCACCATGTGTCAAGTTGAAAAATTGTCTGCCGTTTGAATTATTCAAATATCGTTCCTCGAGGTATGAGTTATTGTTGTAAAAAGTGAATAGTGGTACTTAAATGGATAATGTTGATTCGTCAGTAAGAGCCGATTTGATTAGATTATTTCTAGTAAATGCAGGGTGTTTTGAAACTCGTGAAAAGAAGTTGATATTCCACAAATCACCTGCATATATAAAAGTTGCATAATAAGAAAGTGAGTTTACATTATTAAAAATGATTTTAAAAATCATTGTCAAGTTAAATGAATACCGTTTATTCAAAAACTATTCGAAATTGTCCCCATTTGTTCGATTAACGCAAAATCTTGCTCGGAAAAATGAAAGTACTATTAAAACGGATCGAACCAAAGACTCGTACTGAAAACAAAAGTCTGCCAAATTTAAAAAAATAATGGGAGTAGTTAGAAAAAACGCTAAGGTTGTACACGGCAGTGGTCGAGAATATCAAAAAATCTGTGTATATCACCCCCGTTTGTCGAGTCCTATAAGCAGTTAAAATAAATGATTCAACACCCTGTATAGTAGTTTTATGGGTAGGAGGAGTGATGTGAACTTTGGATCTAACATTAATATTGTGAACTTTTGATCGTAATGTAATTTTTTCGTATAGGTAGGAAGGTCTCTTTTATGTAATAATTTTATGATGTAAGGAAAATGGGTCCAAATTAACTCATTTAGTTTCTGATTTTTTCCGAAATTTGATCATACTTTCTGATGCCATAAATAAATCTAACGCAGAAACTTTTGACAATTTGGATTTTTCTGCGATCGTCTTCATCCAGACAAGTAAGGTATTTAGGTGAATGATACGAGACCGGCTGTCCGATTACAAAATACAATAATTGCATGCTTACACCAATGGAGAAAAATCAGTTTTTCTAAAATGTATAAGCCGCAAGAAATTATTAAAGAAAATCGATCAAAAACTTCACGGTGTGTTAGATAACCTCTATACATGTTTTTCTTTATATAATTGAATGGAAAAATCTGCTTTGGAAACAGATCGGCAGCCAAAAACTAATTGTTCATAGGATTAAAAAATTCATAAAACAAATTATTCCATTACAAAACACAGTAACTGCCTTTGCTGTGTTTTGTGATGAGTACATACCTAAAAGTTACTCCTTTGCAAAAAATAAATTTGAAATATACGATATAGACATCTTTGTTTTAATAAAATATTAAATGAAAAAGTATCACTATTATACAGGGTGGCGCATCGAAAACGAAACAGACGCATTTACTGGCAGCTCAGTTTTTTTTTAAAAACGCTCAGACCCGTCGATTTTGTTTTTGAGGGGGACACAGGTTTGGCAAAAAATCACGTTAACACGTGCAGCCCCCTGGGCGGGGGTGACACCAACTCTAAAATCTTAAATGGAAAGGGGGTCGAGTGATACCTTATTTTAAAGGCCTTTCAATTCCCTTTATGATGATATAAAATTAATGTACTTCAGTTCAGTAGTTTTGAAGATTTATTGATTTAAAGCTTAAAGTAGACTTTAATAGGTACATCAGATTAGTTTGTACTACTTTCAGAATAAATTTGACTAAAAGAATTTACTTAATAACTAAATGCTTTTCTTCACTACGCCCATGTTTTGTTTATCATTTTGTTGTTGAAAATAGCTATTGGAGCGTTTTTTTGTTGCAACAAGGAACGAAGCAATAGAAGTGGGGGTTTTAGGGCAAGTTTATGTAGATCCTACGTTAAGTACCCGCAAATTGGAGACTGTGTGTGGTGTTAGTCGATGTACTCTCCAACGGATTCTAAAGGCCCATAGTTTTCATCCGTATAAAATTCACTTGGTACAAGAACTTAATGAAGACGATTTTGATCGGCGATTAGAATTTTGTGAAGATATGAGTGAACCAATTATAAACAATAAACATTATCTATTCAACACTTGATTTTCCGATGAATGTTCCTTTTTCTTAAATGGCATAGTAAATCGTCATAACTGCCGATATTGGTCCGATTCTAATCCCAGAATTTATCATGAGGTTCATGTAAATGCGTCTGTTTCGTTTTTGATGCGCCACCCTGTATATAAAAGATATAGAATAAAATATAGAATGCATAATGCTTACTGATTTTGAAGATTTAAAAATTCATTTATAGAGTAAAAACATGTCTCATTTAAATAACTAAAAACCTCATTTTTAAATTCTATATAGCTCACTATATCTCGCAGATCTCGATGTAGAGTATTGTACAATGAGATGGGGTGATTTTGTATATGCAATAGTTCTAAAGTGTGCTGAAATCGTTAATGTTTCGCTTTACATAATTAACACACTTATATACATAAATACAAGGAACTGTCAAGAGCTTATTTTGAATAAATGTGTTTTTGCAAAACTAAACTTGAACAACAATCCAATTATTCGTTTTTGTTATAAGATAAATGGCTGTATACGAGAGCATAGTGTAGTGATACTCGTAATAGGCTCTTTTTATCTAAATACTGCATCATATTTAATATAACATAATAGCCTTTATTTAAATGCATGCACACATTCTCAGTTTGGGTGCTGAAGGAGAGATCTGCATCGAACCAACTACAAAGGAGTTTCACGCTATCGATTAACTGTAAACCAAACTCTAAATTTAATGCTGTCTTAGCAGTTAAGTGTATGGCTTTTCTAATATCAGGACGTTTTGGTATAGTTCACCTACAGAACTTCCAGATACAGTAATCGTGGTATCGTCAGCAAACATTGTAACTTTTCCACTTGAAATGAAGTCTGGCAAGTCATTTACAAAAAGCAGAAATATTAGAGGACCCAATACGGACCCCTGGGGAACTCCCAGATTTACAGCGAATTTACCGGATAACACATTATCAATCTTCACAATTATATTTCTATTAGATAAGGAAGACTCGATCCATTTCAATATGTGACCTCTCCAACCTAACGATTCTAGTTTTTTTAGAATGATATTTTTATCCAGCATATCAAACGTCTCAGATAGATCGAACATTATGATTACCAAATAGTTGCCTTGATCTGATTGCGAATATTGAAAAGCATATTGGCGATTGCTCAAAATGCCTAGAGTGCGTAGAATTCGCCAGGTGTCCAGCTAAGTGACTTTGAGAGCGGTATATCGATAAGAAAAGCTTCTAGTAGGACCGACAGATCCTTGCTGAGTATACTGCAGTGTGAACGGGCGTAGACTAAGGAAGGCCGGTTAAGACTTCTGGCTCTGAGAGACAGATTCAGTAGTTCGTTAGCCTTAATGGATCAACATGGCATCAACCATTTACTTTGGCCACCACGATTGCCTGACCTATCACCAATTGAACATATCTGGGACATGATAGGTAGCAGAGTCTTGAATTTGAAATACCCTTCACATGCATCTCTTACTCACGAAGTTGCAGTGGCCTGGAAAGAGATACCCCCAACAGGATATTGACCAGCTTATCAGCACGTTGTTCAGTATCAATGGGTTTATAAGAAATCGTGGATCCTCAACACATTATTGAACCAGCTTCTGCAGTCAGTTGACGAATCAAGTTGTCTAGTAAGGGACACTGAATATATATGCCGAAAACTATTAAAAATTGTTTGTCACTCAGTATAGTTATGTACGATAAGCTTTAGTTTTTGACTCTCTGGTTGACATCACGGTGAAATTACTCCATTGGTACATGGGATCCGGGATTGTTTCATGGAGGTCATCTTGCACGAACTATGTCCGCAATTGTTATGGTAATTTAACGTGCTTTCTATTATAGGCTGAATAATTTTTTACTAGGTTAGTTTTTTTCGCAAATTGCTATAATGATTTGAACTTTCTAAGCTTTATTAAGTTCAGATTATCTAGCGTACTTTTACAACGTACATAAACTATCCGTGCGTGATATCAGATGCTAAACACGCAGGAATCGTTAGGCATGTGGCCTTTAAGAATTGTTTTCTTCGGCGTTTTCATGGACAAGGTCCGCCATTTCTTTATAATATAATATAAGAAATAACGAATACTGCTGAATTATATTACAAAATAAGCTGAAATCTTATGGAGAACGATTTCAAGATTTTCTTTAAGAATTTAATATGTTGTAGATCTCATTACGAAGAACAAAAATGTCACAGGCCCCAAAAATTTAATAGAAATATACTCAGTGACAGAAGTGTTACACACAGAAAAAATGATTTGTTCAACTTGATTTTTTGGCAATCAAGAATGAAACGATAACATTCTCATGAAATTTTATTTACAAGTAATAAGGAAAAAATAATGTGTTGGGCGATCCCGCAACTGAATACACTCCTGTATACATCTAGGCATCGACATAATGAGGTGACCGATGTCTGGTTGTAACGCCTCATTTTAAGCAACTCGAACTTCGCGGATTAGATCTGGCAGAGTACGTGTCTCATGTGGTGGCGCAATTTGCAATGACCAGTGTACAGTCCTACTAGAGCTTTGAGGCTATTCCTATCCAGCCGTAGCAAAGAGTCTGTTAAGATTAGTATAGTTGCCTTAGCAAGGATAACCCTGCTAATCTCTCCCAGTATTGATGGACCTTTATGTCCATCCCTGCAGAGATTATTTGTTTATCTGTATTGTAAGCGACCCCAATCGCTGGCTCAGCACCTATGAAAGGTGTGCTAGCCCCACTCGTTGCCAGAGTGTCCGCTGTCTCGTTTCCCTCTAGACCTGTGTGTCCTGATAATCAGGGGCGGCTGGCCCCTAAGTTCTGCAGAGCTGCATAACTGCCAAAACTTTTGCCTTAACAGAAGAAAACAGTAGAAATTTGATCATTATTTATTTTCCGTGTTATCACACAAATCGAAACAATACCGGCCTGCCCCCCCAAGACATGGCGTTGAGTCTGGTTTGTACTCAGAAAGCATTATAATCGACCAATTGTGTACTTGTCATTTTCGTCGCGACAGCAGGGGCCACTTGAAAAGGGTATGTGCACTACTTCGACACAAGCCGCACGCGTCTCTCTCTACAAAATCAAATGCGCGATTTAAGCATAAGCATGTGCTGCAATTTATGCATATCCGTACAGATCTAATGTGAAGTATACTTTATCTGAAGTCACTTGAAACACTGTGAAATACCGGGTGCGTTTTATATATCTATATTTAACACGCTCTGTTGCTGCAAAAATCGCCAAATTTCGCAGCAAATATAAGATATATAAGATCAAAGGCAGTTTCACCGGTCCACGTGGAGTAAAGCACGCCTATGCGTGGACATAGCCAATGAGAAAGCGTGTATTTCAGAGCTCCGAACAAGTGCAGGTGGCTACTGAAAATTGAAACAGTTTAGCCAGTGTCGTGTAGCGGTGAATAAACGTGTTTTCTTTAGTCTGTCCGTGTTTTTTCATAGATTTTATTAGTTTGTGTGTTTTTGACTTTTGAATACTCAGTTTACTTGTTGATTTAATTGTTGTGTTGATTGTTCTTGTATGTCCTAAATATGGCTCTTTGGAGACCTTGGGAAAATGCTCCAAGCCACGAGGAGATGGTTGATGAACCTGTGCAGGCAGAATTCATTCATAAAGATTTAGAGGAACAGACCCAAAGAGTAATCCTAAATATGTATGATTGTCTGAAAAACGAAAATCCAGATTCCTCGCAAAATCAAATTTTAAACAGAATTTGTATCCGGACAAAAATCAGTCGGTCTACCATTTATCGGGTTATAAAAAGGGGAGATGTAGTCAACCATTCCTTCCACAGAAAGCGCATAGGGCAAAAATTAAAAAGAATAGACGTGGGTTTTCAGGGAGATATTCGTCGTATAATATACGGATTTTATAAAGAAAATTTGGTGCCCACGTTGGAAATGATACGGGATAAGTTAAAAGATTATCCTGAAGATTTTTATAATTACAAATGCTTAGGCTCACTGCACTGTATTGTAAAACTGTGTGGTTTTCAATACAAAAAATTAGATAAAATAATGGTGATTATGGAGTCGTCTCGAATCGTTGAATTGCGCCAACAATTTTTGCACAAAGTTAAAATCTATAGAGAGCAGAAATGAAATCTGATTTACCTGGATGAAACGTGGTATGATACCCATGATGTTGTGCAGTACGGCTGGGTTGACGACAGCAACCAGTGCATTTTAAATGCAACCATGCAACCGTGGAAAACGAATCATTATTCTCCATGCTGGCAGTGAAAATGGATTTATACCTAATGCCTTGCTGTTATCTGCCAAAAATATCAAAGAATCATGTGCCGACTATCATGAGGACATGACCTCCGACTTATTTGAAAAGTGGATAGAGCAGCAGTTAATACCAAACATTTCCCCAAATTCAGTGATTATTATGGACAATGCGCCATACCATTCCCGACAGAAAAACAAAATTCCGAATACAGGCACAAAAAAACAAGACATTATCGATTTTATGAAGGATAAGGGAATGGAAATACCACAAAAATCAACCAAAGCCATATTATTGGATCTTATTAAAAGACAAAAATTTGAAAAAGAGTATGTTGTTGACAATCTGCTTCGGCAAAATGGCCATGAAGTATTACGTCTACCTCCCTATTACTGCATTTTTAACCCGATTTGAGTTGGTCAGGCCCCTCAATCAAGTGAAGCGCTATTGGCCACAATAAGAGATGCAGTATCTCATATTGCTGCCACAGACCTATGGAAGCAGTGTTCTAGGCATATTATTGAAAAAGAAAATGAATATTGTGTTTTGCCTGTAAATCCCGTTGTAATTCCTCTACAAGATGACTCTAGCGACAGCTCCGAAGGCGAGGATGATATATAAATACCTATAATGTAAGTCTTTATATACCTTTTTATATACCTACCTGCTATGTAAATATTTGCCTATGTCAAACGTTGGAATTCTGTAATTTTTCCATTTCTTAACTTTCAGTCAACATAAATTAAACTCCCAATATAAGTATTTTTTATCCCAAATCAAAAAAATAAGAAGATAGTAAAATCCATTTATTGTGATATAAAAACATTATTATTATCGTTCTAAATAAATAACCGCATGCCTATGATACGTCATGACCAAAGGTTTTTATGCTATTTCAAGAGACTTCAGATAAACCATACGTTGATAATAATAAATCAACAGCATCATTTTTGTAGACCTAACCAAAGCAATCGATAGTCTTACACTTACAAAATTTTGGATTTTGTGGAGTCACTTATCAACTCATGAAAAGTTATTTGGAAAATAGGACACAATGTGTGAACATCAACAGTGCATTGAGTGAAAATATGATTTTTAGATGCGTAGTTCCACAAGGAACCGTATTAGGACCAATGCTGTTTAATTTATATATTAATGACCTTTTTAAATTAAAAAAACGATATAGAAATTATTGGTTTCGCAGACGATACGGCAATTATTTGCTCAGACAACGATTGGACTTCTTAAAAAAAACAAAATTGTATTGGATTTTAAAAAGGTTACAAATTTTTTCACGGAAAGGATTTTAACAGTCAATTTCAACATACTTTGTTACATTTTCTTGCGACAATTTTAATCAACTCCAAATTAAAACGTTGAATAGCTGTAGAAACATACAATCGGTTGATAATTTCAAATACCTAGGGGTCATAGATAACCAACTAAGATGGAAGAAACATATTGAAAATTTAAAGTATTTTTTATCCCAAATCAAAAAAATAAGAAGATAGTAAAATCCATTTATTGTGATATAAAAACATTATTATTATCGTTCTAAATAAATGACCGCACGCCTATGATACGTCATGAAATTACAAAGGACGCGCCGACCAAAGGTTTTTATGCTATTTCAAGTGACTTCAGATAAAGTATACAATATCTGATTGGTCGGTCGGTGCTCGGTCCTCGGTATTGGCATATTGGTATTTTCGCATGACGTGGCTTAAAATATGAATGCGAAAAAATTTTATTCAGGTATTTTGGGTCTTACGACGAAACCGAGAGCTTCCAAAAAACGCGAATATTTCGTCGAGTGATTAATTTTTCTGCTGAGCTTGATACAACCTTAAGCGAACACATAAAAAATGCTTCAATATTTAAAGGAACTTCGAAAGAAATACAAAACGATCTACTGTATTGTATTCTTGAAGTTTGTCATGAAGAAATAATAAAACAGATTAACAGAGCCTCGTATTTGGCGATAATAGCAGATGAAACAACAGACATTTCGGGGAAAACCCAACTGGTAACAATTTTCAGATACGTATTTAACGGCGAACCAGTAGAACGTTTTTGGAATTATATGAATCCCGAAAAATGTAACGCTGATACTCTCACAAGACATATCTTGAGCGTCGTAGATCCATTAATAGGAAATTTCCCTAACAAACTGATTTCACAAAGCTATGATAGAGCCGCGGTAATGAGTGGACATGATGCTGGAGTACAGGCAAAAATTAAACAAAGATATCCATTTGCTCACTATGTGCATTGCTATGCGCATCAGTTAAACCTGATTATGTCCCAAGCTGCTTCCACAAATGCTCAAGTTCGGGTGTTCTTTGGGGATTTGAAAGATATTCCGGGATTTTTTAATAATTCCCCTCAACGCGTAGAGGTACTGAACAGAATTGTGGGGAAAAAATTCCCCAACGAGCAATAACTCGTTGGAATTTTAATATTAGAACAATAAATTTAGTGTTTGAAAACAGGGAATCGCTCATTGAATGCGTGGAAGAAATAGAAGAAAATTTCACTAATGAAACCGTTTGCAAGGCAGCTTGCGGTATTCGCCGTGTGTTAAACGATTCTGTTTTCGTGTTTTGGTTGACATTTTTTCATCATGTCATGCCTCACGTCGACATCTTGTTCAACCAGTTGCAGAAGAGAAAAACCGAGCAGCAAGTTAAAATGGCTATCGATAATTTTTAAAAATGTATTGTCGATGTGAGAAATAAAATTGATGACATAATAAATGAAGCCAAAAGTATTTGCACTGAACCCCAACGCAACAAAAGAAGACGACGTAATAATAGCATCCATGACCACCGAGTTGCCGCATTAGAAGTATGCGACAATATAGTGAATTCTGCAAATGACAGATTTCAATTCAAAGATCATTTGGTAGCCGCATTCCTTTTTTCCACAAAGACTTTGAAGAATACTGTAGTAAGTTTCCTGATGACGAGTTGGAAACTACCTACTTGGCTTATCCCGAATTAGAAATACTATAACCCAGGATCGCCTTACAGCGTTGCCGATGCTGTCCATTGAAAAGGAATTTATTTCGACCATGGAAAATTTCAACGGGAAGGTGATCGACAAATTTGCTGCCATGAAGGAGCGCAGGATCGAACTTGCATATAAAAAATAGATAAGTTCGGATTTGCAGAACACCTGTTTTAATTTGCCACGAGCCGCCACTGCCTGGTATCCATACGAGATGGACTTCATTTTCCTCCCCTATGCCACCGAGAGCTTCCTTGCAATTCCACACTAATTTCGATGTCGAGTAGGTGGAGTCACGTGCTTTAAGTACGGCTTGTCTATCTGAAAAAATAATTATAGTTCTGTGCCTCAGTTGTCGTTTTCGATCATTCTGGCACCCTGCCTGGAAGATCGATGCCAAGTTCCTAGGCTAACAGATTTCTTAATCTTCGGTACGAGATGTACAATTAACACGGCGACCAATTTCGCGATAAGACGAACAACCATCTCGATAGGCAATAAGTCTACCCCTGTTAAAGTCGCTAACATGGTGATAACCTCGACGTCTTCAAATTCGAGGCATTCTGTTATACTCAACACTAGTCAGCTCTCAGAAGCTGCTTTCTTCACAAAAACTAAGAGATAACATTTTAGCAAAGGTAAGCAATGCAAAGATTGTAAGCCTTCCTTTCCGCAAAAAGGCCAGAAAAGATGGAATGCAATGAAGATTCCAACTCTTCTGCACAATCACAGAAAGGGGGTTACCATTAGCTTCCGGTAGCTCAGTCGGTGGCATGAAGACATCTACAGGCGTGTAGCTGTGTGTTGACCATGGCATGGCTAGAGGATAGAAGAACAAACAGAACACAAAAATGTAACAGATTTTATTTAACTAGAAAAACATTTTCATTACATTTGAAATTGAAGTTTTAAAGAACAAAATTAAAGATTTAAATCTTTGGCGCTGTTACAAAACTATACACTTATCTTTCGCTAAGCTGGTCCATTTTGACTGGACTGAAGCGAGGATGGCCAGGTGCTTCAAGTGGAGGTCCCAGTTATAAGGGGTGACCTCACATTTAGTGGCTTCAAAACTAGTTGTAGGCGAAGGATGCAGTGAAGTTGAACTTAAAGGTGATGGCGCTGCCAAGGCACATGCATGGGTGAAGTGATAGGTCAAGCAATGCAAAGTCAAAGACAAAGGCAAAGGCAAAGTCAAAGACAAAGGCAAAAGTCAAAGACAAAGACAAAGGCAAAAGTCAAAGACAAAGGCAAAGGGAAAGGGGGTGGCCCCAATCATTTTATCCTATTTGGACACACATTTTACAAAATGCTAGCACATGGTGCTATATGACCTCATGCTACAGAGAACAAAATTCTCAGCTCTTGTTAGATCGGAGGCTCAAGTGAAAAGGAAGCGCGAGGAAGATCACAGATCAGGAACTCCGCATCAAGCGCGCTCCAAGCGGAAATGTTTCCAAGTAAAAGAGCTAGAGATGGGATAAGCTAGAGATGGGATTATTGAGTTGCGATTCTGAAATGAAAATCGAGAAGTGATTCAATAAATACAATCGGACGGTGAAACCGTTACAAGATGAATCGTTGACATTGTCGCCACAGCATGCTCCAAATATAGTCATTATGTTCAACGTTCAATTTTTTGAAAGCTCAGAACGCGGAGTGTATCTGCCTCTGTTTTTCTACCGATTTCCTGACGTGTGGTTTGGCTACTCTACACTAGCTCCCAGGACCTATTAGGCTCTTGGACTCATCTTCATGAACTAAGTCTCCGTATTTATGTTACCATTGTACATTTTAAATCTAACTCACACCTTCCACACTCAACCAAGCTGTCCAAGCTTACGGCTGTTGACCAACAGCTTGGTGTCTCATTAATCCTTTTAGCTTCACCGTTACTGACCGAGGAAGTGAAATCCGGTATGAATGAAATCTTCGATACACAATTTCTATTTCATCTACTCGGTTCTGCTTTCAATAGCTCCTGATAACATCAGCCAATACAATACATAATACAGCAATGTTCTAAGAACCAGTTGCAACGCCTACATCCCATTATGCCAGCAGAATTGAATGGCTGTCTCGGTAAAAATCAGTACCATTATGGATCTTGTGAGATGATAAATCAAAACGAGGTCATATTGTCTATACGGTAAGCAACGTTGCCAGATTTAGTGACTTTTCACCCATTCGCATATTTTTTATTTTGAAGAGAATGTGTCATTTCAGAAGATCTGATTCGTCCTTGCTTCAAAAATATTACTTTCTTCAAAGTTTTTATTATTAGAGATCCACGTTAATCACAATTTAAGTTTACTGGAGAAGTCTGAAGCTTTTTTTCAATTTTTTTTGTTTTTACTTCCAATGCCACCGGTGAGGAAAATGTTGTAATTGCGAAGAAATTCGAAAATGAAGTATGATAAAATGCTCACACTATGCGAAGGACGAAAAAGCTTTGTAGTTTTTGAAAATCGGTCTGATGGCGGTAGACCTAGGGGCAAAAAAAGAAAAAAAAACAAAAATCGCCCAATCTTCGTTTTTTGACACTTCAGAGGCTCCTGATCCTAAATTTGTGAGGGATAACAATTAGACGTTGAGGAATGTAGGAGTGTGGGAATGTACAACTCATTTTCTATTAACGTTATAATATTTATTCGCTTCCAGCCCCAGCATAATTCTACACACATATAGTAAACATAACACACGATTTCGAATAGGCTCATCTAATATCCAAAGACCACACAAAACATTAATCAAAAAATCATTTAAGTTCTTAGCAGCTAAATTATATAATGTAGTACCAAACGAAATAAAAATACTTAATTTAGACGAAAATTGAAAGACTGTGCAGCGAATGACTATACATAATTATATACTGTATACTATACTTTTCTTTACCTATAAGTTTAGGTGTTACCATGTGAGTCAAAAGTCATGTGGTATGCATAAATAAACTGTCAAAGGTATGCCATTTATAATCATGGATTCGTTGTGAGACCACTTTACGCCGGATTTTACGCATTGATTTACACCACTTCCATCCATACAAAATCCAACTAACACAAGAATTTAAGCCGGCAGATCGTCAACAAGGGCGTGTTTTTGGAAGCTGGAAAGAGAAGACGGATTTTCGGCCAAAGTGCTCTTTTTGATGAGGCTCATTTTCACCTCAATGGGTACGTAAATAAGCAAAATTGGAGATTCTGAGGGACTGAAAATCCACACCAATATCATGACCGTTTGGTGCGGATTATGGACTGGTGGCATCGTTGGACCATTCTTCTTTGAATATGCCCTCAACGGGGAACATTATCGCGGCATGTTAACATACTTTTTGTGGCTACAATTGGAACGTATTGGTGCCGGTGATCTTTGGTTTCATCAAGACGGAGCAACACCTCACACATCTCGCCAAACAATCGCCTTAATGCACACGAAATTTCAAGACCGCATAATTTCACGAAATTCAGATGTCAGTAGGCCCCCGAGATCGTGCGATTTGACACCTCTTGACTATTTTCTTATGGGATTTTTGAAAGGAAAAATGTATGCGAATGGTCCCCGGACAATTCAAGACCTGAAGCGTAATATTCGGACTGAAATTGCGGCCATAGATATTATTGTTCTGGGAAAAGTCATTGAAAATTTTGATGTTCGGATGTTGGTCTGTAAACGAAGCCGCGGTGGTCACATGACTGATGTTATTTTTCATACATAAATAGCATAAACCAACCTTCAATTATCAATAAAAAAACTCGATTTCACCTCGTAAAAAGCGTGTTGATTTTTCAAATAGAAAAAAAAGTAATAGATGACGCACCCTGTAGAAAACTAAAACTACAAAATTCCAATAACATTTATACTTTTTAGAATTAACAATAATTGTTATACACATTTGATTGATTGTTAGTTATTAAGGTATAATCCACACACAAGCGATGCCTTCCAAAGTTTTTTTATATTTGTTTACCCATTTTTTCTATTTTGGTGAATAAATATTATTATTATTATTATTATTATTATTATAATTCACACATCATATATTGCACCGTACATTCGCCCATAAAACTCCTGGTAAGTGGTGACTGCCGTGGTGCCGTGGCTGACGAGTCGATGGCGACAAGGTCATTTATAGCAACGTTGCCATATATGAGCGTTATTTTCTCTAGAGCATGGAAGAAATTTCTATAGAATTGGGCACGTACGGGCATGATCGACTTGTATCTGGTGCGACATGGAAGTTTAGGTTCAGCCTAGCTTAAAGTTGACCACAGCAAGGTGGTGCAATTTCAAATACCCGCATATTTTAAAGTATTGCAACCTCTGCTACGTCTCTATTGAACGTTTCCAAACTCATGCTTAAACTATTATTACAATATGGGAGGTCTGTAAATTAAGTGATAAGACTGGAAACGTAGCTTTCGATCTGCTGAAGGCTAGTCCAGTGTCAATATAAATTTTCAGACCTCGTATCTAAAGCTCTGCCTTCATTTACATCTGGCAACGCTGATGGTAGCCTTTCTCGTCCAGATATGGAATGATATTGAAGATACGATTGTATAACTGCTGAACGGTTATGTTACACTTTCACCTATTGCCCAAAAATCTCGTGAACTTTAAAAATAACAGCGACAGGCAATTAGTTATATAAGGCCCTCTTTTTCTACACAACTCTACCAGCACTAGACAAGTCTTATCTCTGTTCTGCCTTGCAGTTGCCAAATGTAACGGGGTTAGTTTTTATCAGCGCATGCAACTGTTACATGATGTACGCGGTCTCCGATGTTGTATACTCGTAAATGCATAACGCATAATACCGCATCTCTAATTGGCGCTGCATATGATACTAACAGCGGCGGTCCTCGACCTCCGAAGTTGGGGAAATTTTAGCGAATGTAAAAACGTGAAACCATCAAAAATCTTGTAATCATCCCCCTCAAACCTGAGCTTAAGCTTAGTCGCCTCTAATTTATGAATTGAGCAATAATTTCGTAGAGGTACGTTTTGAAAAAATCGACCTGGTCTCAGTCTAGGTCACCGAGGGCTGAACATTTATGTCGTTAATCATGGCAGGAAAAGGCTGGGATGTTTGTTTGGAGCTAAAAAGTACTTTTCTCCTCGAGCACTGCTCACAAGTTGAGGGTGCAAGTGTCTCGATTACATTATTCATGCTCAGGGCTGTTCAACTAATCGATGACTCTTCTCTAATGGACAGCCTTGCAACCCTTTCACACTGACGATCTAGCTCTCTTCTACCGCTATGTCAACGGGCTTTGCCCCTCAGAGCTTTCCTCCATGATGCCGCCGCGTGATGAACTTGCTAGACAGACCCATCTCCCATCGTAATCGTGTTATCCAGAACAAACCGGTTCGTTCCTAGTGTGTCGAGACTGTGGAACAGTCTGCATGACAAGGCTTTTCTGAGTTCTACTAAACTTGGGCAGTTGAAAAATCGGAATAACAACGTATCTGTAAGCTGCGGTGCCACGGTGTTTAGGCTTCTGCCTACGCGGCAGCTTCGGTATAAAAAGGAATGTCAATTTGCATTCGTATCGGAAGGGGAGGGGACAAATAGGTGATGGGTGTGGTATGTCCGACTTTCATAATTATGTTTTCGAAATCGTATAAGATCAATATAACATGAAAAAATGTGTAAGCCTTAATTGTCAATTTAACAACTCTTTCCTAGGCGGAGATAACATTATAGTTTTATTATTATTATTAAGAATTTGGGAGTTGGTGGACTAAAGAACTATTAAAAGTAACGTCTTCTTGCCCCTAAGAGCCGACCACTAGCTTTTTCATTTTTCTCTGAGGGAATTTACATGCTTTTTTATTGTCCAATAGGGACGCAGGAAAGTAAACGTCAATTTGACATAGACGCCATCTTTGTTTTCTGTCACCGACATGTCATTTTGTTAGTTGAATGTTTACCATTGATCGCTATGGAGTCGTATTCGATTGAAGACCGCATTAAAGTTATTCAAGAGCACTACAAAGATAGTGCAAAAATAAAAAACACGTTTCGCGCGCTTCGTGAACATTTCGGTCGCAACAACCGCCCAAACGAAACAACCATCGGTCGTCTGGTGCGTAAATTCGAGGCAACAGGTTCTGTGGCAAATCTGCCAGGCTCTGGCCGGCCAAGGAGCGTTCGCACACCGGAAAATATTGCTGTTGTGAAGGAGAGTGTGAGAGACGATCCGGAACAATCAACAACGCGTCGAACCCAAGAATTGGGCATTTCGAGAACCAGTTTGCTCCGCATCACGTGAGGATAGAGGACTATTTTTTGCCGCAACTTGAAGGAATGGATATGGACGGTGCAACATGCCACACAACCAACGTCAATATCCATCGATTGCAGTCCTTCTTCGGTGATCGCGTGATTTCGCGCAGAGGAAATGTGCCATGGCCACCAAGATCGTGCGATTTGACTCCCTTGGACTTCTTTTTATGGGGATATTTGAAAAGCAAAGTCTACGTCAACAAACCAGCCACCCTCCAAGAACTCAAAAACAACATCATTGCCGAAGTAAATGCCATAGAACCGACCATGTTGCAAAATGTCATTGAACATTTCGACCATCGCGTGGACGTCTGTAAATCCAGTCGTGGTGAATATTTGAGCGATATTATTTTTCATACATAAATGGTATAAACGAACCTTCAAAATAAAGTACCCAACTTGATTTGAATATCAATCTTCTTTGTTTTAATATGCGTTTACTTTCCTGCGTCGGTTTTGGCCAACCCCATATATACCTTAGAGAGTAGAAACTGTACTACTTTCATTTGCTTCAGCGAGTCAGATTCCAGATTACCGAGGCCTTGATTTTTCCCGAATCATCTGATGTGAAAAAGTTATGTTGTTTGTTTAGGGCCACAAAATCTCTTCACTCTGTGCAAGACCCAAACAAAACCTAGGCTCGAGGACTGCTCACATATCTGGGGTGCTGCCGCCCAGGTCCGGATACAGGGGGTAAGCAAGTCAAGTAACCGCCTCATGGGGGACAAAAAATATCAATCATTCGCAATTAAAAGGGCTGACGCATCTTCGCAAACAAAAATCCTGTGACGATCACTGCGTTCCCTCTCTAGACAGCTTCCTAAGTCCGAAATTGTGACTAAGTTACCCCTCTCAGACTCAAAGACTGGATAAACCCTTTTTCTCAAGCAATGTGGGGGGGAGGGCTCATATTGCATCCTTTGTCCAGGCCGCACAAAACTCTGAAGCTGGTCCTGATGCCGCTCCGAATCTGTTGTCGATTCTCGATGCTGTTTCAGAGGAGCGCAGAACTTCGTGTACTCAAAACTGGCCGGTACGACCGCTCCTTTTAACGTAGGGTGTCGAGATTGTAAAATATGTCTGACGAGGCTTTTCCCAGTTCGGCAAACCTTAGTCGAAAATTGGATTAACAAGGTATCTTTAGGATATATAGGTTTTTGCAGACGCAGCTGCATCAGAATAAAGAAAATGGATGTTTTTAGATCTGTTGAATTTTGTTAAAATCGAAGGTCGGTAACCCTTAGTTCCAGAGCATGCCAATTCACAGACTGCTTAGTGTGTACGCAGCATATTTTCCCATCATTCTCACAATATCAAAGAACTTCAAATTTGTTTGTACCAATGTTGCATAATTTCAAAATTCTTCAAGCCATTTCATATTCCTGTTCTGATATCATTTCATGCCTATCTCTATTTTACGATTATCTTACTGACAAACTCGTTTTAATTCGATCCTGACTATATAATGTTTCAAAATAAATAGCACATCAACATTGGCACTTTTCCTCCTCTATAAGAAGGCATAATGAGAATGAAATATGGCGTTTAGTCTCTTGTCCCCCAGCATCAACTATATTTTTTTCTTAAGGACGTCATACTCGATTTTAGCACAGATGATTAGGGTTTTTTATTCTAATTCCAAAATGAATCCTACGTCATATACTAAGTGACATATAAATCCGAACACCGAGTTCAAATGGTTTTATTTTAATAAAATTTTGTATAAGTACTTAATGAAGCATAATAAGTAAATGATAAAAATTTCAAAATGATTGCTCTGCTTTAAAGCCCTTTGACCTTTAATAATGTGTGGATGCACCCTGATGTGCTACGCATTCTCCAACGCGCCTAGGCATGCTTCTGATCAGGTGGTCAATGTCCTCCTGTGGTATCTCATTCCAGGCAACCACCAACTCCTCTCGAAGTGCTTCTAGAGTCTGAGGAGGACGTTGCAAATTGAGCAATCTCTTACCCATCATATACCACACGTGCTCAATTGGGGATAAGTCGGGAGATCTAGGTGGCCATGGTAACAATGTGACATCATTATGTTGAAAGAAGTCTATTGTGACTCTTGCAACATGTGGTCGGGCATTATCTTGTTGGAAAGTTGGATCTGCCAGGGTGTCAAGATAGGGTAAAAGATGGGGATCTAGAACTTCGTGGATATAACGCTGCGCGTTCATGTTACCTCTGATGAAGATTAAAGGTGACCTGGAACCATAAGCTATAGCACCCCAAACCATAACTCCAACAGTGTGATGAACATGTCTTTCAACAAAAAACTGTGGATTCCTCCTTTCACCACGTAGTGGAGAAACGGTCCCTTAAGGCCAATAATCTTAGGCGGCGATCTTCACGGTCTGTTGTTCTACGGCGGTGTCCAGTGCCCCTTGCTCTTTGCGTACGGCCTTCTCGAAGCCATGCCTGACAACACCTAACCACAGTGTCTACACTTCTTTGCACTCTAACTGCAATTGCCGAAAAGAAAGTCCAGCTTCCCGAAGTCCCACTATACGGCCCCTATCAAACTCACTAAGTTGACGAATTCGTACAGGTCTCCGTACTCTAGGCATCGTAACCGATAGTAAAGGATGTCAAGAACCAAAATCCGCCAACGTTGATTCCTTACTGCGGCTGAAATATTCATTTTTAGAGCGTTATTTCAAAAAAAGTAGATTTTTTTAGGTAGGCCTTGAAATTATCAGATACTCATTTGTTTCACATACCAGGTTCATCCCAAAATCACTTTATTTTTTCCGATTTTATATGAGATAAGCTATCAAAATAAATTATATACATGTTGTCATTGTAACATATTCTCCTCTACAAAATAGGGTGGTCAAATTTTCAATTCGACATTTTTTCTTTCTACTCCCATCACCAATTTTTTTTGTATATGGGCGCTGCATTGTAATTTTGTACATTTCAGTCCTAAATTCAGCGATGTATTTCCTTAGTTGGAAATGAACTTGTTGTTGGACGAAAATTACAAGGAAATTAAAAGGTATGGTGAAACCTGAACAAAAAGTATACATGTTATTGGTGTTACTATCAATAATAATCATAAATGAGCAGGAGTAGGTCATAACAGATGTTCAAAATGTTATACGAGTACGCTATTTTGTAAAACTGTTTCTTCCTTGTATATTCCAGTGTCCAGTGCTCGATTTATTTGTCTTCTTCTCAGTCTTCCAAACTATGTTGCTATGGTCAATTTGACGTCTGGTCTGGTATACGAAACAAATGAAATCTGATAGTTTCAAGGCCTACCTAGGAACTTCTGTTTTTTCTGGAATGCCAATATATGACATACGTATATTATGCATTTTTGAAATCAGAATCATAAACTCCATTCATCTATGCGAAAACCCAATATGGCGAGTTAATGATGGAGAACAAAAGGCGAAACGTCATATTAAAATTCTTCTAATCATGCGTTCTTGTGGAGAAGAAAAATAAACGATTTTGGGAAATTTAGAATTTAGAACGACCTGTAAACAAACAACGTATCTTCTTAGTAGCTCTATTAGAGAAGTTAAGTCGTTCGTTAAAAAGTACGAAGTCGAAATAATTTTTTTAGTTTTGGCGTTGTGGAAACGCAATTACTTTACAAATTTTAGGATGAATGAGTAACGTACAGTTCAGGTGCTCTCACAGTATTTTTGGACTCTCCCTCACGAAAGATACAGCTACATCCGACGTGACAAAGTGATAGTTCACAAAAAAATTGGAAAATTCGTCCAGAACGTGATAAGAATTGTGTAGCGTTTTGGGATATGGTGAGCGGCTGCCAATATCACTCCAGTAATTTATTAGTTTTACCAGCTGTACTTTCACATAGAATATACGTGCCTTTCTGAACATCTATAAATAACTTCATTTATAATATGCACATGATAAAATCAATATATCGGAGGCAAGACACAAATATCACTGCATCACCTTGAAACGACCAGACGAGTCCAAGCGGTATAGTTATTATGCGTATATTTTAAAAACTAGATCCAAGGAAGTACATGTAAACGAGCTTACGATGTTTGCATTGAACTTAGCTAGACAGCGTATCTCATTACAAGGAACCGCAATTATTAGACATGCTTTCATCAGTGGCAGAAAGGTAGCCTTGTCAAGTCCAAGAATATTGTTGCTTTTTCATTGGTATCTTCTGGGTTAAAGCAGTTCGCAAAACATACGGATCAAGGAAAATATTCTAATATTAAGAAATTTTGGATATTGCTGAATAAGCTAAAAAAGCATAAGCGGCAGTTTGTGGACACTATACTACAACTATTTAAAACTGTAATGACTCATACGCGTGATCAACACGTGATCAGAGCTCGATCCCGGCTTCCTTCCAGTACAGCCGTATAGCGTACGACATATTTCGTTTCTGTGGCTTTGCGGTGGTCAACAGCACAAACATAGATGGAAATAATGGCTGATTGTTCTCCGCCGGTAGAACCAATGAAATCAAAGACGCGCCTCGACCGGCAGACTCATAGGCGTCGGCAACGCATTGGAACGTGTTTCGTTGAGCGATCGCATATTGTGTGTTTTTATAAGAATTGTTGTGTGATTGTTATTGTTGTGGTTTCTGTGGTTACTGTTTTGGTTATACTTAACCATGGAGAGTACAAATGGCACGAGTGGTAGTACTGAAAGCCAGGGAACAAGTAGACGGCTTCGTAAAGCACTGAAGAGGGACGCGAAAGAAATCGTGCTCAACGTGTTCAATTATCTGAACAGAACTATGTCGCAGGGAGATGCACTCGCGCGTTGTGAAAGTATGACAGGCGTTCCAGAGTGGACCATTCGCAGGGTGGTGCATGAAAAGAAGAAAACTGGAGCTACTACTGATCCAAAGTTTAATTTGAAGGGACGAAAGGCCGTTAAATTGGATGACGATAGCAAAAAGGCGAACCGTACATTCATTCTTCTTTAAGAATGAGATACCAACGCTCAAGGCTGTACATGCAGCGATCAAGGAAAATGAAATTATACCCCAAATGAGCGTCGAGGTAATGAGGAAATCCCTGCACGAAATTAATTTTCGTTACGAAACGCGTAATCGGAATTCAGTATTGATAGAGAGACCTGAAATAGTCACCTGGCGTCGAAAATACCTACGCGAAATGATTGAATATAGGCGACAAAGCAGAAAAATCTATTATTTGGACGAGACATGGGTAAATGCAGGTCACACAGTTAAGAAAACCTGGATAGACAAAAACGTAGTGAGTAACCGACAAGCAAGCATTGAAGCTTTGTCAACAGGCCTTCGTGGACAGTCAGGGAAAGGTCAAAGATTGATCGTAACTCATATTGGTAGCGATAGTGGCTTTTTAGAAGAGTGTGACTTGATTTTCGTCTCTAAGAAAGGAGGTGATTACCATGACGAAATGAATGCCAGCTGCTTCGAGAGCTGGTTTCAAGGGGAGCTTCAGCGAGTTGAGCCCAACTCTGTGATCGTCATGTATAATGCTTCCTACCATAGTCATCGAGCCGAACGTGTACCGACTATGGGATCTCGAAAAAGTGACATGCAGCAATGGTTGCGCGAAAAAGGAATCCCGTTTGACGATTCATGTGTGAAAGCGGAATTGTATGAAAAAATTAAACAGCACAAACCTGCGAACATTAGTTACGTGACTGATGAGATGGCCCGTCAATGTGGTGTCACTGTGCTGCGGTTACCGCCCTACCACTATGAACTGAACCCAATAGAGCTCATCTGGGCTCAAGTGAAGGATTATATTGCGCGCCCTAACACAACCTTCAAATTACCAGACGTTAAGGTTTTACTTGAGACTTCCATACAGCTAGTAACGCCCGAAGCTTGGCAGAATGCTATCCGTCATGTTGTGAAGGAAGAAACAAAAATTTAGCAGCTTGACCACCACATCGACACCATCATAGAGCCAGTTATAGTCAATTTCAACGAGGAAAGCGATAGCGACAGTTTATTACTGTCAGATGTAAGTGGAAGCGACGATGAGTAAAGGTAATTCCCAAATTTTTGACTTACAATATGTTTCAAACCACTCTTTATTAAGCATCTGACAAATCTAGTTCACCCATGTTAAACGTTCATACCCCGCCTATGAACAGCCGACTACTGGTAGTTAAGTGATGTTCACGTGAACATCGATGAGTCATTACAGTTTTAGATAGTTATAGTATAGATACACAACATTGAGAAAATAAATGCAAGGAGGATCATACAGACAAAGAGTGTGCCTCCTGAGATACTCATCCTATGATTTTCTTGTTGATACAGCTCTTGTCTGAATCAAAACCAAATATATGTTTAGATTTTAGTTTATAGTACGACGTTTCGACCACAACTGGGGTCTTTTTTGAGTACAAATTGACATCTGTAACAACCTATTTTCTTTTCTATCTTCCAGGTAACATTTCGTTTTGGAGGGTAACTAACTAATCGCGAAAAATTTCGAAAATGAGATATAATTTTTTTTTTGATTGTTATATAACGTGTCACTCATTTCCGTCAATCTGTCTGACTCTCGGACTGTCAGTCTGTCTGATAGTCTTATAATAACATAGAAAGTACCTCTCGCATTTCGATGAAGTTTCTACAAAATGTTACTACTATGCCAATGAGGCAATAGCTTTAGTAGTTTCTAGTTTAAGAGAAAAAAGGACAAATACAAAAAAAATACTTTGTTTCTTTGACGTTTTAGAGGTTCCTGACCATTTCTAGAAAAAAATTTGTAGGCCTTGAAATTTGGGGTTTGGCGGCTTTAGGAGGTGGGGGAGGATATATATATATATATATATACATCAAACGCTCGATAACGTAAACACGGGATAATGAAAACTTGCGCTAATGTAAACACAAACTTCGTTCTATAGGATCAAACGGAACGCTCGATAACGTAAACAACTCTCGGCGCACGGAAACAGCGCGACGGTAAAATGCTGAAGCCTCGATGATTTATGTCGGGCGTCGGGGAGTCCCCGATTTATGATGTAGAGTGTAGGGGATTCACCTCTGCGATAAAATACGACAAACTCGGTCAGTCGTATGATCGTTTAGGATACGTTTACACGTACGTATGTATTTCATTTTTGAACTTAAGTGAATACATTGCACGCGTTAATATATTTTACGACTATGGCATCCACATCCTATAAAAGAAAGTGTTTAAAGTTGGGTGAGAAAGTGAAAATCATAGACGAAGTTGCACTAGGTGCGGGAGTGACACAGTTAGCAAAAAAATATGGAGTATCGAAAGCAACAATCTGTAAAATTAAGCGTATAAAAACTCAGATTTTACAAAGAACGTGCAATACATTTGGAGGTCCGGGAAAAAGAAAAACTTTAAAAAATGCGAAGGCACCTAAAATGGAAAATTCCCTGTATAAGTGGTATTTAAAACAACGGGAAAATCATGTCCAAGTTAGTGGCGAAGTACTTAAACAGAGAGCGAGACTGTTAAATGAAAAACTGAAAGAAACTGAAAATTTCGTAGCTAGTGATGTCTGGCTACAACGATTCAAAACAAGATAAGGAATTCGACTGCTGTCTATATCTGGTGAAAAATTATCAGCACAACCACAATTAGTGCAAACATTCAAAGAAAAATTGATGAAAACAATTACCGAGCTAGATTTCAGAATAGAACAAATTTACAACGCAGATGAAAGTGGCCTTTATTGGAAAATGTTACCAGAGAAAACCTATGCTGCATCATTTGAAAAATCTGCCCCGGGAAGAAAGCCGGAGACACAACGAATAACGCTTCTAGCCTGCACTAATGCTAATGGTTCACACAAAATGAAGCCACTGGTAATTGGGAAAGCAAAAAATCCGCGCTCATTTAAAAATGTTAGTTCATTATGACTGTTCAAAAACCGCTTGGATGACTAGCGGTATATTCCTGAAATGGTTCCACAGGTGCTTTGTCCCTCAGGTATGACAATCAATTATCACAAACGCTCTATTCATAATTTGAAGATGTGTTTTCAATTTGTAGGTAAAAGGTTTCCTAAAACAACAGAAGCTTCCAATAAAAGCGTTGTTACTATTGGATAATGCACCAAGTCATTCTTCCGAGCAACAACTGAGGAGCAGGGATGGGTCATGTACATGCCGCCCAACGTAACACCGTTAATTCAACCGATGGACCAGAATATAATAAAACTCACCAAACTATACTATAGGAAGTTTCTACTTTCGTCTGTCTTTTCAAAGAATCCTGAAAACTTATCTGAGGCTTTAAAAAAAGTAACATTACGAGAAGCTGTTTTAGATTTACATATGGCCTGGAATAAACTTAACCAGCAAACTATTCAAAAATGTTGGATCAATCTCTTTTGTGCCAATAATGAAGATGATGAAGAAGACGATGTCCCCTTAAGCGTAATTAGAGAACGTTTGCGATCCAAAAATGATAATTTATTAGTGCGTCATTGGATATTGTTGATTTATTGAAAACAGTGAATCCCAACATTGGTTGTACTCCTGCTGATATTAATTTATGGAATGAAGATAAGCAGACGAATGATGCTGTTAAGGAGGGTATGGACAGTGAGGATGATGAGAACGATCCCATTGAAGTAGGAAGTGTAGTGACTGACGCGCAAGCTATACAAGTTTTTAACCAAGCTTTAGATTGTGCTGAAAGAAAAGAAGTTTCATACACGGATATTTTAGTTCTTCGTAAACTACGGGCGCAGGCATTGGAAGACAATGCTAAGCGCAAATTTACGCAGACAAAAATTGTTAATTATTTTTCTTCTAATTAAGAAAATACTTATCGCTGTTAGAATATTTGTTTATTTTGTAAAAAATAGTATGTAATAAACGTTTCTGTTAATGAATCAAATATTATATAAATCACGTTCGCTAATGTAAACATTTCGATAATGTGAACCACACTTGGATTAAATTAGTTTACATTATCGAGCGTCTGCTGTATTGTTTTTGATCTGAGGATATTTTTACGCTCTGGTAATCAAATGCGGCTATTATACATATTTTCCACATGATAGATTAACCCGTACATTTGCCGTCAAAACGATGAGAAATCTTTTCTTATATACGTTTCCATACTGAAGCGCAAAAGCATACGGACCTTGCACGAAGCGAAAACGAAAGATAATTCGCTGCAGCGATACCGCGCAGATGTGGAAAGGGACAACGTTGCCACATGGGCGGTAACTACCAGTAAGTCAGGGAAAGAATGTCTACGGACTAATTGTATGAGCCTGTTTGACTAACTCGATACGTTTGATTTCTCTGTTGTACACGTTCGTAACTCAATTTTTTCTCAGACGATTGCACTGAACTTAAACAGTGCGTATAGATAGACTTCACAGTCGCTCGAGTCATGAATGAAAAGTGAACAGAAGATTGGTACGAGAACCAATCTCTGAGGGATACCGGCTCTGATGGGTCGCTCTGTCAATAAGACATTATTAATTTGATTCAAAATTTCCTACCTTCACGGAAGGACTTTAATAGTTGTATGAGCCAAAATGGAAAGTCCTTTGGATGAGCTTATAGAGAAGACCCTTGTACCACAGCTTGTGATGCGTTCGAGACATCAACAAGCAAGATGCCAGTATCTTAGTTAAGGGTGAAGCCCTGGTAACCCGCTCCACAACCCTGTAATTCCGTACTATACTCAGACCGAAAGCCAAAATGCACGTCAGGAATCACATTGTGATCGGACGTAGAACCATCATTTCAGCGAGCTTAGATGGAGCTGACAGCAGGCTGATTGTACGATAATCCTGGAAAAATATCGAATTGAAATCATTATAACCTCCGCAGTCTCCCACGCCGATGGAGGGTACTGGGTCCTTAGGATGGCATTGGTTAATTGTTATATAATCTTCGACTACAAATGCTGCATGTGCATTGTGTATGCACGTCAGGAATCACATTGTGATCGGACGTAGAATCGTCATTTCAGCTTAGATGGAGCTGACAGCAGGCTGATTGTACGATAATCCTGGAAAAATATCGAATAAAAAATATTGTGTATAGGTCTGAAATGGGAGTATAAATAACGTTTCAACTAGATTTTATTCACAATATCCTCATATTTTGACTTCGAATTTCTACGAGGGATGTCTTTTAAGTTTTCCATATGGAAACATAGTAGGCCACGCGGATCGAACATCAGTACTGAATCTTAACCTCACTCTTTAGTAAACTTAAATTCAAAGTGTCACAACAATACGTTCAGTGTTCTCACTACAGTGAATTTTTCAGTATCACCAAGTCTTTCAGAGACAATTATCGCAACAAGAATGCCTTGCTGAGTTACTGTCTGTTTTCGGCAACGAAGCGTCATGCCTCATGCGTTCTCGAAGTGTTTCGAAAAAGATGGTAGCGATATTTGTGTCAAAAGCGGGTTATATTGCAACAATTCCTCTTAATGAGCAAAGACCTGTTACTGCGGATTGGTATACCACCATTTGTCTGCCAAAAGTCATCACCGAGCTTCAAAAAATCAACCCCGAAAGAAGAATCATCCTCCACCAAGATAATGCAAGCTCGCACACAGCCCAAAAAACAAGGCAGTATTTAACGGATGAAAACGAGGAATTATTGGACCATCCTCCACATAGGCCCGATCTAAGTCCTAACGATTTCTTTACTTTCCCGAAAATTAAAAACAGACTGCGAGGTCACATTCAAAAATGCCGTTTTGGATCTGCCAGCAAACGAGTGGAATAAGTGCTTCGAAAATTGGTTCGAGCGCATGCAGATGTGTATTAATCTTCGTGGAGAATACTTCGAAAAACAATAGTCATTTAAAACTACCTACCGTGTTGTTTTATTTCCATATGCAAAACTTAAAAGACATCCCTTGTATCTTCAAGTGGCGCATTTCCTGGTAGATCTTATAATTTCTTGGAACAAGTGGACGTTTTTTAGCTCTTGACGAGATAAATGCTTATATAAAAATTATACCGCGATATGGTGAAGAGTGACAGACGGAGGAAGATAGAGAGAGTGAGTGAACATTCCGTATTTCCTGTTAGCCGCAAACTCTAATGTAGAACAAGTTCAAGCGTGCAAGTTTTAATGCAATTCCTGAGAGGGAGTCACATGCAGTGTGCTTACGCAAAGCATCCGATGCCCTTTTCAGTCTCTTATGTCCTCGTAAAGGGCTGAAATTAATTTCATTTGGCGTGCCGCATACGAATCTCGAAGGATATGAGCAAGAAGACCGGAAAGTGGAGGGTTAACTCATAAGCTAGGTGTTCACAAGGAGACTGAGATCTCAAGAGATTTTGGCCTTATGAGAAAGTTATCTCGGATGTGAGGATTCTTCTAAAACATTCGAAGTATACTATTTTTGCTCTTACATGAGTCAGTGTGTCTCTGAGCTGAGCTACGTGGGAGAAACACACAAAATACATAAAACTATTGATCATTATCAATTAATTGCGGGTTAAAGATGCCAACAAAGCATAGCGACTGCTTGTTATTATTATCATCTTGCTGTTAAGTCGCGTAGTGTACGAGGGTGGTCCCAGAAGTACCCGGCCTGACCTAGAGATGGCGATAGTTGTTTGAAAAATATCATTGTATTAGAAAGTATGCAACCTATAAAGCATATGTGTCAAGTTTGAAGACGCCACGTTATTTAGTATTTGTTTGGCAACCATCAATACTGAAGGTTTTCAGTCAATTTGTGAAAATGGAGAAAATTGGTCATCGTTATGTGGTACAATACTTTTATTTCAAAGGCCTCAGGCCAACCAATATAAAAGCTAAACAGGGTTCTACTCTGGATGATTCTGCTCCTTTGTTTACAACAGTAAAATATTGAGTTTAAACGAGGCCGTATGTGCTGCCAAGACGAGCATCGCAGTGGTCGACCAAATGGGGTGACGACTCCAGAAATGGTGAAGAAAATTCACAAAGCGGTACTGAATGATCGTGCGCGAGCTAGCATATTATCTGAAAATTTGGACATGAGGAAGCTGTGTGCAAGATGGGTGCCGCGGTTGCTCACAATCGAGCAAAAACAGTGTCGTGAAGATGTTTCAACTGAGTGTTTAGCGAAGTTTCACAACAACAAAGCAGAATTTTTGGGTCGTTTCATAACCATGGATGAAACATGGGTCCATCACTTCACCCTCGAGACAAAAGAACAATCAAAACAATGGACTCAAAACGGACAACCAACTCCAAAGAAGGCGAAGACCGTTTCTTCTGCAGGCAAGGTTGTGGCGTCGGTTTTTTGCGATGCGCGTGGGATAATATTCATTGACTATCTTGAAAAAGGTAAAACTATCAACGGCGAGTATTATGCGAACTTATTGCAACGTTTGAGCGATGAAATCAAGCAAAAACGGCCGCATTTGGTTGAGAAGAAAGTGTTGTTTCATCAAAACAATGCACCAGCTCACAAATCGGTTATTGTAATGAACAAACTTAACGAATTAAAGTTTGTATTGCTACCACATACACCCTATTCACCAGATTTAGCCCCCTCGGATTATTTTCTGTTTCCAAACTGGAAAAAATGGCTCAGTAGTCAAAGATTTGCCAACGATGAAGAAGTGATGTCGGCAGTTAATGGCTATTTTGAGGAGAAAGACAGTTCTTATTATAAAAAGGGTATCGAACTTATTGAACATCGCTGGGAAAAGTATATAGAGCTCAAACGAGATTATATTGAAAAATAAGTACATTTTTTTACAAAAATTTTGTGTTTTCTTCGTTGGGTCGGGTACTTCTGGAACCACCCTCGTACATATATGTCGTCACAAATGGAAACATTATTAAAACAACTAGAACGGGAATATTAGGAATGTTATAAAAACGTTCTTCGAATGTCCGCTGCTGATTTTTGATATTTGCTGTACAAATTAAGGTTTGCAACAGAAAAATAAGAGACATATATGCTAAATGCAAACCAGCAGTTGAGCGGTATGCATCAATGGCTGATTTTCTCGGATTTCTGTTTTTATACCAGTCTCACAAATTGGGTTAATATTCATATCACTTTATTAACTCTACCAGGATGGCTCTAGTCCATAGAAACCAGAATTTTTGTTCTTCAAAACTTTCTTTTGAAGTAGCCGCGCATTCAGTTGATCATATCGTTAAAGGATTTGTTATTTTTATGTTTGATTTTTTCGACCTGAAAAGTATCATATTGGAATATGAAATGTAGCGTTTTATATAGGAAATGTTCTATAGTATTTGATGAAAGACCAGGTTTAAAATTGAAAAAGACTTGGAGGTGCTAAACCGGAAGCAAACATTCCAAACCAAAATAAGGGCAACTTCGCATTTTTTTATTTTCGATTTTTTCACTCCAAAATATAGGCAAAAGTGTAGTTAAAAATCTTCACAAGTAAGTACGTATTTTTATGTACATACAAGACGCGCCCTGGGTATGACTTTAAACGTTATGAGTATTTTTCAGCTCTAATAATCATTAGATATACGTCTCAACATAAGATTATAGTTTATTTTTATACGAATCTCTTAAATATTGACATTCAAAAAAATAGGCTGCAAAACTGGAGGTAAACGCTCCAAGCCAATACTATAGGTAACTTCTACTATTTTTTATTTATTTTTATTTATTTATTTATTTATTTTTTTATTTATTTGCGGTTAGTACACTGCTCGAACAGATGATTCCATTTAACGAACAGGAAATATACAAAATACAAAAAAAAAAGGAAAAAAAAATCAATAAACAACGTATCAAGTACATTAAACACATTACATCTAAATAAGTTCTTAACCTACAGTCAAAAACGACCTTTTTAAAAGTGATATAGTGCAATGAAAAATGTCTACTAAATTCTTTACTTTTTCATCCTATACTGATTTTGTCACTCCAAAATATAACCTAAAGTGTGTTTAAAATACAGTAAGTTTCAAAATGGGATGCACATTCACTAAGAATAGATATTTTTATGTCGGCCATTCTGCGGAAAAGGGAAAATACATTTATTCAGTAACCAATTTCAAAACCTCACTTTTTTTCACTGTCCGCTCCACGTAAAATTTTTCCATAGCAACATTATCGCTAGTTCAAATTTCAAACACTATGCGATCCACCCTATACACCTTAGGAAAAACCATTGTTATACATGGGAAATCATTTCTTGGCAACAGCGCATCGGCTCGTCTACTTTCATCGCTATTCGTACATATTTCCTACCGTTAACCGCAGACCTGTATCACGAATGAGAATAATAGGCAGATACGCTGTGTTGCCAATTTGAGTAGAGCTTCCCGAATTGTGGGGAATTTAGAGTTAAGTGTTGATTCATTCAAGCTTTTAATCAGCATGGCCTAGACGTTAGAACTTTATAAAGATAACATTGAAGCTGAATGCTGCTGGAGTATAGTGTTTCGAATATTCAAAGCGGAGTGGGACACTATACTCGTTCAATGGGTCATCAAGCCATAGTCTTTTCAACAAAGAAATTATTTTACGAAAATGCATTATATTTTTACGATTTTGTCGTCACCAAATCTCTGTTTCTCAAAATGTACGTCTGTTGTAGAATTTTCAGCAAACTAAGCAAGAAACGTGATCTAGTATTTACTCAACATTACGGATTTCTCGAAATACATTAAAAAATGTGACCTAGATACCTAACTGCCCCAAGCTCTTTAAATATAACACATTAAACCAGGGTTACCAGGTACTCAGTCACGTTGATTATCATGTTGTACTGCGCAAGTCAACAAACAATCTGGCGAAATAAACGTTAGGAATCATCAGGTATTGCCAGATTCCCGAATACCGGGCACCATAGTAACCGTTATAGTTGTCCTTCAAAGTTGACAAATCGTCCCTATGGCGCAAATTCGACACACCAGGCAACTGTGCTATAAACAAACCCTGTTTATCACTACTATTTGATAGTCATATGGTAGTTGTAGCCCTATCTAACGGTCCATGATTTCTCTCAATACTGTTGTATCTCTACTGGCAACAAGAATAGGGATTACAAAATCATTTATTCAACAATATACAAACATGAAAAATATGATTTGAACCATGAAACATTAATACAATTTTAATAGTTTCAACTTTTTTCATTTTTGGAGTACTTTTATGTGGAATCCGCAGCTATTTTTCCCGAAATTTGGGTAGACTTAGATATCTTAGAAATATGACATATTGGTATCGGCAACTCTGCGCATGGGAGAAACAAATCGCATTTGTTGAGCGCATAAGCGGTAGGCGCCAGCGCCCGTTCTGCCATCTCTCTCTTTTATCACTCTTCTACTTTACCCCGTTGTCCGTCACACTCCGACGCTGCCACATAGGATCCTACAATCGAGTGTCTTTCACGCACCTACATACTTTTGTATATTTCCATCTCTCTTCCTCATCATAATGTATAATAATGTTTTTTCCCAAGGTGTATATGCTTTTGTTTCAGAACTTATCCAACAAATTTTAACCACAAATGCACTGTTACGAAAGAAGTTGATTTCTCAAAAAAATGTAATAAAAGTCCTGCAGAAATCGAGATAATAAAATAATACAATTTAACAGTTCACCTACTTATAAAAGCTTCCACAATATCCAAAATTCCGTGTTCGGCGTGTAAAACGCGGTGTGGGCGAACCCGACCTAGGGGTGGCAATTTGTTAGAAAACATCGATACATCGATGTATCGAAACAACTCTTCATTTTAACTTTTTTTGCTTTCAATTCATCGATTGCTATCGGTTTTATCGAAATGGTCATTTTATCTGTTGGTGGAATTCCCACCGTGTTTTTTTTTCTTGATTTCAGAACCATTAAGTAAGAATAAAAAACGCGACAGCAACTTCACGATAGGATGAAAGAAAGATACCGACTGCAATATACTTCAGTAAAAAAGTATGATTATCGGAAACTGCAAGATATGAGATTGTCAAAATTAAGAACACATTGATGATCATTAAATACTTTACACTGTTCACAAGTTGAAGAGTGTTTTTTAAAGTACTTCCACAAATCACTTTTTCGTGGCATTTCGATTAATTAACAATAAAACAGCGACGCTACAACTACATACAATAAAATAATCAAAAGAACCTGAAAGCATTAAATGCGTAAATGCGCTGTTTTCAGTTTATTTTATTATATCCCTTGGGGAAGTACAGAATAGAGAAAAGACTACAGTCCATCTCACGTCTGTAATGATAATATTAAGATACTGCTAAACAGCTTTCTGGGCTTTCAATTTAGAAGCTATCAGTCCTCGCTTAGAGATGGTAGCACAGTTAAGGATATACTCGGGCTATACCGACGTTTATGATCCTTTCCAAGTCGATACATCGATATATCGTCATAAAACCATCGATGCCTAAACATCGATGTTCTACGCCCGAGGTATCGTTGCCATCCCTAGCCCGACCCTGATCCACTCCACGTCTGGGGTGCGAATCTTCACTAGCACGTGCACGTAAAACAATTGAACCAAATGCTTCGTGATGTGGTATGTGCCTATTCGGAAATCGGTGTGCATACAAACGAGAAGCCGCTCGCGAATTTTGCCCTGCTTCTCCGTACACTAAAACAACATCCACTAACTCCTCATTAGTGTATACATGCGCCATTTTTATTAATAAATAACAAAAAACATAAACTCGCAAAATAATTAGTTATTTAACTTCACAGACACTGTTCTTCATTCAGATCACCCACGATACAGATTAAACCTCATTTACACGTTCTTATCAGTATGAGAAGACAAAAAATTCCTGGTATTTTGTTTTCATCATTTTGGTACAACATTTGGTACAACAAATTATTACCTAATGCGTGTTCTAATATCACGACGATGAACGCAAAATACAGATATTTATTTTTCATTTTATTATTGAAACTCAAGTTTATTCTGTAGGACTTTTATTACATTTTTTTTTTGGAATAAACTTCTTTCGTAACAGTGCATATTTGGTTAAAATGTGTCGGATAGGTTATGAAACGCCCTGAATAAAACTTTTCTATGTGCTTCATATACGTTTTTTGCAAGATAAGAGCAAAAAATTAACTGGATCATCCTTGAAGAATGGATGAAATAATCTGATTCAGCTATTAGAAATCCAATTTTACGTTGGTATGGTACAACATATCATAAATCTCAAACGCGATTCGCTGGGAAACATTTCATCAAAAATATTTCTCTGATATGGTTTAAACAATCAGACACGAAATATTTGCTATTAAAGCATAACAACGTGATTAGCTTCTGTCCGCAAATTTTTCATGCTTTCAATTTCGAATTGTTTTGTAATAATTGAGATATCAGCGTCAACAGCAATGCCTCAAATACGGACTATCTGAATTAAGCATATTGTAATTTGTGGTATATCGTTATAGAAGCGTGAACCACAGCCAATAACAAGATGTGCGGCGGAGTGTAATTTGGCAAATACGAGAGCAAATAATTCTCTGAAATGAAAGCGCCAGCAAATATTTATCGGCACTGGAATCCTAATAATATTGTAGTACCCCTTTTCATCTGCCCCTTCTTCCAAATTACCTTGAGCTCGTGACAATTCAGCCAGCTTCCAAATTACATTTACTCTTAAGGAACACGTGTAAGATCAATGATGTATGTAAAGGACATACAGGGTGGCCAATATACAGGGTGTTTCAGTTTATTGTTGCATAACTTTAAGATTCGATAGAACTTTTAAAATTAATGCATAAAGTCTATATAAACATGAGTCGAAAAATGTGTGGCTTCCGAAATACAGGATGTTTAGATTTACTTTCTAAAATAGTTTTTTTTTAATATTTCGAACAATATTTGATGTATAATAGTGAAAATTGGTATACAAGGGTTTTTTGGTACGACAAAACGAACCATGGACATAGTGTTACTGTAGCCGCTAGAGGGCGCCCTCTACTGTACCTGTAGTGTATTAAAATGATCGAAAATTTTTTCTTAGAGCAATTTTTTGCTTTTTGAATAGAAAAAATGATTCTTCGCACTTTTCAACATAAAAAAGCTCTCTTGTGAATTTTCGATATAGTTAGCTTTTTTTGAGATATTTCGATTTTTAAGGTTCGATGCATTTTTAATTATTATTTATGGAAAATAATATTTTTTCTTACATTTTCGATTTGGGCATTACAAGTAATTAAGATGATCGTTTAGATTGTGTTTTTTCATTTTATAAAATACATCTCTTGCAATTTTTTGCAACGGTATTCCACATTGCCTCCACAGCTAGTTCTTTGTAATTTTCACCGTTTTCGTTATTCATATTCCACGCCATTAGGTTTAGTTGCTCTGTAGTTTCAAAAAGCTCGTATTTCTTTGCCTTGCAGAATTCCATAAACTGTTTCCATATTGACGTATGGGTTTTAATGGTATTATACGGTACACTTTCCTCAATCACCAGATCAATATTAGTCAAAGAATCACTTCCAAAGCGACTCATTTTCACTACATAAGTTGACCAGCACTGTTTGAAAACAATATTACAAAATTTATTGACAATAAAATCAGAAAAATTGTTTAGCGTCGTTTTCTGGTGTCCTAGGAGACCATAATTACTTGTTATCGAAGGTATCGTAATTGTTGATGACGACAGCAGTCAAGTTTGGCCGCAGAAAAAACAAGTGCTGTCATACAATTTTTCCTCATCCTGATGACATTCGCAGAGCGACGAATCTTGTTCATGAAGTAAGAAATGCTCTTTATGAATCGCTCAGAAACGGAAAGCGAGAACAACTCCCGCACATCCACGGTCCTGGGGGCATAGTATTCAGGACAGAAGACAAGGTCGAGGTTTTCGCTGATGCTATGGACCGACAGTTCTCTCCCAACTATGATCTTGATAATGATCTCGACGAGGAGCAACAAATTGTAAGATTCGTCAAGAGATATTTTAGGGTCAGTGATCCCGGCGCCGCCATTAGTGATTCATCCTAAGAGGGTTCTTTTTCGGAAGATTCTTAAGCTGAATAGTTGCACAGCGCATCGGCAGCTTCTTCCGAGATCCCGCATTGCACACCAGCATAGCTTCAGTGTCATATTAAGGAGGATCAAACCGTTTGCAATTAAAAATTGCGCGTGTGATTGTTAGAAATTAGGACGAGGAAAATAGTGAGTGAAAACTTTCACCATTCGACCTCAACCTTGTTCTGAAGCTAATATGAACTCTATTCTCAGAATCACAACATACAGACCTTTCGGCTGTTCGAACAAGCTTCGAATGAACTCAGAGCCCTTGTTTTTACAAATCCGCGTAAAAGTTACCAGGATGTGCTCAAAATACGCGGATACCTTCAAGTAAGCATTTTCAGGAAAAACAGAAGACTTTTGAGAAACGTGTTACTTTGCCAGTTATTGAAATTACCGAGCATACTCCAAGCACATACGCCTTGAGCATTTTGATGCGCTCGCCAGCATCATCAAATGCATACGATGAATACGAACACGCACGGAATTATAACACACTTTCACCATAAAACTACTATCTCGCAAAAGAGAGAATGACGAGTCGAGAGACTGGTTATTTTTTTTTTCTTCTTTTGCTGCCGGCGTAGCGGATCCCACACATGCCGTTTTTGATCATCCCGCGTGCTCTTACGTAACTTTCTTTACGATACGATAATGGCACTCTTTGCGAAATAACCAGTGACTGCGGTGAGTAGGGGCTCACTGCTACGGGGGGAACAGGTGAAGTAACATGAATTATGGAACCTGCTAACTGCAGTTGCCATGGGGTGTACCTCCGAGACGGACATCTTCCTCAATACAGGGTTTGTCGGGAAAGTAATAGGACTGAGACGGTTTAAAAAAATTTGGCTCAATAATTTGTTTTAAATCGACTCAGTCCTATTACTTGCCGGACAAACCCTGTATAAATATACTAATACCAAAAATATTGAGGCATACTCTCATTTTACGTCCTTGACAAAGTAGTACCATTGTGTGAAAATTTCATTATAATCCAAGCGATACTTTCCACGTTATGGACGGGCTACATATCGCTATATGCAAGTGCACCTGCACGCGAAGTGTTTTGGGCTGGTTTCCCGTATTTTCGCAACAGAACGAGTGGACTGGACATGTAAGTCATGCATGCTTACTGCTGCTAAAACCCCGGCAAAGGATGCAATTGAGATGCTGCAAAGGGAGAATCAAATATTGAACAAGATGGTCGCGGATCAAGAATATACTATATCACTGCAAAAAGACCGCATTGCAGATCTGCAAGAAAAAGTGTCGAATAAAAATGAATCGTATCTCATTCCTACCGTTTCCTATAACTGGGAGGTAAAAAATGTAAACATTCTACATAAACAATCACACACGATATTTGTGAAATCTAAATCGGATGAACCTGCTAATTACAAAACCATGGAGTCCCCTGAAACCAAAATAAATCTAGCAAATTCTAGTTTATGCATTAGCAGTGCAAAATTAACAAAAAATGGGATTGCAAGAGTGGAGATCATTTAGATAAAGTAAAACACAGCCTGAAGGAACTCGCAGGAAACGAATTTTGTATTGTAGAACCACCCAAAATAAATTCAAAAGTAAAAATTTACAAACTAGAGAATGATTGTAGACGCACTAATGATCAAAACCATTTGAGATGCACGTTTAGCGACATGAAATTTTTGCTCAATCACAACCGTGGATTTTTCACCGATGCTGTTCTAGAAGTACCACCGAAAGTGCATAAATACATCATGGGTCGAGGATTTTCATATGATGGTTGGAGAAACTGTGCTGTCACGGATTATTTTCCTGTCCTTCACCGTTTCAACTGTTGTCGTTATCATCATACCAAGGCCTATAAGAACGTAGTTACATTTCCGGATTGCGCAGGCCAGCATTTGAAGAAGTTCGCCGAACAAGTGTGTTAACTGTGTGAGTTACAATAAACAGCGTCAAACAAATCTAAAAACTGATCATTCTGTAACCGATTTGAACTGTCGTGCTTACAATCTGATTGTCAATAAAATGAAATCAAAAACTCAATATGAATGAGAAAAGTGTCACTTTAGCGCACTTGAATGTTAGGTCACTATTCACAGGCTTCTATGATCTGATCCGATCGGCATAGGATCAATGCATAAATGGCCTGTGGTCAATTACCATTATGTTCTTTTTTTAGTTAGACTCATAGACATATAGTCAACGCCAAACAAAGTGGCGTGCACGTCATCACGATAAAAATTCCCCGACCTAATGCCTAGGTTTCTATCACAAACAATTGCTCTATTGCAGTTTCATATTAATGTGATATATAAATTGAAAAATGGTCATTACTCTCTTATTATGGTTAATAGTCATATAAACATTGTTATTAAAATATCATATAAGTTGCTTTCTGATAAATTTAGACGCATTATGCGAAATAAAATGTTTTGCAAACGCTCCAATCACTTATCGACATGTAAACGCACTAAACCGATTTCGCAGCGTTGACACATTGTCACCTTGAAACTTATTTAAACTGGGAACTGACATTTGTATTAATTTTGACACTGAATCAATTTGTGGCATTTCAAATCTTTATAAATCCTTTGGCCCCGCATACGGTAAATCAACAACTGTTTGTTTCAAAACAAAATTATTCATTTTACGAGTAGATAAAGGCAATTTTGGTATATAAAGATGCCCAAACAGTTAAATAGTCGGTGTAAGGAACTCGTGGCCTCGTTTGCACTACTTTGAGCAAGAAAGGGACAACAACGGGCCTTTGTTGCCTTTAACTGCTGTTCAAGAGGTAGGTTACTAATAATTATATGTAATGTATATTAATAATAGTGAAATTTTATTTCATTTTTTGTAGCGTGTTGCTGCTGCTTTAAAAATTAGTTTAAGGACAGTTAGTCGTATTTCCGAGGGTGTGAAAAGTGATGCAAATTTAGAATCGCCCAAGAAAAAGCGGAGTTATATTAAACGTGTAACCAACACAGCGACATTGGATACAAGTGCCATTCGAGAAGTGATCTATAATATGTATCACAAAAGTAAGATCTTATTATAATAACTTATCAGAAATTTGCATTAGTTTGTTAACTAAATTATAATGTCATATTACACATGGTTTCAGAAGAACAAGTTACGATACAAACTTTATGGTCTCGATTAAGAGATAGGGCATTATTTGATGGTAGTGCCACGTCTTTAAGGCGGTTGCTTAGAGATCTTGGATTTAAGTGGCTTAAGGACAATCCGCGACGAGGGCTCATGGAACTACCAAGTATAGCTTTGAAAAGGGTGGAATTTCTAAGGCAATACAATCAAGCCAAGGTTGAGGCCTTATACCAGTTTGTCTTCCTCGATGAAACTTGGATATTTCAAAATGGGACCATAGGTCGCTCTTGGCAAAATGGAAACCAAAAAAGCGTGAAAGCTATTAAAACAGATGGTAAAAGGTATGTACTTTTACACAATTTTCACTATAAAATTTAAAACTAATATATTTTAGATACATTATATTACATGCTGGAAATGAAAATGGGTTTATTGAGGGTAGTGAAGCGATATTTTCTTCGAAAACAAAATTGAGCGATTACCATGGAGAGATGAACCAGGACAATTTTTTGAAATGGTTTCAACATCAGTTATTAGAAAAATTGGAGAGTCCATCTATGATTATACTGGATAACGCCCCTTATCACAGCATGATATTGAACAAAGTGCGCAACAATGCATGGACAAAAAAAAATATCCAAGACTGGTTGACAAATCAAAACATACCATTTTTAAACACAATGTTTAATGGTAACAGTGAAAAAGACTGTTTGGATATGTGGAACGAGGCTCTACAAACGGTTACCCCAGACATGTGGAAAAATAGTGTTCGACATACTGAGCAAGAAATCGAACCTTTAATAATCAACTTTGAGAGTGATGAAGATTCAGATTCAGACAGCGCTGAAGAAAGAAACTCCGACTAACTTTATTGTACAGAAAAAGCTTACACCAGTAGCTTACCTAATTTTAAATGCATTTTTCTGTATGAATTCTGTAAAATAAATACCATGCATAAAATTTGGAGGACCCCATTTGGATTTTTATTCAGTACCTTTAAGCTATCAATTAAATATGGTAGTTTCATAGTGTCATCTGATCAATAATTGTCATACTTAATGATTATGCAAGTACAGATCTATAATTTTATTATACTATTATTTTTGTTCTCATTTGAGGTTAATATTGCTTATAAACCTAGATATGTAAATAATAAATTTTATTATTTTACAAAAAGTTTGGCAACAATGTAAATTTTTCAACACACCCACCTTGATGACATGCACGCCACTTTGTTTGGCGTTGACTTATACAATCGTTTACTGTATATGTAAAATACCATATTTGACAAGTTAGCATTAAGCTTTAGTCTTTAGAAAGGTTGAGTGTAAGAATAGCTGTGCCAATTAAGCCGTTTATTATTATTATATCTTGTTTCTAATAAAGAAAGTTTTATACGGAAGTCCCTTAAATTTTTATTTTTCAAAACTGTTTTTTCCTGGTATTTTTTTTATTCATCAGAATACCACCCTGGCCACCCTGTACATGTCGTATAATATACAAATGTGTATCTCAATTTCGAAATTCTCCGTCATTAAATACTTCCTGGCCAGCGGCGTAGGAAGTAAAATTGGAAAGAGCATCTTCAACACCATTTTATTGTGCCCCAGCTTCCTTAAATTATGTCAAAGAAGCTTATACATATAAACAAACTTAGATAAAATTAGATAATGTCCGAAAGTTTTTGCTCGTAAGGTCTGTTTCGATAAATGAACATAATATTTTAGGAACCGATGACACCGTAGCGTGGGAAAAGCAGAATCAACATACTCGACATGATTTTTGCTACTTGAAAAACTAGACCCCGACGAACAATACTTTTTCATTTCAGCGAGTTACCAGCAAGTCGTGCGAGAAATAAACGCCCTAAGGCAACGACATTATCAGAACAGCAGCAGCTGGTGGAAACGGCGGGTGAAATGGCTAATTTTAAATCTGGAAACAGCCGCAGCAGTTTCCGGAGTGCTTTTTCCATAGTGCAAACATCTCGTTCCTCTATGTAATTCCTTAAAGGGCATAAGGAATTTCGAATGCAGTTTGCTCTCCGGGCAGCAAAGTTTTTAAAAGGACATTTTTGCTTCGGTTGGCAAAAATACAGCTTGCCAGCGGGTCTCGTTGAGGAATTTTAAAATGCAGGGCACGACTCTAGAAAATAATCACAATTTCCCGTACAGGATGCTTGAAAAGATAGTATAAGCTCTTTCGACATAATTTAAGGAAGCTGGAGCACAATAAAATGGTATTGAAGATGCTCTTTCCAATTTTACTTCCTACGCCACTGGCCAGGAAGTATTGTAATGACGGCAAATTTCGAATGAATGAATCTTGAAATTAGAGGCATTCCGGCCACATGAAAGGCGGTGTGAGCCGGGGCGTTGTCGTGGTGCAACTTCCAGTGGGCTGCGATGTCTTGTCGGACCCGATTGACCCTTCGTTTGAGTCTCCTGAGCACTTCCACGTAAAACTTGGCGTTGACGGTTTGTCCAGGAGGAACAAATTCATGGTGGACCATGCCTTTGATGTCAAAAAAGACAATGAGCATCGTTTTCACTTTGGATTTGCTCATTCTTCCCTTTTTTGGGCGAGGAGACGCCGTCGTGTGCCACTCGGAAGATTGTCTCTTTGTCTCGGGATCATACTCAAAGATCCACGACTCGTTACTTGTGATTACGTTATTCAAAAATTGGGGGTCACTTTCACACATGTTCAAATTTTCTACTGAAATCATTGAAAACTATTTAAGCTATCTGCGTTTGACAGTTTGATTGACCAAGGAGCACGCACAGCAGAAGAAATATCTCAAGTACCAAAAGAGACAGGCACTCCTCTCCACCATCTTTATTCCAACAGATATTGACAATTAGCTATGCGAGAGAAAATTGCTTATAAAACAAGCTGCTTTCGTTTTTGGACTTACATTTCTTTACCATCCTTTGTGATGGCCCCTTCAAAAAAAGACTGCAATGTTGCCTATTTGTTATCTTTGTCAGTTGAAAATATAATTTGCTCAATTCACTTTTACTACTCCATTGTGAACTCGACAGCTCGCACGCCGTAAATTTATATTTTTGTTTAACAGTGTTTATCGATGAAAAAATATTGTCAAGCCCCTGGATTATGTTTCGTCAGTGGAAATATCAATTTGACTCAATTGGTACCACCACCAGAGCCACTGTATTCATTGGTTTTCAGAAATGGGTCAGATTCTATGCATTTCTTGACTCATATCCAGCAATACAATAATTGCTTTCAAATGACGTCATTTGGCACAACAAAATTCATTCCACATAATTTTATTCCTACTTTCGAGTTAAGTTGATGGTGGAATGACAGTGCTGTCAACGTATCTTGCTAGCCACATGGCGGTACACTTCGCTATATAATTACCTATATTCCATATATTTTCCCTTTTATTATGTATACTAAGTGACATATAAATCCGAACACCCAGTTTAAATGGTTTTATTTTAGTAAAATTTTGTATAAGTACTTAATGAAGCATAATAAGTAAATGATAAAAATTTCAAAATGATTGCACTGCTTTAAAGCCCTTTGACCTTTAATAATGTGTGGATGCACCCTGATGTGCTACGCATTCTCCAACGCGCCTAGGCATGCTACTGATCAGGTGGTCAATGTCCTCCTGTGGTATCTCATTCCAGGCAACCACCAACTCCTCTCGAAGTGCTTCTAGAGTCTGAGGAGGACGTTGCAAATTGAGCAATCTCCTACCCATCATATCCCACACGTGCTCAATTGGGGATAAGTCGGGAGATCTTGGTGGCCATGGTAACAATGTGACATCATTATGTTGAAAGAAGTCTATTGTGACTCTTGCAACATGTGGTCGGGCACTATCTTGTTGGAAAGTTGGATCTGCCAGGGTGTCAAGATAGGGTTCTAGAACTTCGTGGATATAACGCTGCGCGTCCATGTTACCTCTGATGAAGATTAAAGGTGACCTGGAACCATAAGCTATAGCACCCAAAACCATAACTCCAACAGTGTGATGAACATGTCTTTCAACAAAAAACTGTGAATTCCTCCTTTCACCACGTCGCCTTCTAACGCTGGCACGATCATCGTGCATGCCTAAACAAAATCGAGACTCGTCTCTAAAGACAATACTGTTCCATTCCTGATTCCAGAGTGACCATTGTCTGCACCACTCAAGGCGATGACGTCGGTGTTCTCGAGTTAAAGGGAGGACCCAGTGTGGCCGGTATGAAAACAAGCCAAAACTTCTCATTCGTCGGTAAACACTTCGCATGCCAATAGGTCTACCGTATTCTGCAAACCATTCATTTGCAATGGACCTGGTAGTGGAGAAACGGTCGCTTAAGGCCAATAATCTTAGGCGGCAATCTTCACGGTCTGTTGTTCTACGGCGGCGTCCAGTGCCCCTTGCTCTTTGCGTACGGCCTTCTCGAAGCCATGCCTGACAACACCTAACCACAGTGTCTACACTTCTTTGCACTCTAACTGCAATTGCCCGAAAAGAAAGTCCAGCTTCCCGAAGTCCCACTATACGGCCCCTATCAAACTCACTAAGTTGACGAAATCGTACAGGTCTCCGTACTCTAGGCATCGTAACCGATCGTAAGGGATGTCAAGAATCAAAATCCGCCAACGTTGATTCTTTACTGCGGCTGAAATATTCATTTTTAGAGCGTTAGTGAATTAAAAAAAGCAGTATAAAAACCGGAATGTCCAACTGATAAGGCTGAACATTTTTTCACTTGTTATTTACAGTAAGATAAATACATTCACCAACTTTTATTAAAATAAAACCATTTAAACTGGGTGTTCGGATTTATATGTCACTTAGTATATTATTCAACGTCTGTCGGGTCAGTTTATATATACGTCAGTATATATAATACTTTATATAAATGATCCGGGTGCATTTTTCAATGGCCAAGTAAATTTTACATTGTATGCAGACGTTGGTCACTAAATTTTGAAGCATCTTGGAAAATGTTTTGCACAAAATCAATTATTTTCAACCTCAGAGAAGTCTGCTGTGTTAATGTTTTTCAATGTACAGAAGAAGTTAGATGACATGAATATCAGGTTAAATGACAAACAGGTCAAGTACCATGACACCATTTCTCCTTATGTGTGGAATCCTATTAAACGAAAACAAAAATATTTTATTTTCCGTATTTGAACTTTTCCGTAGTGTTAAATGTTACCCGCATCAGTAAGTCAATACGCCACAAGAGGACAAATAATTTCTATCCATATATTCATGTTTCGTATCCAATGGCTTGGCAAAGAATCTAAACGGTTTGCCGTATTAATGGTGTAGCATCGAGAGCCAAACCCATTGCAGTATATAAGCAGATAGTCTAGTCTAGTTACGGTTCACTGAGCGCTTTGTTATTAAAATTCTCCATCCACTAGAAGCATGACCGACTAGCGATCAGTTACAGTCGTTTTGGACATGGACGTTTATTTGTTTCAAATGAAATTCTACATGGTTCGTTATGCAGATGAAAATAACAAACAACGCAGGTCGCTTGGAATAATAGAGAGACTTGTGAAATTCCAATACGCTGATATTTGCTTAATCGTGAAAATCGAACGTTTAATTTGGATGGATCAAATCAATACTAGTATGTGGTTAAGACTGTGAAAAATATGCATTGCACTTTCGTAGCTTTTATGATTTTTTATGTACAGAAAAGCTTAGATTGCTGCGATGAAATTTATCCTGCATCACTGTTTCTAAGAGCGAAAGCCCGCATGACAATTGAAGAACGGGGAGGCTTATATTTCACAAAAAGTAAAAAAATGTAGTAGGCCGTGAGGTTCTAGGGGCGGAGCTTGATCCCCAAAGCTTATCTCCTGAATACGCCAATGAAAACGGAGATCTCACAAGTCAACCTACATTCTACAGGTACATCCACCGGCAAATCATATATGAAAATAGTGAATTACATACCTGAATGAAAAAGTATGCCATTAGAATATTGACCTTCTCCCCCGAGATTTCTATGAAAGTCTTTTTCTGCTTCACCAGCTAAGAGAATATGCTAAGTTAGCATATTTAATGTAGCATTTTTGAGAACTTTCTGAACGTCCGGCAACACTGTATAGGAGAGGGGCACTACTGCTACTGAATGATAGACAGACATAGATCATGCTACGTTCGTCAACACAACAAATGAAAATAACAATAATTTCACTTATAAAATAGAATCTGAATATACTTGTAGTAAGTAGCAATAATTATTAGTAATGTTCAAAAATGGTTTAAGCGATAAATAGCAGTGACAATTTTGTGCACAACAAATCAAAAAAGCTCTTTTTTCATTATCATTACCTGGCGAGGAGAAAACGTAATTTTTCTTAATATAGCGCGGTAAATAATGGCAATTTCTAAGAGTAACTAGTTGAAAAATATCACTATATAGCGTTGACGCTTTCCTGATTTTGGAAGTGTCACCTAGATTCGAGCTTCGAGAAGACTAGAGTTGTGTCTGGAAAACGCGGGAGCGCTTCTGGATTCGTCGATTGCACAATAAATACACGCACAGAGTGCAGAGTGAGACAGAATGAACCGAGAGTGGATGGAGAGTCAAAAGCAATTTGTAATAATTACTTCCGTGTTGTGAACGTAAGAAATTAGACTTTAAATCATGGAAACAGTGTTTTTTACAATTCTGACACACGCTCAATACTGTGGAAAAAATAGAGGGATCACAAACAAGTCTTTATCTTGCTTTACCACATTCCCACTTTCAGATTGAGTCAAAAATAAATGAATCAGGAATATATGATATATGCTTGGTGATGATGGATTTAATGTCCAGCTATGTGAAAGACAAAGTCCATTTTGCTCGCATTAGCTTCGGTTCTTAACTCAATCAACTTAATTCCCGGCCGTCCGGTACTGAATAATGAATTCAGAGTTGATTTCAAACTTCAGCCTCGGTCCACTGTTGGTTGCAACCCTTGCTAATATATCGGGCGAAAAATAGACAGTTCGCTAATTGAGTTGCAAGTGAAGGCAGACCTCATATGGTGGAGTAATAGGGCAATTTTGCTCCAATTCCCAGGGAAATTGAACGGTAATTTCAGTGGAAGTGGTTTGCTAGGCATTTGTCTGCACTTCGTCGTCGAAAAGAGAACGCCTCGTCTTATCGGTAGACCGCCTATTGAAATGTTCCGCTCGTATCCTTAAACTGAAACAGGTGCACCTGGTCAAATACGGATGTAATGACATTCATTAAACGCTACTACCAATAATAAGAACTAGCGTTAAGTGGGTTGACTCCGCATTTCTCATGTAACGTTGACACCAAGCACTAAATCAATATGTATACATTGTATACATTGTATATATTGTATACATTGTATACATTGTATACACTGTATACACTGTATACACTGTATACGTTCTATACATTGTATGCCTCGTATACATCGTATACATCATATACATTGTACACATTGTATACATTGTATACATTGTATATATTGTATACATTGTATACATTGTATGCATTGTATTATTGTATACATTGTATACATTGTATACATTGTATGCATTGTATACATTGTATACATTTTATACATTTTATACATTTTATACATTTTATACATTTTATACATTGTATACATTGTATACATTTTATACATTGTATACATTTCGTACATTGTATACACTGTATACAATGATACATTGTATACTTTGTATACATTGTATACACTGTATACATCGTATAGATCGTATTCGTCGGACACGTTGTACACATCGTATACATTGTATACATTGTACACATTGTATACATTGTATAAATTGTACACATTGTATACATTTTATACTTTGTATACACTGTATACAATGATACAGTATAAACATTGTTTACATCGTATACACTGTATACGTTCTATACAGTGTATGCTTCGTATACATCGTATGCATCGTATACATCGTATACATTGTACAAATTGTATACATCGTATATTGTATCCATATTGTTTATACTGTATACGTATTGTCTACATAGAAACAGAGACAATCAGTGTATATACCTAAGCGCCCGTCACTGGACTACAGGTACGTCTTTTTGATGCCACTTGTATAAATTAAATTGAGAAGGTAGAAAGTTTGTTTTTTGTTGATTCCAAGCTTTCGAAAATGTATATTTTTATTTACAGGACGTTCTACGAAAATATTGCATGGACTACAAAACTTATTACAATATCAATAAAAGACTGTTTACAACGTTGAAATCCTTTGAGAACATCTTAGAAAACGGGGAAAATACAATAAAATGTGAAAACAACAAATTCACAAGTCACTAGATGAAAAACAAATCATTGTTAAAAGTTATCAATAAGGATATAAAACTTATTTGCGTTATGTCCATACTAATGAATGTAATAATAATTATTAAAAATGAGATTGTACTACATAAAAAATACCACCAGAAGCTGTTTCGAATGCCATTTTTTAATCCGTAAATATCTCGCATCCCTATACATCAACGAGCAGAGTTACATGGCAATGACAGTGCGATGCATTTCTCTATGCCGTCTGTCATTAGCATAGTCTGCTGAACCCTGAAAACAGATTCTGGATTGATTTCAAGTGTGATAACCGGCCATTCAAATCGAATTTGCCGATGCTGCGTCCGAAAATCGAATTTTCAATAGCGATGTGATTGAAACTGACGCTGACTTGTCCAGCGAAAAACGGACATGATAGTGCCATCGACTGTGATGCGATCGATTGGATTATGTGAGATGATAATGATACATGTGTAATGCGTGAACTAATCCATCGTGTGACTGATCGACGAGTACAACATACATGCGTAATTGATTATGTTCAGCACAAGTTAGGCCCCCGAAATAAAGCGGTAGTATACTTGCTATACTTGAGTTCATGATCCAAGATACCTATACCATGCTGACGAGTTGCCAAAAAAGCACGAAACAGATGTCTGCGGTTGGCTCCAACGGGAAAAGGCAGCATGTTCAGGTTAGACCCCTTGAGCAAAAAGTTAGTTACGATCATCTATGGAAGTGAAATTAAACGAATTATGTCTGTCAAAGAGTTTCGCATAATTATTTCCCTATTCTACCAATAGTACAGTAAATCTGCTAACATCGCCTCTCAGTCATGTGATGACTCCTATGAAGACCGGCACGCTGGTCGGTAAAGCCAGAGATCAGACGCAGGGACTCGTGTCGAGGACATTTCTCAAGTTTTAAGGCAAATGTACCCAGAGATCAATGATGTTTGAAATATATCGAATAGGTGCATATTATTGCCGGGTTTGTAAGTGTTTTTAGATACTAACATCAAGAAATTGCGATATACCCTCCTCCGCATCCCTCCAAGTCATTATCCCTAAAAAAATTTCATAAATGATCAAGATCCTCGTAAACGTCAAAAACAAAGTTTGAGCGATATTTATTTTCTTAGTTTTTGAACCAATTTTCTAAAAATACACAATGTTTTTGGCCTTGGCATAGAAGAAACATTTTGTCAAAATTTCACCCAAATCGGAGCAGTGCTTTCCAAGTTATTGACGGGTGAAGGATTAGGGGACAGACAGACACACCGGCGGTAACGAGTGACGTTTATTCGTAATGTACACGTCATATAACGTCGAAAAAACATATTGTCGTTTTCAAAATCTTTTGGGATTACAATGCTTCCTCGCCAGTAGGCGTGGAAAGTGATGTTCTCAAAAAATTAGGCACGTGCCTTTTACATTTGCCTTTCGGCACAATATCTGAACAGCCCTGGAAACTTTGACAGTTTGACGATATGGTCAAAAAGGTAACATGTGTTGACTTAGTTTATGAATGAAAATTTCACACAGATTTTATCTTTAATTTATCGCCACTAATTTTTGACCCCTCGGTAGTCGGACCTGACAAAAAACGGATTTGGGATTTTGCTCGTTTTTGCCCGTAACTCCATAACCACTGAGCCAGTTTCCAAAAACCACACAGCCGCATTCATCTTCTTCCGTGACAAGTGCAGCCGGAGTATATCAACTTAGCCACCTAGCCTGAAATCGAGAAAATTAAAATGAATCGAAAAAATGACACTGATCCACTAAATGTCAATAATCAAATATGCTCGAAAATTGTAGACATCCCTCTATGCCTAACACGTCAGTCCTGTCATAGTAGCAACTTTGTAACGCCAAACTCCAAGCTTTTTCTCTATTGACCACTTGAAGTAAGAAAAACAGCAGTAAATAACTAGGACATATTTTACAAATTTGTGAATCTTTCTATGCATTTGGTATTTTAATAGGTACCAAAAACATACACTAAGTGACATATAAATCCGAACACCCAGTTTAAATGGTTTTATTTTAATAAAATTTTGTATAAGTACTTAATGAAGCATAATAAGTAAATGATAAAAATTTCAAAATGATTGCACTGCTTTAAAGCCCTTTGACATTTAATAATGTGTGGATGCACCCTGATGTGCTACGCATTCTCCAACGCGCCTAGGCATGCTTCTGATCAGGTGGTCAATGTCCTCCTGTGGTATCTCATTCCAGGCAACCACCAACTCCTCTCGAAGTGCTTCTAGAGTCTGAGGAGGACGTTGCAAATTGAGCAATCTCCTACCCATCATATCCCACACGTGCTCAATTGGGGATAAGTCGGGAGATCTTGGTGGCCATGGTAACAATGTGACATCATTATGTTGAAAGAAGTCTATTGTGACTCTTGCAACATGTGGTCGGGCATTATCTTGTTGGAAAGTTGGATCTGCCAGTGTGTCAAGATAGGGTAAAAGATGGGGTTCGAGAACTTCGTGGATATAACGCATCGCGTTCATGTTACCTCTGATGAAGATTAAAGGTGACCTGGAACCATAAGCTATAGCACCCCAAACCATAACTCCAACAGTGTGATGAGCATGTCTTTCAACAAAAAACTGTGGATTCCTCCTTTCACCACGTCGCCTTCTAACCCTGGTACGACCATCGTGCATGCCTAAACAAAATCGAGACTCGTCACTAAAGACAATACTGTTCCATTCCTGATCCCAGAGTGACCGTTGTCTGCACCACTCAAGGCGATTACGTCGGTGTTCTCGAGTTAAAGGGAGGACCCAGTGTGGCCGGTATGAAAACAAGCCAAAACTTCTCATTCGTCGGTAAACACTTCGCATGCCAATAGGTCTTCCGTGTTCTGCAAACCATTCATTTGCAATGGACCTGGTAGTGGAGAAACGGTCCCTTAAGGCCAATAATCTTAGGCGGCGATCTTCACGGTCTGTTGTTCTACGGCGGCGTCCAGTGTCACTTGCTCTTTGCGTACGGCCTTCTCGAAGCCATGCCTGATAACATCTAACGACAGTGTCTACACTTCTTTGCACTCTAACTGCAATTGCCCGAAAAGAAAGTCCAGCTTCCCGAAGTCCCACTATACGGCCCCTATCAAACTCACTAAGTTGACGAAATCGTACAGGTCTCCGTACTCTAGGCATCGTAACCGATCGTAAAGGATGTCAAGAACCAAAATCCGCCAACGTTGATTCTTTACTGCGTCTGAAATATTCATTTTTAGAGCGTTAGTGAATTAAAAAAAAGCAGTATAAAAACCGGAATGTCCAACTGATAGGGCTAAAAATTTTTTCACTTGTTATTTACAGTAAGATAAATACATTCACCAACTTTTATTAAAATAAAACCATTTAAACTGGGTGTTCGGATTTATATGTCACTTAGTATATTTCAGCACTATTTCTTCCATAACTTGAATTCATTACCTCATTCCACTCGTTTTAACATCAGGATGTAATCGTAATAAGCCTTTTTTTTAAAGTAATTTTCCGTTTTCGGGAGTTCAACTCGCGTGTTATCCATTCATAATTATAATTATTTTTACGCAATTGAAATATGTGCAAAATATGAGTAACATTTTTGTGTCGTTACTGTGTCGCATGAAATACAAAAATTAACCTGAATTATGTCGATTGCTACAATCCCAGGTAATTACAACGCTGCAACATTTCTATTAAGGCAGTGTCATCATACCAAAGGTACGTTCACCTCACGACTAGCGAAAAAATTGCAAAGGATGTGGCTCAATTTATACAGGGTAAATCAATATGAAAATGCTAGCTTCCAAGTTCCATCAAATTATTTTGATTTAAAAGCTCACACGGTTTGGGCTCTGCCACCCCGAGTACATTGTCCATTCTCGATCGATGACTTTTCTCTAAGGGACAGTCTCGGGACCCTTTCGTAACGACGCGGTAGTCGATCGGCTATCTTGATCTTTTCTACCGCTATGGCAACGCGCTTTGCTTGTCAAAGCCCAAGTAGCACCGAACGGGTTTATTAAATATCTGAAGGATGCGTTGAATACGTGAAATAAAACTGCAATCAAAACAACTCTTCAAAGCGGTCAATAAAACCAAATATAAAAACCTTTATGAAACTTCAAAACTGTTTTCAAAGTGCTGTGGGGCTTCTTTTGAAACCAGGTTGAATACTTATTAAACACTTGCAGTTTTAAAGCAAACTTAAAAGTGTTTATTGAATGTACACTTTTGAAGCTATTTCACCTTATTGTTAACATAAACGTTAAATGAAAATGGTTCGTTAAAACTATGTACCGATTTCTTATTACATGAAAGCATTTTAAAGATAATAGTAGAGGTCAACAAATTTTTATATGTATCATACAGTCATGGTGGCCATTTTCAACATTTACTTGCCTAATGGGTCAGTTCATTCTTCATTTTTAAATTACTTTGCTGCCAAATGTATTGATCTCCACTAATGATGATGTATACATTAGTTTTATTTAAGCTTTAAATCAATAAATCTTCAAAACTACTGAACTGAAGTACATTAATTTTACATCATTATAAAGGGAATTGAAAGACCTTTAAAATAAGGTATCACTCGACCCCCCTTTCCATTTAAGATTTTGGGGGTGATGTCACCCTCGCTTAGGGGGCTGCACGTGCTAACGTGATTTTTTACCAAACTTGTGTCCCCCTCGAAAAGAAAATCGACGAGTCTGAGCTGCCAGTAAATGCGTCTGTTTCGTTTTCGATGCGCCACCCTGTATAATAGGTACGTATCTGTAACTATAAAATAATGATAAGCAGTTACTTCGGGCCGTGAAGGCAGTAAAATACTTGAGCGCTTGACTGAATTGATAAATATTACGAAAAGATTTTCAAGACTCAGGGCGCTTCAAGATTTCTAAAATTTTACAATTCAAAAAAGAATAACAAAACAATTTTACTAAGGTCAAAAATATCAGAAAATTGAATAAAACCAAACTCAGTCAATAGGGAAACGTTAGGATCTGAAGGTTTTATTTTGTGCCGTTTCAAGGGCACATATCCTAGATAAAAGCAAAGCGCTTAGTATAATACAGCTGTGATAAATGTCGCTTAGTTTTAATATACATCTAACCTCCAAGTCGACAAGTGCTTTTTTCCATACTAAATGTACTTTTAGTTTCTCTAATTGTTTTGAACGAGAAAACAAAAGACCTTCAAAACTCAGAGGCTTCAACATTTCTAAAGTTGTACAATAAATAAAACAAAACAATTTTGAAAACATTGAATAAAAACAAAGTTAGTCGACAGTGAAACGTAGGATGAAAAGGTTTTATTGCTAAAATTAACAATATGTAGTGTATTGTTTCAGTCTAAATTGCGGTATTCATTTTTCATGAAAGAAGAGGATATGAGTTTAGTTTTATTGTTTCGAGCAAGAAGTATTAGTTAGTCTTTATGATAACCAAATGCATTAAGCAAAGAACGCTCATTTTTAGATAGCCTGTAAATAGCATTTAAGAAAGCAATTTTAGATAAAGCTGATGAAATAGGACTAAGGCATATTATTTACGGACAAAATCGCCCTTAGATCAAGCATATTTATTAATGGGTTTGATTGTTTACTTTGGAAGAGTCTTTAAAACTGCTTTAAACAGCCCTGAAGTTCTTCAAAAGTATTAATGGTTTTGAAATTAATTGAGACTAAACCATTTTGAAACTATAATTGGAAAGGTAAACTTCTAAGATTAATTTTGACAATCTCATTAGATTCCTTAAAATTAGTGTTTTATGCTTAAGGCTTTTTAAGTTCTAACAGTATATCTACAAGATAACTTTACAATCATTATCTTGTTATTTTACAAGCAACTACCCTACAGCCACAAGTCTCAATCTCACCACCCTCAGTTCCTGAACATCTAGAATAGCTTTAAATAACCTAACTACTAACATACTTACTTTAGCATCCATTTATAAAAGTATATTCATTCGACACAAATGTCGGAAAATGTATTTTCTGCGAAGGCAACATGCATTAAATTGCCGTTGACTCGGTCTCATTCTGGTATGGTCTAGTTGGCATTGAAAAGTGCAACCACATTTTGTTTCGCGATATCTCTATTCGTAAACTAGAGCAACATTTATATTTGCACATCATTTGGTATACGTATCGATGATTTTACCTGTTAGTATGTTATTAGAGTGGAACTACAGTTTCTGCTCGTTTTTAAAACATATATTTGATTGGGAATCATGCTTTTTTTTGCTGGAGTAGATCGAGAAATTAGCATAGGAAATCAAAACGTACTTCATAGCTGCTTTCCAGTTCCTCATTTGTGTTACTCGGAGCTGCCCAGCACCTGTCAATACTGTTCCAATCCTCTAGAGTGGGGATAACGAAAATGACAATGTGTCAAGACTGTTAGGTTATGTTTTGTCATCGTTTTTGTTTCTTTCTTCGCATTAAACTCACATTGAACCGATATCAGACAATGGAGGATGGTAAAAAACTACAGTATATTCAGATAAGAGATAGACCGGATGTAAACAAAAGGTTCGGGTGATTTTCACGCTAACGCCGCCGTCTCGACGTAAAACAGGAGCCCTCATTGGTCAATTCGCAATTAAATGCCTATGCCGAGCGGCAGAGCAGTCGTATCAAGACAGAGTCACATTCAGGTTCAGACGTGTTACGTATGTCGTGTGCATCATTGCAATTTGATATTTCTTTGGACGTTTTCGTTTGTTATCTTATTAAGTTGTTGAGTTTGTCGTTGTTATTGTTATACCTTGTTATTGATTGTTATTGTTATCAACTGCTTGCGCAAAATGCCCAGTAGTACAGATACTGCCGATCAAGTTGTAAACTCCTGTAGTCCACCTAGGAAACGCTCTAAAAAAAGACACCTGAGTGCAGAAATGAAAGAGGTCATTTTGAATATATATAAGATCGAGCGCGAGGAGAACGAAGCATCAACCATCAAAGAAATTGTTGTGAAGGTTTCTCACAAAGTTGGGGTGTGTCGCGCATCAGTGTTTAATGTGTTAAAACAATACAAAAAATCACACCTTTTCTGAGCCAATGACCAGTAAACATCGCAAAAGTATTTTTAAATCATTGGATGAAGCTGATAAGCATGCGATTAGGAGGAAAGTGCATGAATTCTTCTTTAGGAATGAAATACCTACTATAGATAAAGTACTGCAGGAGGTAAATGGAGATACAACGTTGCAAAATTTCAAACGATCAACTTTCCATGCGTTACTGAAGCATTTAAATTTCAAATGGAAAAAACGGGGTCGTAATAGTTTACTACTGGATAGAGAAGAAATTGTGCTATGGAGGAGGGATTATTTAACAAAAATTGGGAAATATAGAAATCAAAACAGGAAGATTTATTACCTTGATGAAACGTGGGTAAACGCAGGACACACTACAAGTAAAGTATGGGTTGATGATTCTGTAACTTCATCCAGGAGGGCCTTTCCAGATGGATTGTCCACCGGATTAAAAAATCCAGCAGGTAAATACGAGTAATAGACAACAATCGGATGTTTTTAAAACCTTGGGAACAAGGTTCTAAACATTAATTCCAGGGGGCAGATAAAACATATTACAAGTAACAAAACTTTTAAAGCTTTCGATAAAATGCGTGGATGTTTTATTGTCATTTTCATTTGTTAGAACTTTTTTAAGCCATGTTTTTATGTGTTTTCGATATTTCAATAATTTTTTAATATAATCTTAAAATATGTCGAATATTATAAACTTAAAAAAAGTTACTAAGTTTTATATTGTGTACCGATCCTAATATTTCTAATCATTTTAATTCATACTTTAAGCTTTATAAAGTTATGATTTGTTAACATTAATATTTGCGCGTATTTCTGGTTCCTGATCATTCATTTTTTAAAGGTTTATAACTTTAAATTAAATTGTGAAGCGCTGAGTAATCATACGACGTTCAATATTCTTTCTTTCAATATGACTAAATAATCCCAATTATAGCAATCTGATACTCATGTCTCAATATTTTTTCGCTGAATGTGATGAAAACATTTGAAAAAGGTTCGCTTATTGAAATAAATCTACACCAGTTAGTAGTTCGATTTCCAGGTAAAGGGAAAAGGCTCATTATCTGCCATATTGGCAGTGAGGATGGATTTGTTGTTGACAGTCTGTGGTGCTTTGAGTCTAAGAAAACTGGAGATTACCACGAGGAAATGAATGGCGAATCGTTTGAACAGTGGTTTTCAAAAATTTTACCGAACTTAGAGGAAAACGCAGTAATTGTGTTGGATAATGCGCCTTATTATTCTCGAAGAATGGAGAAGGTCCCAACAACGGCTTCAAGGAAAGTTGATGTTCAAAATTGGCTCCGCTCGAAAAATATCAACTTTGAAGAAGCAATGCTGAAAGTACAATTATTAAGAATTGTCAAGGATCACAAGCCGGAATATCAAAAATACGCCATTGACGAAATGGCAGCAAGTCAAAATAAAACTGTGCTCCGTTTACCTCCATACCATTGCGAGCTCAATCCCATTGAGCTCATATGGGCAGAGGTTAAAAATTATATAGCTAAGCACAATACAACTTTTAAATTGTGTGACCTCAAAGGACTTTTCAAAGAAGCACTAGAATTAATAACAGCGCAAAAATGGGAAAACTGTATTAAGCACGTGAAAGACAAAGTTGAAAAGAGAATGTGGGAACTGGACAATATTTTAGAGGAACAAGTCGAGCCATTCATTATTGACGTTGGTGCTTCAGGCAGTAGCGATGATGAAAGCTCATCAAGCTCATCTTTCCAATAAAAGATGTCGTTCATCAAATTCGGTAAGTTATACGTAATTATAAAGCTACTGTATTTTTTAATTAATTATTGACATTTTTGAACCCATTTTGGCAAAACCTACTCAAGAATCTACTTTCTGACAATGTTCAACCATGCACATTTTTTTACGTTTTCAACGTTTTAATTTGGTTACATATTTACCTAGAAATCAAAAAAAATACTAATCAATATTCTAAAAGCAATTTTAAGAGATATACGATTATTTTTAATTTAGGCTAATTTAAACGCCATTTTGAGATTATATTCGACTGTATTTCACCAAACATCAGGCGGCATCCGAAGCTGAAAATCGAAGCGAAAATTTTGAAACCCTTATGTATATTTACATCATTATATATTTCTTACCCCACCTCCACATGATCCTATATCCATCACCAATCGTATACACATCGAATTGTGCTAATTTACTACAAAGTTACGCAAAGCAGCATCTACTATCTAAAATATGTACTGCGTGACTCTTAATACGTCCCTGCCGAATGTTACAGCGTTCGATGATCACGTGGTCTTGTTTATGTCCGGTCTATCTCTTATCTGAATATACTGTAGTGATATTATGACGCAGGGTCACAACGTACATTTGAGGTGTTCCTGAATAATAAAGACCGCAAGAGAGTGCAACAATGCAGGTTCTTAGCAGCTTGTAGTTGGCTTCTTTTAAAACAGGAAATAATTTTGAATGTCTACACTAAATTCAGAAGCGTTCCTGTCCATATTTGCTAGATCAGTTCGGAAGCATCACACTCAACTCCCAATTCAAAAGCACTGGAAAGCTGCTAAGGACTTTATGCCTGATATCTAATAAAAAAAAGGAATTACAGATTACAGTCAGATAGGCTAGAGAGAGTACTTGATGTGACATCTTAAAAGTATCGAATCAATTTATAGTGTCTTAACTAAAAGGTGACTCACTGTTGAAGTGCATTTACACCGAAACATGACTTCCAATGAACACCCAATACAAGTTCTAGCCTGCTTACTTATCAACTGATATATTGCCCCGCAACCCTGAACCCATATGTAATTACGAAACTATCCTGATTGCATCAGCACAGGATGAGTCCGTATAATGTCGCAATTGGAACAATGTAATGCAACGGGAGCATCGGTGCAAATTGAAAACAAACTAATTAAACTATAATCGCGTTAAGCAATTACAAGCAAGCACAGAAGCAGATCTTGTTTAGAATTCTATGGGGCAGATGCCGGTAACGATCTGTTACTGCCTTAGGATTAATCGAACAGTCTTTACGAAGGCGAACGATAAATTGGCAGAGAATCGGGCTCGTTTGCAATACGGTCTGGTTGGCATTGAAAAGTGGCCGTTCGGTTACGTCCGTTGGGGGTTGCTTCATTGGCGGAGAACAAGGGGCGCCATTTGAATCAAAGCTATTAAGAAAGAGACTAAACCAAAACAGTGATCATCGCGTGATCATTGCGAGATCAGCAGGCTGATACATTTCAAGAGAGATGGAGCATAACTGTTATTGGGCAGAATAGGTCGAGCCCTTACACAGAACCAATGAGTAACCAAAGGGTGGAGTGGGAGACGTTACGACCTTGCATGCAGGTTGGCCGTTAATACTATATACAGGCTGGCGCATCGAAAACGAAACAGACGCATTTACTGGCTGCCCAGTTTTTGTTTTGGAAAAACGCTCAGACCCGTCGATTTTGTTTTCGAGGGGGACACAAGTTTGAAAATCACGTTAACACGTGTAGCCCCCTGGGCGGGGGTGACACCAACCCTAAAATCTTAAATGAAAAGGGGGGTCGAGTCATACCTTATTTTAAACGTCTGTCAATTCCCTTTATAATGATATAAAATTAATGTACTTCAGTTCAGCAGTTTTGAAGATTTATTGATTTAAAGCTTAAAGTAGACTTTAATAGGTACATCAGATTAGTTTGTACTACTTTAAGAAGAAATTTGACTAAAAGAGTTTACTTAATAAGTAAATGCTTTTCTTCACTACGCCCACGGTTTGTTTATCATTTTGTTGTTGGAAATAGCTATTGGAGCACTTTTTGTGGCAAAAAAGTTATTTCTTGAAGAAAGATAAGGAAATATCTCGTACTTATTTTAAATAGGAATTTAGTAAATTTGTTGCTAAAATAACTTGTAACGCTTTATTACATAAATTAACCATGGTATATTCCACAGCAGAAAGAGTTGAAATTATCGAAATATTTTTCGGAAATAATCAGTGCGCTAATAGAACAGCAGAAATATTTAATGAGCGGCATGAGAACAGTAACGTGCATCGAAAATATGTTCTAGAACTTGTAGCTAAAATTCGGGAAACTGGGTCAGACGCCAATAAAAAACGCAACATTGAAAATCCCATAAGGAACGAAGCAATAGAAGTGGGGGTTTTAGGGCAAGTTTATATAGATCCTACGTTAAGTACCCGCAAATTGGAGACTGTGTGTGGTGTTAGTCGACGTACTGTCCAACGGATTCTAAAGCCCATAGTTTGCATCCGTATAAAATTCACCTGGTACAAGAACTTAATGAAGACGATTTTGATGGTCGACTACAATTTTGTGAAGATATGAATTATAAACGGTGAACATTTTCTATTCAACACTTGCTTTTCCGACGAATCTTCCGTTTTCTTAAATGGCGTAGTAAATCGTCATAACTGCCGATATTGGTCCGATTCTAATCCCAGAATTTATCATGAGGTTCATACACAGCAGCCACAAAAATTAAATGTTTGGGTTGGTATATTTGGCGATCATTTAGTTGATCCTTTTTTCTTACCTGGAAATTTGACCGGTGAAATGTATTTGGAATTACTGGAAGGCGCCATAGATCCTGCATTAACAGCCATAATTAAAAATCAGAATGATCGGCGGTACATTGCGAATAGGTTGATGTTCCAACAGGATGGTTCCCCACCACATTACGCATTACGTGGTGGACAATATTTAGATCAGACGTTTCCAGATCGATCAATTGGTAGTAGAGGTGCCATTGAATGGCCCCCAAGATCGCCAGATTTCTCACCTTTGGATTTTTTCTTTATATGGGGTCATTTACTTTACGAGCTTTGAAGTCTGGTGTTCCACAAGGCAGCGTTTTAGGTCCTATTTTATTTACTTTTTATACCTCAGATCTGAAGAAACATATATCATCTGACTGGAATGTACATTTGTATGCGGATGATGTACAAGTTTACAAACCATGTCAACCAACCGATGTAAATTCTTTAATATTAGAACTTAATAAAAACTTAGACATAATTTAACAGTACTCAAAAAATCATTGTTTGAAGCTCAATCCCTTGAAAACCAAAGTATGTTGTGTTGGTTCTAGACTAGCGATTCTGAAGTGTAAACAATTAATAAATACGAACATATTTTTAGAAGGAATTAACATTGAATTTGTTGAAGAAACGAAAAATTTGGGAATAGCACTTGATAAGAATTTAAGTTTTGAAAGTCACATTATAAATAAGCTCAGAATATGTTATTATAAGTACAAATCGCTATGGAGATATAAGTATATATTAACAAGTGATATCAAACTAAAACTTGTAAATGCATTAATCCTAACACATTTAGATTATTGTAGTACTGTATATTACCCTTTTATCACTGAGGAAATGCAACAGAAAATTCAAGTTTTACAAAACCATTGTATGAGGTTTTGTTTCAATGAGATAAACAGACGCGAACACATTACTGGGTATTATGTAAGGGAAAATCTTTTAAAGTTCAAATATCGCTCGTTACTTCTCTATGCTGTTCTACTATTTAGGGTTTTAAAATATAAATCTCCGAAATATCTTTTTGACACATTAGAGAAAAGATCTTCACTCCATCAACTGTTCCTCCGTAATGAATATTGTTATAATATACCAGCCCACACTACCTCAAAATTTAAAAAATGTTTCTATTACATAGCTCCCAGTATACTAAATGATTACCCAAGTTTCTTTAAATTAACGTCCATTCACAGCTTCAAAAGAGAATTCAAAAGAATGCTATTGCAGTTACAATTTAATGAATCCACAAGTGGCTGAATAAATCTCATTATTAATCTTATTATATTTTAAAGTTTTGTTTATAGTCAACCAAATATCCTTTATGTAATGTATATGATATACCCTAGTAAGATATATAGTAGTAATATACTTAATGAATTTACCTTAGCTATTCAGGCGGGGGTGAAAAATGGCTATGCCAATCCCCAGCCCTTTGGAGTATTATTTTTTTTGTGTTATATTATTTGCTCGTATTTTGATTCTAATATGTATTAATACTCCAATAAACATTATTATTATTATTATTATAATTATTATTATTATTTAAAAAGCCAAGTCTCTGCTACTCAGCCAACATCATTAGAAGACCTGCGACAAAGAATTGTGAATGAGTGCCTTCAAATTACTCGTCAAATATTACAAAATGTGCGGCAACGTTTTGATCAAAATCTTTATTATTGCATGGAGAGTCATGGTGGCGATTTTCAACATTTACTTGCCTAACGGGTCAGTTCATTCTTCATTTTTAAATTACTTTGCTGCCAAATGTATTGATCTCCAATAATGACGATGTATTAGTTGTATTTAAGCTTTAAATATTATACTGATATTACTGTATGCTTATTAGATTTGTCAGTCTAATTTCGTAGAACTCAAAATGTCTGATACGGATACAGGTGATGATGTCGTTGATATAAGCTGCACACCGCCTAAAAAAAAGAGCTAAACGGCTTCATTTTAGCGTTAGCGAAAACAAATAATTATCAACATTTATAAACGCGGAATGTAAGGAAGGAGTGACTCAAGTGGTCAGGACATTGTTTGCAAAGTAGCAAGTATTTCGGGCGTTAGTCGTGCAAGTGTTTACCGAATTGTTTGGAAGTACAGATCTAGCCATATACTGGTTGAACCAAAAAAGCATCAACCAAGAAAAAAAATCAACGATGCCATAGATTTTTTCGACGGTACCGTCATAATGAGAATTGTACACAATTTTTTTTTTCGTAATGAATCACCAACGGTGGATAAAGTGCTGAAGCTGGTTAACGAGGATAATGACTTGCCAAGTTTCAAGAGATCTACCTTCCATAAATTTCTAGAAGAAATGGGGTGTCAATACGAAAAGCGGGGAAGAAACAGTTTTTTATTGGAAAAAGACGAAATAGTTATTTGAAGAACGGACTATCTAAGACAAATCAGAAAATTTCGTGCAGAAGGTAGGAAAATATACTACCTAGATGGAACATGGGTCAACGCAGGCGAAGGTTTGGATAGATTCTTCCATAAAATCTTCAAAGCTTTCTTGAATGGACTATCCACTGGATTAAAAAATCCCTCACGTAATATTTTAAAACACTTACGTACGTATTTCTGGTATGATGGCGCTGAGACCAACATATTTTTTAATACGTGAAAGATGAGGAATTTCAACTAAAATTATATTTTATTTGTATTTTTGTACATGCTTAAACTATATCGAGATAAGAAATCAAGTAATCATGTTCCTGGGTTTTTAATGCTTTCAATGGAAGCGGTTTTAAGTGTCCAAAATAAAATATTTTTAGGAAAAGGGCAGCGATTGATAATTTGAACATCGGTAATGAAGATGGACTTGTATCCGATGCTTTATAGGCATTTGAATCCAAAAAACCGGGAGACTGTCATGAAGAAATGGATGGGGCCTCGTTGGAAAATTGGTTCTCAAATGCTCTCCCGAAGCTTGATAATGCTTCATACCACACGAGAAAATTAGAGAAAAATTCGTCAACAAAAAAATCAGAAATTCAAGCATGGCTTAAAAATAAAAAGATTGATTATGATGATACAATGGATAAGGCAGAATTGTTACCAATTGTCAAGACGCATATAAATAAATATAAGCTGAACATAATTGATTAAATGGCCAAAAAACAAAATAACAGTGTTTTACGACTGCCTCCTTACCATTGTGAGCTCAATCCGATCGAGCTCATTTGGGCAGATATAAAAAAATATGTTGCAGCAGAAAATAAAAGTTTTAAATTTCTCATGATGCTATACAAAGAGTAACACCGAATAAGTAGGAAAATGTATTCAACATCTAAAAGAAAAGGTCGAACCTAAAATATGGGAATTAGACGGTATCGTTGATACGTACGTTGCCCCTTCAATCATAAATCTTGATGACACTGGGAGTTCCACGGCCTCAGATCTAGAATGATTGTCATTCTCAAATACATTTATTTCCAGTTTTAGAGGTATAATGTCTGTGCAACAAATTTTTGTATACTATTTAGTATATACCATTATGTATTCAAATCCTTTTTCTTTTTACCCCACCTACCTATTCATTTTTTGGTCTAATATTTGCATTAACTGTTTGCACACTGACGTCCCTGTTCAAGCGGTCGTTAGGTATATGCATATGCAATTATTGCTTTAATGTGTCAAGACATTTTTTAAAAGCCTGCTTTATAAATGCGCCTTACGACACATTTCGAATATAATTCCTTGATAAAACACTCCTACTAAAAACAACAATAGACAGTTGTTTTTTTGGCCATGACAGTTAAATTAAAAAAATATATTAATTCCAAGCTTTATGTTTGGACCTTATACATGCCCGCAATAATTTTGCATACTTATTGATCGTATCGTAAAACCATAAATCATTTATTCTTAGTACGGCCCTGTAACGTGCTCGGCGTTCTGGAGCGCGATCACGTGGAGTATACGTGAATATGTTTATGTTTGGTCTCTTTCTTCGATGGATACATAATAGTCTAGTGAGTGGTGGCGTATTATTTTTCACAAGCAATTCCGGTTGTGGTTAACATAAAGCTCTTTGATAGTTGTTGGGAACGGCCCAGATAAAGATTGGCATGAGTGCCTCAGCTGTCAAGGCTCACTGTAGCCGTTTGGTCCCTAAGTTGAATCCACACAGACCTAGGTCAAAGCTCAGTTCAGTTGGAAAGCTACTAGATCGACTGATTGCTTTTAATGTTAAGAATGCCTTTAACACGGCACAATGGCAGAAAATCTTCGAATCTCTCGGGAAGTTAGATACCCTTAGCTATCTTATGAACTTGTTAAAGAACTTCTTTGACGAGAGGGCAGTTATGATAGGGCAAAATACGATAGAGGTAACAATGGGAGTGCCGCAGGGCTCCGTTCTAGAACCGTTGCTTTGGAACTTGTTCTACGATAGAGTTCTTTGGTTACATATGCTGTCAGAAATTCGCTTAATAAGGTATGCTGACGATCTTGCGATGATAGTGACAAGGAAGGAGAGAGATGCATTTAAAGGACTTCTGGCATACTATATGAATAGAAGAAACTGCCTTAAAATTGACTCCTGAGAAGACGGAAGTAGTTATAGTTCATTAGCTGTAAAGGTTGATAATTTCAAGATTTGGAGCCAAAATGCAACTAAATGTCTGGGTGTGTGGCTTGACAAAGGTCTGAAAATAATTGAACATATAAGGCGCACTACTGACAAGGTAAATAAGGTCGTTGCATCACTCATATGGCTAACTCCATCTGACGGAGGCCCCAGTAGTAGCAGGCGCAGGATTTTGGCAAGAGTCGCAATCTCGATTATGCTATATAACAAGGCCTCGAGGAAAAAGAAATATAATCAGCTGATATTGAGAAGCCAGCGAAAAGTAGTGTTGCGCGTACGGTGCCGACCGATGCACTACTGGTGGTGGCTGGTATCCCGCCAACTGATTTGCTGGCTGCGGAGAGATGTGCGCTCTATGAAAAGAACGCCGAAGCTACAAGCGACGAAAGAGAGGCGCTTTCCGCCAGATAGTAGTAGAGATGGGATGCAACTGACCATGGTGCATGGACCTGAAGGCTGACAACAGGTATTAAAACTTGGATTGGCAAGGGAGTGATGCGGATAGATTACTATACCGCACATTGCATCACAGGACATGGTTGATTTGACAGCTACCTCAAGAGAAAGTACGTAAATTGAAGATCAGGATGCTCCTAATCACCCACTCCAATATAGTAGGTGACTTGACTGACAGACGCAGCTGGAACTGACGCTTGGAGAGAGGCTCACTGCTAACAATTTTGCCGCGCATATACGCGAAGAAAAATGGGTTGATATTCAACTAATAGTGAGGCGAATGATGCTGAGTAAGGTACGGGAGAATAAAGATAGACTAATGAACCAATAGTAGGTTTCTGACACAGTAAACAGGTATAAAATATAATATAAAGCGATAGATGATAGACGACTAATATATTGGGGAGCGTCTACAAATGCACATCAAGTTTTCTTAAACCAGAGAAGAGTGTTACAGTGTGTGACCGGCGTTGTTGCAACACACAGACATGAACAATGTGTATCCTTTACAAAATTCTTGAAGCGTAAGAAATGAGTACGCTACCTAATGAAGTTCAAAAGATGTTTAGAAAGTTTTTTGTTGAATGAGTATCTGTATAGTGTGTCCAAATTTGTTGATGTCTAATTAGTTTACGTTGCTTGTTTGTACCTGACGAATTCAATGCATATTTTTGTCTTCTGGATAATAATAATGTCTAACAATAAAATATAGAATATAAATATTAGTCTCGTGGGTGTTCTACTATACCGAATGACCTACTAGAGGAGCTCCATTCCCACAACCGACTGCTCGCATTCCTGTGCCGCAATTCCGGATTTTCTCGCGTCTCTCAAAATTTAATTTCAACAGAGCTGTAAATAGGATGGTGATATGTATTAAAGTAAGTGTGTGGGAATCTTTCCTCCGCTTCCTCTTCCTTTGTTCCCTTTCCTCTCTGTACAAGGCGTTTATTACTAAATGAAATTATCTGGAATGCACGTGAACACATGCATCTGTTCTATTAGTCGTAATGCATTAAAACACAATAAACGCACAATGTCCATCTGTATTTAGGTATCTAGAATTTGTGGTAGCACAGGTATGAAATAATTATTTAAATAATATATACAGTGGACCCCCGATAATCCGGCCCCTGTGTAATCCGGCATCCCCTGTAATCCGACATGTCTTTGAATATTACATACATACCTATTTGACAATCTTCGCTAATGTAGATTACGCAGGTTTGAACAGGTTACAACTTGTACGCGCCACCGCTATCGTGCTCGACGTGTAAGCATTGTTTTACTTAATTTGAAATTGACTACTTGTGATAGCGGTATGGCCTAGCGTGCGTTCATTGTTTACTATTTATTCATTGTGTATTAAGTATAGTACCTAGTAATGTCATCACAAACTCAGAAGCGAAAGCACAAAACATTGAAAATTAAAGAAAAATTTGATATTTTAGACCGCTTAAATCGCAGTTTATGACATTAGAAGAAACCATGAGAATATCAAGAAGTTCGTGTCGACTACTGACTGCGGGCCAGGAAAGAGACAGACACTCAAGAAAACTGAACATCCAGAAGTGGAAGAAGCTTTGTACATGTGGTTTCTTCAGAAAAGAAATGGGCATGCACCAATTTCGGGACCCATGTTGGTCACGAAAGCTAAGTTTTTTTATAAGGAAATGAAAAAGATGATTTTGTGGCCAGCAAAGGATGGCTAGAACGCTTTAAAAGTCGTCATGGCATACGTTTAATGACTATTACAGGAGAGAAACTTTCTAACGATGCCACCTGTATAGAGTCCTTTAAATTAAGATTTTTGTAAAAGGTGAACGATTTAAATCTTGACCCGTCACAGCTGTACAATGCAGAAGAATCAGGGCTTTTTTGGCGTGTGATGCCTAACAAAACTGTCGTTTCTTGTACCGAAAAGTCCGTACCTGGACCAAAAGTAAGTAAAGAGCGTGTAACCATACTACCAGGTGCTAACGCTGCGGGCACACACGCGCTTAAGATGATGGTCATTGGGAACTCTAATAAACCACGGGCATTCAAAAACATTGATTTACCTGTACAGTATTACGGACAAAAAAGTGCATGGATGACAAAAGACCTTTTCAAAAAGTGGTTTGATGAATGCTTCGAACCTGAAGTTAGAAAACGGTCAAAAGATCATAATTTTCCTCAAAAAGCGTTGCTGTTTCTTGATAACGCTCCCGGTCATCCGTCTGAAGAAGAACTAACAACTGAGGATAAATGCATCACTGCGATGTTTCTTCCGCCAAATTGCACTGCATTGATTCAACCAACAGACCAGAATATCATTCAATTTGTCAAGCAAGACTATAAGAAAAACCTACTTCTGCGACCAGTATCAAAAGACCAACCAATAGAAAAAACTTTAAAAGGATTTAATATGAAAGACTTGGTTTTTGCTCTTTGTCAGTCGTGGAATGCGTTACCGTCATCAACTATTAAATCGTCTTGGAAAAAGTTATGGCCAGATATAGTCACCACTCCTAACAATATTCCACAAATCAGTGTTAACTTCGGAAGTTATAGAACACGTCGCTACAGAAACACAGATAAGTCCGGAAGATTTGGAAATCTGGTGCCGTGGAATGGATAAAGAGGAAAATGTTTTTCATGTAATGTCTGACGAAGAGATTATAAAAGAGGTTTCTAATTATACAACAAACAATCAGGAAAATAACGACGATGTGATTGCAACTGCTACACAAGTCACAGCACAAGACGCAATTAACGCCTTTGAGCTAGGTTTACAATGGGCTGAAGAGAATGGTACATCCTACAACGAACTTTTACTTTTGAGAAGACTGAGAGACAAAGCTCTGATCTCGCGTTATAACAACCTTAAACAAAAAAAATTGATGAATATTTCCAAACTTCATAATTTGATAAATTCATTAATGATTTTGAATAATAATTCTTGATTATTTTGGTACATATGTATGTGCACTTATGCTTAATTTTATGATAAAACGTAAGCTCTCTATTGTTATTTAATTTACTAAATTCGACATACATAAACTATGTATGATTTGTACTTCAAAGTACAAACATATACATAACATATATAATCTTACCATTGGATATGTAGTTTGTCGGATTACAAGGTACTCTTTTGTTAAAAATTCTGGACTATAGGGGGTCTTAGGCAGTGCTCTATAATCCGACAAATTCGATAGTGCGACACTGCCCTGCATAATGTTTGTCGGATTACCGGAGGTCCACTGTAGATAATATTAGTTCCTTCATCACTCATAGGATAATTATGCAACAAGAAATAGAAACAATATTTCTGTCAATAAGTACCACCTTAAGAAATATAGAGTTGGCACAAATTTTTATGGCGTTAAATTTTTCAATCTGCTGCCTAATGATGTTAAATTATTAGATATTGTCGTTTTCCGGAGAACACCCAAAGATTGCTTAATAGGCAAGGCATTGTTCAACACGGATGAATATTTAAGAAGTAATTTCTGTGATATGCTATAAGTGTTCTTTGTTTTACTGTCCTACCTTTGTATTTAGCTTCTTTGTCTGATCGTGTACAGTTTATCGTATTTTATACATTATTCACTAGGTTTTGCAGATTTAATGCAGCATCCGTGTATAATTTCTATGCCTATGCAGTTTAAAGACATGTCTCTACCTAAACTTAAATGTAATTTGAAACATCACCTGCACATACAGTACAAACCATATAACAGTGGAGAGAAACGCGAAAAGCATGCAGTACGTGTGTTAGCAAGAGATCGAAGCACCTCGTTGCCTAGCAACCCTAGTGACGAGACCACGGACGCTATCGACGCACTCTTTCTAACACACACGCGCTTCCCTCTTGCACACATTACGACGTCAGTCAAACTTGAACCTCACTGTATAGCACTATAATTATTTCTGTTTTCTCAATGCTTTTATTGTTATTGAATTAACTTTTTGCTAATCTAAACCTATAGTAACTGTCACTATTTGAGGGTGGAGTGTTGTTATTTAAATAAAGACATTTGTTATTAATACTATTAGTATAATTGTCACTGCAAGATGTGCACGTACTACTAGGGCTTATGTCATAAAATTATCTCTTGCGGATACACACAAGGATGATTAAATTTTATCCTACCGAGTCAGCTCAAGATTAGATCTATGCTGTGTGGTGGACAGGGATTCCTGGAAATTACAAAAATAAGGTTCAATTGTTGAGCTTTGTGTAACTCCATAATTAAAAATCTCGTGTTTCATGCTTCCTTGAATAGACACTGTTCTAATAAATCAATGCTTGCGCAATCGAACTCGTAATCAGACTCTAATTTCAAATACGTGCATCCTTCTCCAATCGGAATCAAATAATTAAAATTTTATATTACCCCCATTCCGCGGTTTTCAATGCTACCACATATATACAGTAACTCACAGCAAGGTAACTGGCCTAAAAATTGCTTGAGACACCTGAAACTCATCCTCTCGTCTTTATGCTGATAATGATCCACGTTTGTCTGGCCGGTAAATGAAACTACATCTGTTATGAATTACTGTTTACTGACAGGACGTTTGGCCACCATAGTAGCCTTTTTCGAGTACAAAAGTCAAACCTTATTATTATTATATTATAGGGTGTCGCAAATAATAGGAATTGTCTCAAGGATCGGCAACACCGCGCTACCCTAGGCTGAGACTGGTAGGCATGCCATTCCACATCGACAACGCCGCTCAGTACCGCGCTGTACTCCCCTGGTTTTTCACAAAGTGATGCCGTAAAGATGTACTTCTAAAAGGTCTCTACAACATATACGAGGGATGTCTTTCAAGTTTTGCATATAGAAACATAGTAGGCCGCGCGGATCGAACATCAGTACTGAATCTTAACCTCACTCTTAAGTAAACTTAAATTTAAAGTTTCACAACATTACGTGCAGCGTTCTCACAACAGTGAATTCAACCGGGAACATTTTCGTGCCATAATTTATTACAACTTTCAGAGACAATTATCGCAACAAGAATGCCTTGTTGAGTTACTGTCTGTCTTCGGCAACGAAGCGCCACATCAGTCGACAATTTCCCGTTGGTATGGAGAATTTAAACGTGGACGGGAGAGTCTTAGCGACGATCCCAGGGTGGGTGCACCAAAAACGGCAGTCACCCAGGAAAACGTCGATGCTGTGCGCAAACTCATCATTGAAAATAGACATGTGACATACCGCGATATTGAGGCGTCCTTGAAGATCTCAAAGACCTCAATTCAAAAAATTTTACATGAAGAATTAGGAGTAAGAAAATTAGTTTCTCGTTGGATACCCCACCTGTTGACTGAAGAGCAGAAAGCAGCCAGGGTTGATTGGTGTCAAAAAACGCTTGACCGTTTAAATTCTGGAAACTCAAAAAATGTGTATGCATTGTTAGTGGTGATGAATCGTCAAAAGTCATCCGTTCTCGAAGTGTTTCGAAAAAGATGGTCGCGACATTTGTGTCAAAAGCGGGTCATATTGCAACAATTCCTCTTAATGAGCAAAGAACTGTTACTGCGCATTGGTATACCGCCATTTGTTTGCCAAAAGTCATCAACGAGCTTCGAAAAATCAACCCCGAAAGAAGAATCATCCTCCACCAAGACAATGCAACCTCGCACACAGCCCAAAAAACAAGGCAGTATTTAACGGAAGAAAACGTGGAATTATTGGACCATCCTCTATATACTCCGGATCTAAGTCCTAACGATTTCTTTACTCTCCCGAAAATTAAAAACAGACTGCGCGGTCAAAGATTCCAGTCACCAGAAGAAGCAGTTGACACATTCAAAAATTCCGTTTTGGATCTGCCAGCAAACGAGTGGAATAAGTGCCTCGAAAATTGATTCGAGCGCATGCAGATGTGTATTAATCTTAAAACAATAAAGTCATTTAAAACTACCTACCGTGTTTTTTTATTTCCATATGCGAAACTTAAAGTATGTATGAGTTTGTTGGTGGCACACTTCTTCATTTGAGTGCTTGCGATTTTTTCTGTTTTGAGGAGAACCGCCCTGTAGTCCCCAGATGGTTTGCAAAGTTATGCTGTGAGGTTGTACTCCTATGGGTTCTCTAGAACAAACTTAAGTTTGTTTGTGGCACAATATTTTGTTCGGGTTACATTGTTACACTATCAAATTACTATTTGTGAAAATTCAAAGAACATGAACAAGTGGATTAAAAACACAGGGTCTCGCTGTGTAGAATTTCATATGCTCTGGCGATGACTTGACGAATACTTTCCCCATTCCGTCGCAGCCCCATTCACAATTCGCATGCCTTCGTGTATCACTTGTAATTAAAAATGCAATTTTCCCCGCACATTCTGCTCCATTTATTGCAAGATTGCATGCCTGCATCTCTGCATTCGTACGCACCCGTGTCGCGCGATATTTTGCACCATTAACTTTTAACGCTTTGCCAGAAAGAATGGATCAACAGAAGGGGACATCCTATGTGAGCGGTGCTATTTACAGCTAACCACAAAATTACCAAGTAAGTAAGAAAATTCTATATGAACATACACTGAGAACCAAATTTGTCCGACGGCTTAAGTTCAATGTGTACGATAGAGAAGTGTGTATAGACACATTATGTTAGAAAGAGATGGAAGCCGGCTGGACAGCGGAGCTCATCACCGTGTTGCCTAGTCACGCAATCTGCCGCGTTGCCAATATTTTACACCAATGAGATGCATATTGAAAATATCCATTAGATTATTCTCTACGCTCAAATAATGGTTTTATTTTGAGCGTCCACATTTTTGAATTGTGAATTGTGTCGAATCTGTTTCGGTACGATACCGGATCAGTCTTAACGGCGCTCCGTGTTTGAAGTCAATATAAAAATTCAGGGTCGCTACAAATTTTGCAACACTGTATCATTGGTTCGCTTGGCAGCACCGCATCTCGTACATTCCAAGGCAAGGTATCCACCTCCATGATCATAGATGAGCGATTTTGGTTAGTATCCATCTAGCGCTCATTGGGGAACGTACACGCGGGCAGTGACAATTTGTACTGCGTACTGGTATTTGTGACACTTTCCGACCACTCGCTGTCACAAAATGTAACAATAACTCAGGATGTGCTGATTTTATCACCATCGGTGGCAATCAAAGATAATTCTAAAATGAATTAAAACACTAAGACGCATCAAAATTGAAATAAATAATTCGAATCAAAATATTAAATTAAATATTCTTCTTAGGTTTGACAGTAACCTAACATATTAGAGAAGCCTGTGCGAACACTTTCTGGTGTAACATATTGATAACGCGGCAGATTGCACTACCTTGGAAATGACCTTCGCTCTTCAGCCGGCGTCTATCTCTTTCTAACATGTGTTGATACACACTTCTCTCTCGTACACATTGAATTCAAGCCGTCAGATAAATTTGGTTTCCCTGTATGTCGAATTTTTAGCTGCAGAGTGCTGAATCTTGATAATGACTTATTTCCTCTTTATATCTTCGAAAGTACTTTAGGCATTGGTTTTTTAAAAAATAAGAATATACAATATGACATGTTTAAGTGTGTAAACTTAGTTTATTACGCCACCAGTGGCGCGAGCGCAATCATGTATTGTGATAAGGCATCTGATCTTTTTACCTTACAGCTTCAACAACATATAAATTCATGTAAAAATCGGATGAAGATTCCACGAAGGAATATTAAAAGGCAGCCATGGATATCAAATGGAAATATAACATCCGTTAACAGAAAAATTAAGCTGTATAGAGAAACAAAAAAATTCATACCATTTAGAACTTCTAAATGAATTTAAATTATACAGAAATAAATTAACCACAATTATAAAACGGGCTAAATTATTTTTTTTTTTAAATGAAGTTGTCAAACTTCAAAATTCTTCTGCCAAAATGTGGCATTTCATAGAAAAAATGCATTATTCTAAAAAATGCTGTACAAAAAGAAAATGGCGGACTCACAAAAAGCGATATTGAAACAGGCAAATGAATTTTGTTAATATTTTTCTGAAATTGAGAATCTGGCAAAAGACATTTCAAATGAAGCACAACTTATACAGGGTGACTTTGAAGTTGAGTCATTAATTTTCAGATAATGATTGTAGAAGGAAGATAAACCAAAATATGTGTGTAAAAATAAAATAAAAATTTAAAAAAAATGTAACTTTGTTTTATAAAGTATCCTCCCGACAAGTATTTCAGTGCGGATCTGTATTTGATCGTGCAGTCTTGGAGCACCGGCATGCCCTCCACTGTGAGGTCTTAACTCACCTGATTCACGAGCCCTTTGTACTACATTAACAAAGGCACGAGGGGTTGGTTGCACTCGATTGGGAAACCGATCCGCATAAATCCGTGATGCCGCGTAAATAAGAATCATGTCCACAAATTCAGCATTTTCGTAAACATGTGCCATCTTTGATTTCGTTTGAGCCACGCAACAGACACCACTATTCACTCACGCGTTACCGACTGACACTGACTGTATACAACTGAATAAAATAATTGTAAAAACATCGTTCCAAATTCATTCGCTTTTTTGTTTCCGATGCGATAAACCGATAAGGCGGATTATATCCGTTGTTGCCAAACACGAGCACATAATATTATTATTGAGACAGGGCGGTACTCAAACTTCCAAAGGGCTATAACTTTGTTACTTTAATTTTACCAGAAAAATGGTAAAGGATAAAAACATTTCTTTTGATCAGATCTACTCACTGTTAAAATAAATGACTCAACTTCGAAGTCACCCTGTATATACGAAAACCATATTGCAAAATTCCCTGTATCTGATACAGACCGATGAATACGAAATTGAACATATCATAAAACGATATGATATATCAAGTTAAAGTTAACAAAAGACCGGGATTTGGTAATATAACCGCATACACCCTGAAACAAATAAATTATAAAATTTCTAAAGTATTGGCATATCTTATAAACACATGCATGGAAATGGGAAAGTTCGCGACCCAATTTCCCAATTTCAGTACTGACAAACTTTTCAAACATTTTCGAAAAAATTCTTAAAAAACGCTTTTCAGATTTTATTGCAAAATGCAACCTCATATCTGAAGAGCAATATGGATTCCAGGAAACAAAATCAAGTCAAGATGCACTTTTCAGCTAACAACCAAAATTTACAAGTACGTTGATAATAATAAGTTGGTTGGTTGTAGATCTAACCAAAGCACTCGATATTATTACACATCAAAAATTATTAAGATTTCGTGGAGTCACTTATCAACTCATGAAAGGTTATTCAGAAAACAAGACACAATGTGTGAACATCAACAGTAGGAGTCAAAATATAATTGTTAGATGCGGAGTTCCACAAGGAACCGTATTAGGACCAATGCTGTTTAATTTATGTATTAATGACCTCTTTAAGTTAAAAAAGATGGAGACATTATTGGTTTCGCAAACGATACGGCAATTATTCACTCAGACAAAGATTGGACTTCTTTAAAAAGCAAAATTGTATTAGATTTTCACAAGGTTAAAAATTTTTAAAGGATTTTAACAGTTAAGTTCAACAAAACATACTTTATTACATTTTCTTGCGACAACAGATGTTCCCCAAATTTTAATCAACTCCAAATTAAAACGTCGAATAGCTGTAGAAACATTCAATCGGTTGATAATTTCAAATACCTAGGTGTATTTATAGATAACCATCTAAGATGGAATAAACATATTGAAAATTTAGTAAGAAAATTAAGATACCTTATTGCGAAAGTGAAATATTCCAGCAGCGTTTTAAGCGAAAAATATACTAAGTGACATATACATCCGAACACCCAGTTTAAATGGTTTTACTTTAATAAAATTTTGTATAAGTACTTAATGAAGCATAATAAATAAATGATAAAAATTTCAAAATGATTGCACTGCTTTAAAGCCCTTTGACCTTTAATAATGTGTGGATGCACCCTGATGTGCTACGCATTCTCCAACGCGCCTAGACATGCTTCTGATCAGGTGGTCAATGTCCTCCTGTGGTATCTCATTCCACCAGGCAACCACCAACTCCTCTCGAAGTGCTTCTAGAGTCTGAGGAGGACGTTGCAAATTGAGCAATCTCCTACCCATCATATCCCACACGTGCTCAATTGGGGATAATAAGTCAGGAGATCTTGGTGGCCATGGTAACAATGTGACATCATTATGTTGAAGGAAGTCTATTGCGACTCTTGCAACATGTGGTCGGGCATTATCTTGTTGGAAAGTTGGATCTGCCAGGGTGTCAAGATAGGGTAAAAGATAGGGTTCTAGAACTTCGTGGATATAACGCTGCGCATTCATGTTACCTCTGATGAAGATTAAAGGTGACCTGGAACCATAAGCTATAGCACCCCAAACCATAACTCCAACAGTGTGATGAACATGTCTTTCAACAAAAAACTGTGGATTCCTCCTTTCGCCACGTCGCCTTCTAACCCTGGCACGACCATCGTGCATGCCTAAACAAAATCGAGACTCGTCACTAAAGACAATACTGTTACATTCCTGATCCCAGAGTGACCGTTGTCTGCACCACTCAAGGCGATTACGTCGGTGTTCTCGAGTTAAAGGGAGGAGCCAGTGTGGTCGGTATGAAAACAAGCCAAAACTTCTCATTCGTCGGTAAACACTTCGCATGCCAATAGGTCTTCCGTGTTCTGCAAACCATTCATTTGCACTGGACCTGGTAGTGGAGAAACGGTCCATTAAGGCCAATAATCTTAGGCGGTGATCTTCACGGTCTGTTGTTCTACGGCGGCATCGAGTGCCCCTTGCTCTTTGCGTACGGCCTTCTCGAAGCCATACCTGACAACACCTAAACCGGAGTGTCCAACTGATAATGCTGAAAATTTTTTCACTTGTTATTTACAGTAATATAAATACATTCACCAACTTTTATTAAAATAAAACCATTTAAACTGGTTGTTCGGATTTATATGTCACTTAGTATATCTACACATAATTTTTGATTTTGAAAGTTATGTTGAACAAAAAGAAATGTTATTCTTCAGAAAATCTTTACAATGAATCTCAGCTTTTCGACTGCCGGCAAATTTATTTTTATCATACAATAATATATTTAACAAAACATCCAAAATTGTTACGTTCTGTCAGCCACAACTATCAAAAGCTATTCAAGGAAAAATCTGCACTAATTCCTAGACTTAATAAAACTATCGGCCAAAGATCATTCTATTTTCTTCGCTCAAAATTTTATAACGTTATTCCTGCAAACCTTAAACATATAAAATGTAAAAAACGTTTAAAAATTGAATTAAAATCATGGATCCTAAATCAACCAAGGCTACAAGTCCATCAGTTAGTTGACACTAAAAACCTATATGTTCTTTGATCATAGAATGATGCAAATTTATGCATTTGACTAGTATACTTAAAGAAAATTTGTTGTATTAATATAACTCAACTTCCGTTAAAACCCAAGCACAAGGATACACTTTTTTGATGTATTATGTTTATTGGACTTTGTCGTTATTATTTATATGAAACTTTGTAATTGGACCAATAAACATTATTATTATTGTTATTATTATATTTCACGCCTACCGTTTTTCGCAGGTTGTCGTCAAATAATTGTACTAGTAAAGAAAGAACGAGTATAGCCAAAATATGAAAATGAGAACAACTTTCTTTTTTATTCAGCCATTGGCGATGCCGAACCCCAATTATTTAATCAAATTGTAGACCACAGCGTCTAGTTCCGCAGACGACACCTGATTTCTGTCATCCAATAAAATTCAAGCTGCCTTAAAAGCTATTACTGAATCCGTAACAAGGTAATTAAGCGGCTTTTCTAGAAGATCAAAGCACTCTGACGCTGCACTTCCGCTCAGGCACCGATGCTAGACTTCACACTCTATCAGTATCTGGATATAGGGTTTGATCTCACTTGCGCTGACACAAGAGGACAGGCAGATTCAACGGCACGTAATTATGAATAAATCAAAAAATCACAAACACGACACTGGCGTGGACAGTGAAAATACAAACAACCCAACTGCCGTAACCGAAAAGAATGAGGATTTTAATTGCGCTATTAAGACGGATCTAAGGACACTTCAAATGTCAAAATCCATCAAGCTGTTCAAGTCGTAGTCCGTAGATTATGAATCTCAAAGCTGAAATTCCCGATTAAGATCCGACATTATGATTCTATAAAATTTTACTATAATCAGTGTTACCCGCAGCCATGGCAGGTGTATAACGTATCTTGAAAAGTGACATTATGTCGGTTAGTGAAGCAATATGTGAGAAAATATGCTACAGACAGGAGTATTTATGAAAGTGACAAGGTTATAACATTATTATATTATGCGTGATCTGTCATTTCTAATTTTTCTGTGATGTGGCTTAATTGCACCCAACGCGGGCGCGGTGGCGATTATACTTCATTGGCAGCATATTCAGCAATAATTTTCTCACACAGCAAATATCACTGCCTTTATATAGATGCAGACCTATACACATAATCATCCAGGAGCGATCTAGCCATTCAACCAACGTTCTTCCTTTCACATCTCAGAGATAAACACTACAGACTACTCGGCTCCACATATACTTTCTTTCCGAAACCAACAATGCATGTAGTTGAGTCATTTGCACCCTAAAAATAGCTACGCTTTTATTGTTTTTTTTTACATAATAGCCGTGCGGTTCTAATAGTGCAGCAGTTATATGCTCAAGTCGAATCTCGATTGAGATACGGACTGTGCTTCTGGGGCTGCTCATCATATGCCAAACATCTTCTAATCTTTATATGTAGAAAGTTTTAAGATGTATGGCAGGTGTGGACTCTATAGGTTTGTTTAAAAAATACCATTCAGTCACCCTGTCCTCATTATTAATTTTCGAGATGGCTAAATACATCTTCTCGAACCAACATATACTAAGTGACATATAAATCCGAACACCCAGTTTAAATGGTTTTATTTTATTAAAAGTTGGTGAATGTATTTATCTTACTGTAAATAACAAGTGAAAAAATTTTCAGCCTTATCAGTTGGACATTCCGGTTTTTATACTGCTTTTTTTTAATTCACTAACGCTCTAAAAATGAATATTTCAGCCGCAGTAAAGAATCAATGTTGGCGGATTTTGGTTCTTGACATCCTTTACGATCGGTTACTATACCTAGAGTACGGAGACCTATACGATTTTGTCAACTTAGTGAGTTTGATAGGGGCCGTATAGTGGGACTTCGGGAAGCTGGACTTTCTTTTCGGGCAATTGCAGTTAGAGTGCAAAGAAGTGTAGACACTGTGGTTAGGTGTTGTCAGGCATGGCTTCGAGAAGGCCGTACGCAAAGAGCAAGAGGCACTGGACGCCGTGAAGATCGCCGCCTAAGATTATTGGCCTTAAGGGACCGTTTTTCCACTACCAGGTCAATTGCTAATAAATGGTTTGCAGAACACGGAAGACCTATTGGCATGCGAAGTGTTTACCGACGAATGAGAAGTTTTGGCTTGTTTTCATACCGGCCACACTGGGTCCTCCCTTTAACTCGAGAACACCGACGTAATCGCCTTGAGTGGTGCAGACAACGTTCACTCTAGGATCATGAATGGAACAGTATTGTCTTTAGTGACGAGTCTCGATTTTGTTTAGGCATGCACGATGGTCGTGCCAGGGTTAGAAGGCGACGTGGTGAAAGGAGGAATCCACAGTTTTTTGTTGAAAGACATGTTCATCACACTGTTGGAGTTATGGTTTGGGGTGCTATAGCTTATGGTTCCAGGTCACCTTTAATCTTCATCAGAGGTAACATGAACGCGCAGCGTTATATCCACGAAGTTCTAGAACCCCATCTTTTACTCTATCTTGACACCCTGGCAGATCCAACTTTCCAACAAGATAATGCCCGACCACATGTTGCAAGAATCACAATAGACTTCTTTCAACATAATGATGTCGCATTGTTACCATGGCCACCAAGATCTCCCGACTTATCCCCAATTGAGCACGTGTGGGATATGATGGGTAGGAGATTGCTTTGCAACATCCTACTCAGACTCTAGAAGCACTTCGAGAGGAGTTGGTGGTTGCCTGGAATGAGATACCACAGAAGGACATTGACCACCTGATCAGAAGCATGCATAGGCGCGTTGGAGAATGCGTAGCACATCAGGGTGCATCCACACATTATTAAAGGTCAAACTGCTTTAAAGCAGTGCAATCATTTTGAAATTTTTATCATTTACTTATTATGCTTCATTAAGTACTTATACAAAATTATATTAAAATAAAACCATTTAAACTGGGTGTTCGGATTTATATGCCACTTAGTATATTTTTTTATTAAATAAGCAAATACATGGAGTCAGTACAAGGCAAAAAGTACCCATCTACACATACATTTCGCCAAATAAAATTTTACAAGAACGTCGCCAAATTTATCAGGCCTTGACTTTATAGTAAACTTTAAGACATTAAGTCCAGTCGGTTCTAACTGCTTTGAAAAACGTTTAAACAGTTTGTAAATATTAATTTCTGACAAATCCAGTACATGTATTTTCATGTATTATTATTACTATTATTATTGTTGTTGATAGTTCAGCGTACATCTTTTTGATAACTGTTATTTATTTCCAGGTCAAAGGGGAGCGGTTGCTGAATATCTAGGAAAGTTGATTGGAAAATTATCAGAGCTTCATCATGCAGTATCAGGCGAGGTATATGCAGTAGATGGAAGGACGCTGCATATCAAGGACTTCACGTACGATGGACAGGGTCCAGGTAAGATAGATATGTCGATACTTGGAGTCAGTGTAACAGAAAGAATCAATGGTGAATTGATGTAGTCTGCTATGCTACGAACTCCATTTTTCAATTTTGAGAAAAGATACTTCAAATTACGTATGAAGTGCTTTGCTCTCCTCTTTGTCTTGATGGACGTTATCAATGTCTTAGGGCCATTTCAACAGAGTCGAAGGATAAGTGCTTCCACTTTTGGAGCCTAAACACGTTGCTTCTTGACTAATCCTTTTTCATGTAGAAAGCCAAAAATTCTGGAACTAGGCATCCTTACTGTAAGTATGTTAGTGAATTAGAGCTAAACAAATCATGAAATTGAATTTTGAAACATTTAGCCTTAAACAATTGAGCTGGAATTTCATAGACACGCTTGGTTCTCGTGACAATACACAATAAATTAAAACCCGCTATACTGAACCTAACAAGGAGGATGCTACAATATGGCGATATATCATTTCTATAGTAACACCTAAATTAAATGGTGAGAGAAACACAATAAGCAAGGTGACGTCATTCTAAATTCAATACGGCGACTACCTCAATATGATATAGGTGTCAAATTAAAGGGCTCTATGAGAAAAGCGCAGTAAGCAAAATCACGTCATTCTAAATCCAATATGGCGGACGACTAATATGAAAATCCAATATTATTATGACATAGACATGATTTGATGATGCTGCCGGAAGGATGTCATGAGAACAAAGAAATCCTAATATACAGGGTGTAAACGTTATGCATTGACAGCACAGTAAGGATCGTTCAGTGAGGCGTCATTCAACAACATTTTACCACGAATCCTAGTAGTTCGATTTTTTGTATGCAAAAATGTTTAGGATCTTGAGAAATGGAAATCTCAACATTACGTGTATAATTTTTATAATTTTATTGCATACTAACTGCATCAAGCAATAATTGATGTCTGATGGCATATTTATTCATCGTGAAGCCATATTTTTCAATTAAATCACATCAATAAATAACCTCAGTAGAGCAACGCTTCTGTGAAGGTAAACCTTCCATCATCCCATCGTGACAAATATACGTGAAAAATAATTGATTACATAATTGAATTTTCAGCGCTTTCACATCTGTATGAATTTCGATTCATTAGCATGTTAATTGAAAGTAAATAGGCGATGAATTGCGGCTTAGAATTCGGTAATCGGTCACTCTTCAATGGAGTCTGATTTGATCGATGCATATTTCGTTTATTGGAGATCATTTATCGATTTCGTCGCTGGCACTCAAGGAGCAACTAATTTTTTCACCACAAGGCATAAACTTTACCTTCACTGGAACTAAAATTGGTGCAATGAACTGTTCAAGTACAGTTCTTAAGTGATTGGGTATTTCAACATCTTGAAAGGATGATTGGTAAAAATGCATAGATTGTGTGCAATAGTGATAAATGATATAGTATCATTGGGAAGGTTTTTTCATGTAGTGGCTTGGCCATTAAGTTCAGCGGATTTTAAAAAACTACAAAGTGTAGAGAAAGTAATTTATTATATGTAATGTCTATTAAAATAAATAATATGCCATTTTGTTCCAAGTTTCATTTAAGAATAAGCGTTTATTTACAAAGAAGAATATCTACGAAAAACAGTTATGTCTCGATAAAAACATTCAAATGAACGTTTAGTGATATTCATGTCCAAAGTTCCATGAAAAGGCCTGAAATATATATATATATATATATATATATACAGGGTGTCCCAGAAGTCGACGTCAAACCGAAACCGGGTGATAGGCAGTCATAACAGCTATCAGAAAAATATTTAAAAAAATGTTATGTATGTGTTTTGAAAATTATAGGTCTTTGAAAAAAAATATAGAAATTTCACACCCTACGGCAGACTGCCAACTCCTGTTACTACAAATATTAACTTTACAATGTAATGATGAATAATGCATCTTCAAACTGGTGTCTCAACCTTACTGCCAACTTTTCTCGTTCAGGAAAAATTGCCACTTATTTCCCAACCAAGTATTCCAAAGTAAAACTTTGCTCAACTTTAACTGGCTGTACTGGAAAAAAATGTACTACGAGAGTTTGGCAAGTAACCTTAAAAGTTGGCGCATTTAATAACGATTCCAAAATGGTATAACACTTAGAAGATTACTCGTTAACTTATGCACAATTTTTATTTGAAGAAAAACTGATGAAAAATGTTCAAAATTTCCTAATTAAACAGCGATTATGAAAACGCACAAGGACCCTTAAGGATAACTGTTTGCACAACAGTGGGCGTCAAAATGCTGCTGATGATGCAGCAAATGCTCAAACTGTTTTCCTTCAGCCGCAATACACGCTCGACATCTTCTTAAAAAAGATCGGGTTATTAAACGAGCGAATCCACGGTTATTAACAAACTCAGCTGCTTCCAATAGTCTTTGCCGTAGCTCAGCTACATTTTGAATCGGCTTGAAATACACTTTTTCTTTTACAGTTCCCCAGTAAAAAAATCAAACGGACCGATTATTTTACCATTTTAAATTCCTGTCCAATGGTTTATCTTGAAGCGATATTGAGATTTATCTTCTCTCATCAAATGTGGGTTTGCTACGTGCCACTCGTGTAAGTTATGCAGGTTCATGTACCCATCTTTCTTAAATGTGGTCTCATCTGACCATAAAATTTTTTCAAAGAACCGTGGATCTTCCCTGTGTCTTTCTAACATTGTGCGACAAAAAGCAACTCGGGGCTCATAATCCCGGGGCAGAAGAGCTTGAACACGCTGTACGTGGTATGGATGGAGCACGTTTTTTTGCAAGATTCTATGGGCTGTACTTTTGGGCACACCTGTTTTTAGTTCTATTGCACGCACTGAAGTACTCGGGTCTTCTTCGACAGCTCCTAGCACCACGTCTTCGTAAGGAAGGAAAGATCTTCCCTCACCGTGTGACTGGTTTGGTAGTTGGCCCTCTGAGAACAGTAAGCGGTGCACATTTGTGAACACTCGATGATCTGGATGACGAGCTGCATTCGGGTACCTCTCACAGTAAAGTCTCGCTGCAGCACTAGCGGTGCATCTGCATTCCCCATAAACGAGGTGCATGTTAGCATATTCTTGTACGGTGTACACGGACATAGCGGCACTGCACAATCACACTATCAAAGATAGTCTAAGGAAAGCAAATCTTGTTTTGAAGAGCAATTAAACAGTCCAAATCCAAATCACAAGCGATCAACAGTCCAGTTCACGAATCCAAAATTACTATAGTAACAGTACGAAATCAACAAGCACGAACATGTAAAGATGCGCAGTAAACGAAGGAGTACTGATCGGTATCAAAGTGTGCAATAGCAAGTAAGTGATGTGCTTCATCCATACCACATACAGCGTGTTCAACCTCTCCTGTCCCGGGATTATGAGCCCCGAGTTGCTTTTTGTCGCACAATGTTAGAAAGACACAGGAAAGATCCACAGTTCTTTGAAAAAATTTTATGGTCGGAGACCACATTTAAGAAAGATGGGTACATGAACCTGCATAACTTACACGAGTGGCACGTACCAAACCCACATTTGATGAGAGAAGACAAATCTCAATATCGCTTCAAGATAAACCATTGGACAGGAATTTTAAATGGTAAAATAATCGGTCCGTTTTAGTTCCCAGAGACTTTGACTGCTGAAGTTTATTTGGATTTTTTTAAAAATCGTGTACAAAATTTATTGGTGGGCGTGCCACTGAGTATTTACAGGGACATGTGGTTTCAGCATGATGGCTGCCCAGCGCACTATGCACTCTCAGTGAGAGGGTATCTCGATCAAAACTTTCTAGGCAGATGGATAAGGCGGTCTGATACAATACCGTGGCCAGCCCGATCACCTGATTTGAATCCTTTAGATTTTTTTACTGAGGAACTGTAAAAGAAAAAGTGTATTTCAAGCCGATTCAAAATGTAGCTGAGCTACGGCAAAGACTATTGGAAGCAGCTGAGTTTGTTAATAACCGTGGATTCGCTCGTTTAATAACCCGATATTTTTTAAGAAGATGTCGAGCGTGTATTGCGGCTGAAGGAAAACAGTTTGAGCATTTGCTGTAAAGGTAAATCATCATCAGCAGCATTTTGACGCCCACTGTTCTGCAAACAGTTATCCTTAAGGGTTCTTGTGCGTTTTCATAATCGCTGTTTAATTAGGAAATTTTGAAAAATTTTCATCAGTTCATTTGGAATCGTTATTAAATGCGCAAACTTTTAAGGTTACTTGCCAAACTCTCGTAGTACATTTTTTTCCAGTACAGCCAGTTAAAGTTGAGCAAAGTTTTACTTTGGAATACTTTGGTTGAGAAATAAGTGGCAATTTTTACTGAACGAGAAAAGTTGGCAGTAAGGTTGAGACACCAGTTTGAAGATACATTAATCATCATTACATTGTAAAAATAAAATCCAAAAGAAGTTAATATGTGTAGTAACAGGAGTTGGCAGACTGCCGTAGGGTGTGAAATTTCTATATCTTTTTCAAAGACCTATAATTTTGAAAACACATACATAAAATTTTTTTAAATATTTTTCTGATAGCTGTTATGACTTTGCCTATCACCCGGTTTCGGCTTGACGTCGACTTCTGGGACACCCTGTATATATATATTCGGTTTTTTTACGACTACTGTCGTTTCCCGCTTCTCAAACGCCACATCTTTCGGTCCATCCAGTCTCCCTCTTGGAATCTCCTGGACATCATGGACTCTTCAACATCTTGCATCCAACTTCTTGGAGGTCTACCACGTTTGCGACGCTCTCGTGGTACCCACTCATAGACTTTTTTTGGCCACCTTGTGTTATCCATACGGTGAAGGTGACCATACCAAAGTAATATTTTTGTTTCTATTGTTTCTAAAATGTTGTGGTCTACTCCCATAATTTGTCTAACTCTTTCGTTCCTAACATGTTCTGGTCTGGAAATCCTGCAACTTCTTCTCCAGTAATCCATTTCCAGGGACATGAACTTCTCTTTATTTCTTTTCGCCATCTCCCATATTTCTGAGCCATCGGTACAGATACTTTCTACTATAGCTTTGAATATCAATTTCTTTGTTTTGTTTGTCACTCTAGGACTCCATATAATAGAATTGATTTGTCTAAGTGCTCTTGTACCCTGTGCTATTTTATTTGAAATGTCTTGAATGCTATTGCCATTCATCGTAAACGTTTGACCCAGATATTTGAATGATGTTGTGTTCTGTATGCTATGGTTTCCAACATCCAAATTATCTCTATCGCTGCCACCTACAATCATATACTCGGTTTTTTTTACATTAATTTTCAATCCCCATTTCACGTACTCTTCTTCCAGGTTCCTAAACATCTAACAAGTGTCATCTCTATCACCTGCTATCAAAACCTGGTCGACAGCGAATAAAAGAGTATATAGGACATTTCCTCTTCCAGTTCACCCTTGTCGTAATCCTTTGGTTACTGGGAATTCCTCTGTGAGTTGTCTGCCGCTTTTGACCATGCTGGCACACCCACAATACAGATTTTTGACAGCATTTACATAGACCCTATCAACACCACATTCAATCATGCATTCCCATAACTTGCATAATGGGACAGTGTCATAGGCCTTTTGTAAATCAATTAATGTCAAACTTGAAAAATAAATATAATTACTAGCGACAAGATTGCCTGTCCTATCTCCAATTGAACATGTCTGGGACATGATAAAATACCCCAACACTTCTTCGAACTATCTTCTGCAGTCAGTTGACGAATCAAGCTGAAAATTTAATCATTTTACTGAGCATATCTGCCAATAATTATTAAAATCGGATAAACATCGGTGTTTACCTTTCTTCATATCTATGACAAATTCTCATAGTCTCATAGGTGGCCCTACGCCCTGCAGTATCTCATTTCATCTGCAATACATTTTTGAACGCCGAAATGTGGTATTAGGTTGACTGTCTTAAGGTAAAACGTGTTTATAAACGGTTCCTCATAAGCATTTTCCCACGCTGTTTCAGAGACCATGACAATAAGCGTTTACCGTGAAAGTAACTCTTTGTCGATTAAATCCGGAAGCGTCTCACATCTGTGTATGAATGTAGCCGCAGCCAGCCTCCATAAACTTGAAAGAATTTCTCCGTTATACTTTTTCCGTCAAGGTCATTGCTGTGCGTTCGACCAATTTCACTTTTTAAGGTGAACAACACCGCTGACGACGTTAAAAGCTATAAAAAATAATTTGAGTCAGTTTTTATTTGGTTGTGATTGGAAAAAGTGGTGGTAAACGCAAGTTTTTGTGGTGATACTTGTGGCTGATCACAATGTATACCTGAAAAGGCATTTTTAAAAATAGAAGTTCCTCTACTCCGTCTGGAAATGAATGCAACCCAGTGAAAAATATTAATAGAGTTATAAGCAGTCAAGAATACTTACTGGAAGCTTGAAAAGTGTGATATGAAGTGCGTCTTCCCTGAAGTATGGTATGGTCAATTCTACATGGAAATGCTAATAATTTGAATATAAATAAGAAATGACTCTAGTGATTAGTTTTTACTGAAGTCAGTGGATATAAGGCATATCGACTACATACAAACATACACGAAATAGAAAGGATGTGAAAAATGCGTGTTTGCCTTCTTCTAAGCCCTGAGTACATTTATTCGCGACAATAAACGAATCAAAATACAATATGTGAATATAAACCGCTAAAGCTAAAAAAATCATAGAGGGATATTGCAGCGCTCTTAAAATTACAAAAAAAACCTTCGTTTGTGAATTATTTTTTTTTTCAAATAGAAAACGATGTTAAAAGCTATCAATTCTCACTTTCTTCCGGACCATTTTCTAGGTATTAATAATAATAATATATACTAAGTGACATATAAATCCGAACACCCAGTTTAAATGGTTTTATTTTAATAAAAGTTGGTGAATGTATTTATCTTACTGTAAATAACAAGTGAAAAAATTTTCAGCCTTATCAGTTGGACATTCCGGTTTTTATACTGCTTTTTTTTAATTCACTAACGCTCTAAAAATGAATATTTCAGCCGCAGTAAAGAATCAACGTTGGCGGATTTTGGTTCTTGACATCCTTTACGATCGGTTACGATGCCTAGAGTACGGAGACCTGTACGATTTCGTCAACTTAGTGAGTTTGATAGGGGCCGTATAGTGGGACTTCGGGAAGCTCGACTTTCTTTTCGGGCAGTTGCAGTTAGAGTGCAAAGAAGTGTAGACACTGTGGTTAGGTGGTGTCAGGCATGGCTTCGAGAAGGCCGTACGCAAAGAGCAAGGGGCACTGGACGCCGCCGTAGAACAACAGACCGTGAAGATCGGCGCCTAAGATAATTGGCCTTAAGGGACCGTTTCTCCACTACCAGGTCAATTGCAAATGAATGGTTTGCAGAACACGGAAGACCTATTGGCATGCGAAGTATTTACCGACGAATGAGAAGTTTTGGCTTGTTTTCATACCGGCCACACTGGGTCCTCCCTTTAACTCGAGAACACCGACGTAATCGCCTTGAGTGGTGCAGACAACGGTCACTATGGGATCAGGAATGGAACAGTATTGTCTTTAGTGACGAGTCTCGATTTTGTTTAGGCATGCACGATGGTCGTGCCAGGGTTAGAAGGCGACGTGGTGAAAGGAGGAATCCACAGTTTTTTGTTGAAAGACATGTTCATCACACTGTTGGAGTTATGGTTTGGGGTACTATAGCTTATGGTTCCAGGTCACCTTTAATCTTCATCAGAGGTAACATGAACGCGCAGCGTTATATCCACGAAGTTCTAGAACCCCATCTTTTACCTTATCTTGACACCCTGGCAGATCCATCTTTCCAACAAGATAATGCCCGACCACATGTTGCAAGAGTCACAATAGACTCCTTTCAACATAATGATGTCACATTGTTACCATGGCCACTAAGATCTCCCGACTTATCCCCAATTGAGCACGTGTGGGATATGATGGGTAGGATATTGCTCAATTTGCAACGTCCTCCTCAGACTCTAGAAGCACTTCGAGAGGAGTTGGTGGTTGCCTGGAATGAGATACCACAGGAGGACATTGACCACCTGATCAGAAGCATGCCTAGGCGCATTGGAGAATGCGTAGCACATCAGGGTGCATCCATACATTATTAAAGGTCAAAGGGCTTTAAAGCAGTGCAATCATTTTGAAATTTTTATCATTTACTTATTATGCTTCATTAAGTACTTATACAAAACTTTATTAAAATAAAACCATTTAAACTGGGTGTTAGGATTTATATGTCACTTAGTATATTTATTGTTTAACAGATACATCCATTTAAAGGACAATATATAAGTATATAATTGAATACAATTTGACGTTACAGTATCTTTAACTACAATCATAGCTCGCCCAGTTTCTGAAAAAAAATTAAAGAAAAAAATGAATACCTACTCACCTACATGTCTTAAATGCTATAAATTGAATAATAGTAGTCGCTGAATACAGCTCATATATCTTTGACTTTATCATAATGAATGTCACAATTATCAGCTATGGTGTTAAAGCTGGAGCACATAAAGTACACGGGTAACTTAATCATAACATTAGAATTTGATGTTTTTAGGTAAAAAGCGAGACATCTTCGGGAATTGCGGGACGGTACATGAAAATCAATTTTAGCTAATAAATCTGAAGAATAAGCATCACTGTGTACGAGTTCGTAAAGTAATTTTAAACTATTTCAAACTCGTCTCAGCTCAAGAGGATGCATTTCAAATCAAAGCAACATCGCTGATTAGGGAGTCCCACGATTGGGATAAACACCATCTAATTTGAAAGTCAAGTATTTAAGAAATCTCCTATGTACACTTTCAATTTCATTAGTATGTATAGATTTGGTAATATGGATGCCATACACTAGATGCATATTCCGGCTTAGAAAGCACCAAGGTGCCGTTTCACTACCAAACGATTTACAGTTTTCTTATCAAAAAACCGAGCCTTTTTATAGCGGCTGATACTATTGTACTAATATGACCTGTAAATTCTAATTTAACATCAAACAACACACCTAGATCTCTTACTTCCGAACAACGCATCAAACTGACACCTTGCAGTGTGTAATCAGAAACTATTGGATTCCTTTTCCTGGTAAAAGAAAAGGTTTTGCATTTGCTAACATTTAAAAATAATTTATTAGTTGAACACCATTCAAATACATGATTCAGGTCAGCTTACAAGATTAGACAGTCATCAATGCTGTTAATCTGAGCATATATTTTTAAATCATCGGCAAACAACAGAGAAGGACAGGTTAAGTAGTTAAGGAGGTCATTGATAAAATAACGAAAGAGAAGAGTGCCTAAATTTGATCCCTGCGGTACACCGGATGAAGCCGAGTAAGGTGAAGATTTGAAACCATTGTTAGAAACGTACTGATTTCTATCATGCAAGTAAGAAGAAATGAAGTCTAATAAATGATTGCTAAAACCAAAATGCTGAAGTTTACCTATGATTATTTGGTGACTAATCTTATCGAAGACCACATCCATCTGACCCCTATTATCTAAGACCTCTGCAATTTCCTGGGTGATTTCAGCTATGTTAGAAATAGTAGAGCGATTGCGCATAAATCCATGTTGCGTCTCAGATATCAGATGCGAGGTCAAAGGATAGATGTAGTTGTATACAGGTATCTCAAATGCTTCACCAAAATTATCCAATATAGATATAGCTCGGTAATTTTCGATTTTACTAGAGTCTCCAGCTTTAAAAGTAGGGCAGGTATTGGAAACATCTCCATTGGACTTCATTTGATGATTAGATGCTGAATTATAAACGATTCAACGTACAAAAACGCTCAACTTTGAGAACCTGTCGGTCCACAATTTTAAAATATACTGATTTTTTATTTCAATGTTATAAAGAAATTATGAGAAATTTCGAAATGACATAACACATGACCCCCTCCTCCATTTGAAAAAATGTTCTGATATCGTGACCTACCACCATCCGTTTGCTAACTTGACTCGCTCAAAAAACAAGCAGAAGGGGATTTTTGAAAATATATAGTAGATAACACCAACTTTATCACTCCCTAATCAAACTTGCAGCATGAAAATAACACATGTTGCAATTACAGCATATCACCTATTTTCATTTCAATGCAAAATAAGTCTATAACGCATAGGTGGCTGTGAAAAATAAAAGCCATGACAATTGTTTTTATTAATCACAGCTGTCAGAATAGGTTTAAAATAGTTTTGGGTAGTTAAGGTTTTCAAAATGGGTAGAGGAAAGGTTTTTTTAATTCTGGTAAATCAAACTCAGAAATTGCAACTTTGTTAGCCTTATCGCGGTACAGTGTGAGAAATATTGTTAGAACATATAACGTAACTGGTGCAGTTAATATTAAGCCACGATATGTAAATCAAAGTAATATCACAAATGCCGACCGAAGAGCATTAAGAAGAATAATCGTGAAAGACAGGCGTGCTAATTATTTACAATTAAGTGCTCATAAAGAGGCCCACAAACTGGGATTTAGCACTTGCAAGGTAAGTTTTCTTACAGAAAAAGTGGAGTAAAAACCCTAAAGTTGCACAACTTGTTTATAGGCCAAAGAAAAGTCACTATTAACTCCACTGCAAAAGAAAAATAGGCCTAGATGGGCTAAAGAACATAGACAATGGACACCTCAACAATGGTGTGCAATACAACGAAGTGATGAGGCCCGATTCGAAGTTTGTGTTGGTCACAGTCGCAGTAGAGTTATTCGCAAAAAAAATGAAGCGTTCCATGTTCACTGTCTGAAGAGAAAAGTGAAATTTCCAGCATCCATTATGGTCTGGGGCAGTATGTCATCAAAAGGAGTAGGAAAACTTCATTTTATTGATGGAAATGTGGATACAAACAAATATTTGGCAATTTTAGAAGAATCGCTTTTACCAGTGATGGAAGAATGTTTGACATCCGGCCAAGATTTTGTGTTAAAATAATGTACCACTTTTGAAATAGGTTTCTAGCAGTCCAGATCTGTCACCTATTGAAACTTTGTGGCACGAGATGAAAAAGGTTCTACGACAACATCCTGCTCGTACAATCATCGAACTGAGACAAAATCTTCAAGAAATATGGGATTGTTTCACACCAAATTTTTGCCAAAACTTGGTTAACACTATGCCCCAAAGGATTTCAGCCGTAATAAAAAATAAAGGTGATGTTACCAATGGTAATATTTCAATTGTTGCTTTGTTAACTTCGCGCATTTATTCGCACATTGTTTATTTCAGTGATTTCAAATATGTATTTTTTACGACTAGAGTGTATCTAAAATGTTTTTGAGAAAATAAATTGTTTTAGAAGTAAATAGTTTCGTCATGTTTAGTTTATACAGGCATATTTTGGTACAAATCTTGAAGTGGGCCAACTGAAGTGGGAAGGGGCTCGTATTATCTAGGGTTTTCTGGGACAGTTTTTTGTGGAATAAACTCAACATACAAACTGTTACTCTGTATTCTGGGTCGTTTTTTTTTATTACAAGGAAAGTAACAACCCCATGCCATGTTCTAAAACAGCAAATAATCAGCGTTATCTGAAAGATGTACTTTTCAAGGCTTGCTACCCCTCATTTAAAATGAATTTCGGAGCGAAATAAAAAGCATATTGCGGCGAGGCTTAGAGAAAGGCAGATATAGCGAGTGAGTGAGAAGGCATGGGCAATTTTCCCAGGCGCTTATCTGTTATTACAAAAATTACGGAAGAGCGTCGACAGCAAAGGCCGCCGATAATATCGACAGCAGAGCAGCGACCAGGAAAAGGCAAAGAGCACTAATTCTCTAATAAAGTGCATTTCGAGACTGCTACGGCTCTCTCTCTCTCAGCCAGCAAAAGTATAACAGATGCTGAAGTTGGAGTATGAAATTTTATGAGGTGAAATATCTTCAGCTCTTACAATGTTCATTCAATATGCGTGGGTAAGATAAAATATGTGGATAGTAATAGAGAACGTATTACCTAAAACTTATACTGTGGTTTTTGTGTTTATTAAAATTAATTTTTTCAGTCCAAATGGAGGCACATGCTTTTATTTTATTTTAGTTATATATTTCTCAACAGATACAAGATCCAATTACACATAAACACAATACAAGTGTTGAAAAACGAATAGACATATAGACAAAAAATGGTATCATGAATTGATGATACAAAAAAAAACCCTGTGTGTGTATCAGAAATCCAACACAAAGCCTCATCAGTGCATTAATAGCTCAAGCAAATTGATTTGTTTCCAAACGGTAATTCTACTCCTAAAATACATAAAGATTAACATCAAAACGTACTGGAAAGCTGAAAAAAGGTTTAAGTCACTGAATGGCTTTTAAGTATGACAATATTTCTTCATTTATATACGTATAGGGCAAAATCCGCAGAAAGAAGGATAGGTAACCCGAGCGATACGTATGTCTGCTAGTTGGCTTCATCAGGCCCGAAATGAATGCACATATGCAACTACAAAAGTAGATACACATGCACATTCATCCAGATGCGGGTGTAACCTGAGTCCACACCAAGAGCCAACCTACACATTGTACTATAAAATGGCTAGAAGACCTCGAATTATCAAGGAGACATCTAACCGCAACCACGCGGCCGGTTATAGCCACTTGCTGTGGTACTTCAACTCCAAAGGATCTACAAAGAGAAAATGATCATGCGGAGAAAGGTATATAACAAAAAATAGGAAAATAATGGGCAAAATCCGCAAAAAGAAGGAAAGTGGATTCGAGCAGAAAATAGGATAATTAACCCAAGCGTATTTCTGTTGGTTGGCTTCACTCTGAAGATCCTTTGGGCTAGAAGTACCACAACAAGTGGCTATGGCTATTAGTTGTAATTTATGATAACTAGTTAGTGTTGAAGTAAATTTCTTCATTAAAAAAATCCGATAAATATCTTATACCAAAGCTTTTATCACATACGTTGTTGCTTAATACATTAGTTTTTGCATGACTTGACGTTAGTTCAACTTCTGTGTCATTTGTACATATTATTTACTTGTGATTCTAGATTTGGAATAAATATTAATATGATCCATAGTAGGAGGTGCTCTTGAACGCTGGTATTAATAAACATAGACTTACTATGAATATTTCAATGAGTTCCAGTTATGCGATACAAACTATTTAATAAATGTTAACGGTAAAGTTTACATACATACCCGAGAACTGAAATGCAATATGAGCGCAATTATGTACAATCCTAGCTTATTTATGGGATTTACGTTAATCTAATAACACGATTAAAATTAAATTATACGCATTAGCAAGTAGTATATAGTGCAATCTACAAAGTTAGTATAAGAGCATAGGATCTATTTATCGCTTGTGAATATATACGGAGCTTCTGTTTCTGTGCTTTTATCTACGCATACAATTATGTGCGTATGTTTGTGAAGTATCAATTAGCAAGAAGATATGTTACCTCACTTGCCCATGGCAAATATTTTCTGACGTTTTGGCATCACCTAAACTTTTTCAAAGTTTATGACTGCACGTCTATTTTCCAATATAATCAAAGATATTTTCTATTTTGTTTTATTATTTTTACAGCTGCATATTTCTACGCAAGTGTGCACAAGAATCCTGACAAGCGTGGTTTCCGGCTAAGAGACGAAAACGGCAGTCCGGAGGTCATCAGAAGGTACCGGAAGGAACCGGTCACTCTCACCTTACCTGAAGGAAAAACTCTTCGCGATATCAAGGTTTTCTACCTTTGGTGTGAAGATTTTGATGTGAGTATTCTAGTTAAATGCTAATATGGCAACGCAAAACACCAGTAAAGATCTCAGTTCGCGGTAAATAGCCCAGTCGCCATGTGACCGCTAGATGGCTGACGATACTGGCTGTATAGAAGATGTGGTCTACTTGCCATTGGATACGTTTCTATGGCTTGATTATCGAGAAGGTTGTAATAAAATGCGACTGTTATAATTTTGCCTGCAGGTAAAAAAAATATATGTCGTTCCCTTGCTACAAGCTGATCCAATCTGGTCTGCTAGATATACAATTATTTATTATCTTCCACACTGGATTAGGAGAGAAGGCCCACACTCATGGTCTCCTCGCTCGCCCGATATGAATCCCTTAGAGATTATTTTCTCGGGAGACACCTTATAGCGTTGGTATACAAAACTCATATCAAAAGTGGAGAAGATTTACGAAATAGAATCATAAAAAGTACGTCAGGTATTTTGAGGAGAGTGCAGAAGTGAATGATGAGGAGGCTATAAGGTTGTATTGAAGCCAAAGGAGGCCATTTCCAACGCTTAATTTACTGAAATTTGTTAGTCTAGATCTAGATGTTAATGTTATTTAGTATTTGTTGTTGTTACGTGATTAGTAATAAGAAATTATGAAAGAAAGATACTAATTTGCAAAAGAAACCTTTCTCCATGTTCCTTTTGTGGTCCAGAGATATGCAGTTAAGTGGACTTATGTTCATATAAACTGTTTGTCTTATAATTACTCAAAGAATCTTTTGTTAAATTTATAATACACTCTTAATTAACACCCTGTATAACCATCCGAGATTATCGGAAATTCCGGAACCTGTACGAAGTACGCGTAGATTTACCACCACCTGACGCTGTAAACGGCGGTGCACGCGACCTGCTGCAACCCATCGCTCATACATCGAAGACTGAAGATTGTACTGGGGTTTGCCTGAGTATAAAATTACAAGGGGGGTTATAGGAGCCCCTATAGCGATTAATCTATAGATTTTAAATACGGAAAACGAGCAGGCCATCAGTCAGGTCGTATTTAAAATATGCTCTTTGGTCTGAAATTACTTGATCTATGCTGGTGTATTTGAAAAAATATTTTCTACAGTCCATGGCGAGAAGTTTGTAGCTTTGTACTCTTCTTGGAGGGACCTTGTCATTTTGAAGTAATCTCTTGCATGCATCGCCATCGTAAGAAAATAACCCTGTACAATTCTTGAAAGGATATGTCAGACGCTACGCAACTTGACCTGCTACAATATTCTGCATATAAATCGCGTTATTAATAATTCATAATTTTACGGATGTTCATCGGCGTTTTACATAATACGACATGAAATGAGTGAGAGGATGTCCTCGTTAGACTTCCAACATTTTTCCTAATTATTCATCTACATAACAGAGTACTAGCGAGAGGAAATCCTTACTTGATATCTTTACATCTGATCGGATCTGATAGAAGCAATTATAATAATTATAGACAAGATTATGCATAACATTTATTGAATATAATGCAAACGTTTCGAAATGTAGGCGGTATTTAATATTCAGTTGATAGGATCAGGCGCATGCACTAGATCTGATGGCAAGCTCCAACGTACCGAGTTATGTTCTGAAAAATGGCGTCAAGTAGGTTGACTCTGCATTTCTTGAGCAACTTCGACATCATTTCATGAAGGATTAAGTTTAGCGCAATTCAAATTCTCTCAAATTACTAGGAATGGGACCGAATACTAATATACTAACATCAAACAATTCTCATATACCCTGTTTCAAGGACACCTACTCATTTTTGGAAAAATTTTTGGTTAGGTAAAAAATTGGGGTTGGATGTTGGAAGGGTGAGCAAGGATAAATCCCAAATTTTTGGTGTTGATATATTTATATCCCAACCAGGTAATTTTACGCAACTAATTTTGTTTTTAAAATTCCGAAAATTGCAAAAATTTTGAAAATCATGAAAATTATGAAAAATCTTGAAAACCCTTGAAACTATTCAAAATTTCAAGACAAGTATCGAAAATTTTAAAAAATCTTGAAAATTTTGAAAATTTGTAAAATATTGAAATTTTTTAAAACTGAAAATTTTGAAAATTTTGAAAATTTTTAGAAGTTGGAAACATTTGAAAAATTTAAAACATTTCAAAATTTAAATACTTGAAATTTCAAAATTCCAAATTTTGAAAACTGCAAAAATTCTAAAAATTTTGGAATATTGTAAAACGGTGTCAATTATGAAAAATGTTAAATTAATCACAAGATTGAAAATTTTGAAATAATTAAGATAATTATGAGAACGTTGAAAAAGTTAAAAATTCTGATACTGAGACTGATAATTTGGCACTTTAGATTCTGAATCCAATGTCAATTTAACGATAGCATTCTACCTAATACCCAGTCTCACTGCTCTTGACGATGCTATCTACATACAGCGTTCCAAATTACCTGGGTGCGCAAAATTTCATTAACTTGTAGGAACATCAAATGTCGACAGCGTAAACCTACCTAACGCCTTTTATATTACAGTTATACAGAGTGGCTCAAAATAACGGTATGATAGAAGTTCTGTATAACACTTTTATTTGAGGGATAAATTTATTTGATTTAGTTATTGGAATAGTAAATTAGGCACCGTAAATTTTAAAAATTTATGAAATTTTGAAATTTTTGAAAATTAAAAATTTGTAAATTTCGAATATTTTGAAGATATTAAGAATCAAGAGGATTTTGAAAATTTTTAAAATTCTGAAATTGCTGAAAATTCATATATATATAATTCAGCGCTTCAGGCCTGAAGGCCCATGGCTTCTGTCTTTTTGACAACTTCTTTCCACGCTTTTCTATTTTTGGTCTTTTCCTCCCAGTCTGGTATGCCTAGTCTTTGTATATCCTCTTTGACACTTTCCAGCCACTGCTTCTTCGGTCTTCCTCTTCTTCTTCTACTACCTTCTCCTCCAAACAAAACTTTTTTGGCATTCCTATGAGACGGCATTCTGTAAACGTGTCCTAACCAGCGCACTCTTTGAGCTCGGGCTTTTTGTATTATACTGGGTTGGTTATACATCTCCATCAGTTCTTTATTAGTTCGCTTTCTCCATGTACCATCGTTGTTTTTTGTGCCCCCATATATTTTACGTAACATTTTTCTTTCCCAGCGTTCCAATTTCTGTACGTTTTTCTGGCTTAACACCCAAGCTTCATCGCCGTAAAGTACTGATGGTTGGATAATTGATTTATATATCCTTTCCTTTGTTTTCCTTGATATCCACCTCGAGTTTATCATCTTGCTTAAAGCCCCCATTGCTTTACTCCCTTTTGCTATTCTTTTTTCAATTTCTAAATCTTCTTCTGCTTTATCTGTTATTGTGACCCCTAGATATTCAAATTGATTCACCTTCTCGAAACAGTATTCTCTGCAACTACTTCTTATTGTTAACTTTCCTTCATTGCTTCCTCTCATTTCAAGGTATTTTGTTTTGTCTTCATTTATATGAAGCCCAAAACGTTTGGCAGTTTCTTCTAACCTTCTAAACGTCTTCTCAAGTTCTGCTTTGGATCTGGTTATTATTGCTATATCATCGGCATAAGCAATCAACTGATGTTTTCTATAGTAAACAACTCCGTCGGTTTGTATACCACAATTACGTAAAATAGCTTCCAGCGTAAAGTTAAACAATGTTGTAGATAGCGGGTCCCCTTGTCTCAAGCCTCTCGTTACGCCAAAAGCTCTAGATGTTTTCCCTTCCAATGTGACTTTGTTCATTGTCCCGTTCATTGTCATTTTGACTAACCTTATCAGTTTACTTGGTAGTCCCAGCAGTCTCATAGCTTCATATAATTTTTCTCTGTCAATGGAATCATACGCTTGCTTGAAATCAATAAATAATGCATGTAAACCAAGATTTTGTTCATAGCTATTATAGAACAGCTGTTTCATTGTAAATATTTGGTCTATTGTGGACCTGCCCCTTCTAAAACCTCCTTGATATTCACCTATAACCTCATTTTCATATATGCTCAATCTGTCCCTTAGTTGAAATGCTAGTATCTTATATGCAGTGTCTAACAGGGCAATGCCTCTATAGTTTTCACATGAACTTTTATCACCTTTTTTGTGTATTGGGCAGATTACGGCGTTTTTCCATTCATCTGGTAGTTCCTCTTGATTCCATATATATCTGATCAGACTTCCAAGTCGCTTGTGTAAATCTCGTCCACCCGCTTTTATTATTTCTGCTGTGATTCCATTTTCTCCTGGACTCTTATTGTATTTTAATCTTCCTATTGTTTCCTCTATTTCCAGATCCGTTGGCTCGTGTATTTGTCCCTGATTGTCATCTTCGATTAGTGGTGCTGCTTCCGTGTTCCTTTCCTCTTCGTCTGATAGCTTTAACAGTTCCTCAAAATGTTTGGCCCATCTTTCTAATTTTCCTGGAATGTCACCAATTAACGACCCATCTTTGTCTTTATAGAAGCAAGAAGACCTTTGACTACCCAATTTGCTTCTTCTTACATCCTGATAAAAGTTCTTAATGTTTTTGTTGATCATGTGATTTTCTATCATTTTCAAGCCCATTTTCCAGTATTCACACTTTTTCTTTCTACACATCTCTTTCACTTTTCGTTTGGCTTGCTCATATCCTTTCCTTGACTCTGTTGTTCTAGATACATCCATTTGTATTTTTGCTTTCTGTCTTTGTTCCAATTCCCGTTTACAGTCATCATCGAACCATTCTTTGTTTTTTCTAGTACTCGTTTTTCTCATCACCTGTTCTGCTACATTAGTGATTATTGCTTGGATATGATTCCATTCCTGATTAATATCCTGCACAACTGGTATGTTTTGCAGTCCTGTCGCTATTGCTTGTTCACGTTGCTGTCTAACTGACGTATCTTCTAGCGCTTTTGTTTCGTACCTTTTGATTGTCTTCTGTCTCTCTAACTGTTTCTTCGGGATTTCTTGTTTTATAACAGCTACTACCATAAAGTGATCCGTATCACTATCTGCACCACGGTAACTTCTAACATTGTGTATATTGCAGGCATGCTTGTTTTCGATCAGTACGTGGTCAATTTGATTCGCAGTATTACCACCTGGTGAGATCCATGTTGTCTTGTGGATATCTTTCCTGTCAAAATAAGTGCTCATTATCTTGAAATTTTGTTCAATTGCAAAGTTAATCAGGAGTTTGCCATTTTCATTTGAGAGTTCATGTTTGCTTGTCCCTCCTGTAACGTTTCGATAAGTCTCTTCACGCCCAACTTTTGCATTGCAAATTGATACTTTTGTAAATTTTCAAGTTATTGAATATGTTGAAGATTTTAAAAATCGTGAAAATTTTGAGAAATTGGAAACATTTGAGAAACTTAAAACCTTTTAAAATTTTGAAATTTAAAAAACTTGAAATTTTAAAAATACAAAATTTTGAAATCTGCTAAAATTCTGAACATTTTGGAATATTGTAAAACTGTGTCAATTATGAAAATTTTGAAATTAATCACAATATTGAAAATTTTGAAATAATTAAAATTTTTTAAGATAATTTAATTGACGATGCTATTTACATGCAGCGTTCCAACTTACCTGGGTGCGCAAAATTTCATTAACTTGTAGGAACATGAAATGTCGACAGCGTAAACCTACCTCACGCCTTTTATATTACAGTTATACAGAGTGGCACAAAATAAAGGTATGATAGAAACTCTATATACTTAACTCTTTTATTTGAGGGATAAATGCATTTGATTTAGTTATTGGAATAGTAAATTAGGCACCGTAAATTTTGAAAATTCATGTAATTTAGAAATTTTTGAAAACTAAATTTTTTTAAAATTTCGAATATTTTGAAGATATGGAGAATTAAGAGAATTTTTACAATTCTGAAATTACTGAAAATTGATACTTTTGTAAATTTGCAAGTTATTGGATATTTTGGAGATTTTAAAAATCTTGAAAATTTTGAGAAATTGGAAACATTTGAGAAATTTAAAACATTTTAAAATTTTAAAAACCATTTTCAATTATTTGGCGATGCACTCTTACAAATACTGAGCGAGTTGGATGTCGTCTGTTTGGAAATCTTATGCATATTCTCTGGTTGCTTCTGCTGCGTTTCCATTTACAAAGCCATGAAATGAATATCCGCTAACTCTTGATTGGAGAATAAAAATGACATTTTTATAAAACTTACAAAAAAAAACAGGTAAAAGAAACTAAATTTCGTGCATTCACAATTGCAAAAAAACGTTTCAGGTTTCAACAGACAACAAAACTAACTGTCAACTAATTGACGTTTAACCTTATTCTGCTTTCAATCTCAAAAATATTTGCAGGCACAGCCTACTTCTAAAAATGATCGAGATACTGACTTTTTAACGTTATTTTATCATAAATAATTAAAATTGCATCGAACCTTAAAAATCGAAATATCTCAAAAACGGCTAACTATAACGAAAGTTCACAAGAGAGCTTTTTTATGTTGAAAAGGGCGAAGAATCAGTTTTTTATTCAAAAAGCAAAAAATTGCACCAAGAAAAAATTTCGGTCATTTTAATACACTACAGGTACAGTAGAGAGCGCCCTCTAGCGGCTACAGTAAAACTATGTCCATGGTTCGTTTTGTCGTACCAAAAAACCGTTGTATACCAATTTTCACTGTTATACATCAAATATTGTTCGAAATATTTAAAAAAAACTATTTTAGAAAGTAAATTGAAACACCCTGTATTTCGGAAGCCACGCATTTTTCGACCCATGTTTATATAAACTTTATGCATTAATTTTAAAAGTTCTATCGAATCTTACAGTGATGCAACAATAAACTGAAACACCCGTATATTGTTGCTGAAAATAAAATGGAATTTTCTTGGTGCCGAGTGTTTCTAAGCTTTAAATTGAAGTAGCGACGAACGCTCGCCGAAGTTAAACAACGAACCTCGGACTTTTAAAATAAAATTCTATTATTTTGGTTCGTTGCTCCGTCATGTACAATTTCTATCAAACTCCGTAAAACTAAAAATAATAAATAAATAATGTCCTATGGTGCTGCCTTATATTGAAGCAATTGATCATGCCATTTCAAAATCTTCTATGGTTATAAAAGATGTGATCAATTATCACTCCTAACGTTTAGATTTGCAATAAAGAATAATTAAAGACAGTCAGAGTAGGCATATCGCAAAAGTTATATCGTGTAATGTTTGGTACGGAAGAAAACATCAGGGTTAAATCTCATCAGCTCTTTGATCATCTGTAACGCGTAAAATTCAAATCTTTTAACATGCATGTACACATTTACTGTTGTAATATCTAGTAAATTCAGATTCAAGTAACATACTATTGAATAATACGCAATATGAATGGTCCTCAACTTCGTTTCGAATAACTAAAGGGCAACCAAGCGATTGAACAATATCTCTCTTAAACTCAGGCTGTATAAGAAAATGTTTCTTAAAAAAAGCTTATAAAAGGATCCTTAATTAGAAGTATGATAATTACCGCGCCAGAATGAACTGTAATTAATTACACCAGTTTATCTTTCTCCTTTTTAGCTCCTTAATGCTTGTTTACATTTTCAGAAAAAATATTTATTATTATTAGAGAACAAACGTTGACTCTTTAATTAGCAGCCCTTGTTTTACGCAGGCCGAGTCCACAGAATAACTTCATGTTGTGATATAAAAAGGATTGATATTCCTAGCTGGAGAATAGCCCAGAGACAGGGAGCAAAGCTCAGTGACACATTGAACTCAAGCCGACAGGCAAATTTGGTTCTCAGTGAATAAATGTGATTTTGATACCAGCATAAACAGATGGTATTAATTTATGACGCTCAGCGATTACCCAATCGTGATCAGGCAATTTGATTCTATATTGAATGTGCATTAGACGAGGTGCTTGCTTATTTACCGCAGTTACGCCAATAGGGACTCGAGCTTTATCATCTTGAGATATGAAAAATACTTGATCTAGTCCAATTATGGATGCTATGTTCTCTAAATAATGGATTGATGTTTCAGCGATCTAAGTTGCTCTTGTGGTGATCAGTTTGAGCCCGAATGAGCTTAACACGGACTGTCGATACATATCTTCGTCCCTCTGCAGAATTAGATTTTCTGGGAATCAAACGAAGATATGTCCCACTGCGACTAATGTCAAATCCTATTTTACGTAATTCTTGTGTGAGTTCATCAAGAGTTTTTACGCTGCGAATTGATTCCTTTCGTCTTCTATCATCTGCTGCACTCCCAAATAAAGCTATATCCGCGATTGTTTTCAATAGTGAACGTTGATTGCTTTCAAGATTAGGACGTCCCACTGACTCCCTCAGAGATAGTCTTTTTTTATTTCTGGATTTTCATGACAAATATCTTCTAACTTTCTTTTCATACCATCCCTGTGTTTCTTCTGGGCAACTGCGTTTTGAACCTTCCTGTTTAAAGACTATTTTGCTGTTTCTATTTCCTCTGTATCTGTATATCAACTTCTCGGTTCTAAAGCGAGTAGGGGAATTACCGCGCGCTGTTCACTAAACGTATGCATAATTTGCGTGAATCCCCGAAAATGCGTTTCGTTTTCAAGCAAAGACAATGTGAGGGTTGCCATTCGTGTAAAAAAATAAATAACTACCGATTACGTAATCATCATCTGGATTTCTCTACCCCCCATGTCATCCAAAATAAGCAAAGCAAAGACCCCCCCGCCCCTTCATAGTGCTCACGTAATACTTCAACTGCCCCTAACCCAAGAATTCCTAGTGACCATGAAAGTCGCCTACAATACAGTCATGCAATATTGCAGGTTAATACCCAAAATAACGATTTTTACTTTTATTCCATTTCACAAATACTCATAGTCAGTTACATATCGGTCACCCTGTATATTCATGTTCTTTTGGTCGGTACTTGGACCGGCTGGAGCTAGGCGAGTTTGTGCTAGTGTTCTAACTGTCAACACTATCACATTTTACAGGTTTTAGTTATGGCTTTAAATGCAACCATTTTGCAGTCCGTTTCCCCGTCTTCGACAATTAATCATAATAGTACGAAATGGAAGATGTGATTACACGAGATTTTATATGCTCTTTTGGAAGAAAATTTTGGGATCAAGCGAAGTGTGGAACACGAAATTTGAACCACTGTCACCAAAAGAAAATGCTACAACTTTGATTGAAGTATTTGACAACCAGCTTGCATCCTTGGAAAATTTGGTGACTTCATCATAATACCTATACGTTCTGCCGGGTGAAAATATATTTTTCAATGTAGCATATCTACATTCCAAAATGGGAAGCAAACTAAGGGACCGAATTTTCATAACAAACTGAAAGCCTTGTTCCTCAAATCTCGGCCCATAATCTATATGTTAATTGAACGAGGACGTTTTCCCTTATCTACAATTTAAATTGGTGTAGAATCTGTTGTTCCCGGATTTGGGCAAACTCGAGGCCTTTATTATTGTGCTTTTAGCACGATGTTAATATTCGAATTCGATTTGGGACGGCGGAACCTTCTAGGTATATATACTGAGTGACAATAAACAATTCTACAATTCTTTAAAAACTTTCAAAATAGGCTCCTTCTGCGTCGATGCAGCGCTGCCAGCGCGATTTCCAAGCATTGAAGGCGTCACGGAAGGCCTTGAGAGCCGCGGTGCATGCTACTTGGATCCCCTCTGTCGTCTCAAAATGCTTGCCTGTCATCAGCCTTTTCAGGCGAGGAAACAAAAAAAAGTCCGCGGGGCCACATCTGGGCTGTAGGGCGGCTGCGGAAGCGTTGGGATGCCGGCCTTGGTCAGGTAGCTGTTCACAAGAAAGGCGGTGTGAGCCGGGGCGTTGCCGTGGTGCAACTTCCAGTCAGCTGCGATGTCTTGTCGGACCCGACTGACCCCTCGTTTCAGTCTCCTGAGCACTTCCACGTAAAACTTGGCGTTAACGGTTTATCCAGGAGGAACAAATTCATGGTGGACGATGCCTTTGATGTCAAAAAAGACAATGAGAATCGTTTTCACTTTGGATTTGCTCATTCTTCCCTTTTTTGGGGGAGGAGACGCCGTCGTGTGCCACTCGGAAGATTGCCTCTTTGTCTCGGGATCATACTCAATGATCCACGACTCTTCACCTGTGATTACGTTATTCAAAAATTGGGGGTCACTTTCACACATATTCAAATTTTCTTGGCACACTTCCACTCGCCGCAATTCAAATTCAAATTCAAATTCAAAATATTTATTTCGTCATGAATAAACATCATAAACAAAAGAAACTCTACATATAGAGTAATGACGAAAAAGGACAGTCTGTCGATTATAAAACCGATACATTGGACCCTTTAATACAAAGAGTCCATGCGAGAAAGCCCTGAATACCCTAAAAGTTCTTAAACAAAATAAAAAATACAATAAAGAGGCAAATGCAGAGGCGGTGAAACACAAAAAAGGTAAAAACGAAGAGAGAACCCCCGGGAGCTGGCAACGGACACGAAAAACAAATCTATACAACCTGTCAGCGAGTAGGAATGTAAAAACGATATTTTTGCTCACACAAACGCTGCTAAAGTAGCTGGTGATTCCGTAACAACGTTTTTGTCAGTTTTGAGAATGTTTTTGACGATGAGCTTTTAACTGAAGTTGGTAAATTATTCCATAAGTGAACCGCCACATAGGCAAACGATTGTCGGAAGGAACGCGTTCTATGTCTAGGTACGATAAAATTGAGATTATTTCTACTTCTCTGGGCACTAGGCAAAGGCACAAATCTTTCTCTTAAATAGGGCGGTTGACCTGTTTTTATAACCCTATAGATAAAAGAATACATGTGATAATTTCTGCGATTCGTCATGTTTAATATGTTGTAGTTATTCAGATAAGGAGTGATATGGTTTCGATATGGAATTCCAAATGCAAATCTCATGCAACTATTTTGAACTTTTTGTATGCATTTTTTGGTTCGCGACGATAGCGAATCACCATAGACGACATCTCCATAGTCAAAAAGTGATAAAATTAAGGTATTACACAAATAATATTTTTGTTTGGCTGATAAATGTTTTTTTAATTTGTTTGTATTTTTTAGTCGCATGTAAGCTAAATTTGTTCTGTTTTTTATATGACTGCTGAAGCCAAGCGAGCTATCAAATATAATGCCTAGATTTTTTGTCTCCTGAACTGTGGGGAGTCTGTCGTTGTTAATAGAAATTACTAAATTTTGTTCAAAATGTTCTCTTTCAGTACTGTTTTTATTCATAACCATTACTTGCGATTTTGAGGGGTTTAGTTTAAGATTGTGATGCTTTGCAAATCTGTCAATTCTTTGGAGATCTGAATTTAGTTGTTGTTGTGCAATATGGATTGTGGTTTTATTGACAGGGAGATATATTTGTGAGTCATCTGCATATTGTTTTATCTTTGCGAATTTTACCGATTTGACCATGTCAGATATGTAGATTGAAAATAGCAAAGGAGATAAAATTGAACCTTGAGGAACTCCTCTTTTATAGTTTTAAAATCGGTTTTGTAAATAGCAGAATCATTTCCTAACATAACACAGTTTGAACGGTTGCTTAAGTATGTTTTTATTAGATTTACGGAGTTCTGCGAAAACCCCTGGTAATGTAACTTAGCTAGTAACATTTCATGATTCAGAGTGTCGAACGCTTTACTAAAGTCGAGAAGAACCATGCACGTACTATTTTTTTGTTCTTGATGATGTCTGATATCATCCAAGATATTAACTAATGATGTACTTGTGCTAAAGTTTTTTCTAAAACCGGATTGACTATCTGGTATGATATCGTTTGTGTCACAAAAAAAATTTAATTTGATTATAAATATGCCCTTCTAAAATTTTGGATGTAGCGGGTAATATGCTAATAGGCCTCAAGTCTGTAAATTCTTTAGGTTCTGCTATTTTTGGTAAGGGTTTAGCTTTCTTCCATATTTCTGGAAATAATCCCCCCAAAATACATGTGTTGATTATATTCAGCAAGGCATTCGTACAAAATGGGATACATAACTTTAGGTCTCTTATAGAGAAACCATCCTCTCCAATGGCATTTGATGAGATATTAGTTACAATTTTGATTAGACTGGCCCTGTCTAACAGTTGGAAGCTAAGAGAATCGTTAATGTTTACATTGTTTTTGTAAAAATTGATTAATTCTTGGGAAGCAGTGTCTGGTAAATTGTCGGTCTGCTGGAAGTAATTGTGTATGTCATTAACATTTTGTAAGTGTTCGGGTATAGTTGAGTGAGTTTTCTTGCATGTTATGTTGAGCTTTTTGGTAGTGTCCCAAAATTCCTCACCTTTCTTTGTTGAGAGTAAGTTAAAGAATGTATTTTTTTCTCGGATAATTGCATGCTTTGTATAGTTCCTTAGTTGTTTATAATATTCAAAATGAGCCTGTGATTTTGATTTTTGAAATTTTTTATGAGCTTTATCTCTTAGTCTGATTAAAATTCTTATATTTTGAGTTATCCAGGGTACATAAGGTTTTTCGGTTATTCGTTTTGTTTTTATTGGAGCATGTTTATTAAGAACAGTTACTATATTTTTATTAAAGACTTCTATTTTTCGGTCGATTTGGTTTATATAGTAAATATCCTCCCACCCAAGTAGAAACCCTTCATTTAAGAAGGATTCTCTATCTATATTATTGTAGTCTCTATATTTAATAGTCTTTTGTGATTTATTTATTTTTGACTTTCGAAAGGCTGAGTAAACTAAGTTATGATCTGAGAGAATTTGAGAAACTGCCAATGATTTAGAATCGATAGAGATAAGATCCTCACTAGCACAGATTATATCAATGAGGCTAGCCTCTCTTGTGGCAAAATTGAATCTTGTTGGCTCACTGATCCTTTGTGATAAGTTAAAACTATGAATTATATTTTTGAGGCGATTTGTGTATGCAGAATTATTCAAAATGTTAATATTTAGATCTCCTATCAGTAATAAATAATCATATTTGACACTGACAAAACCGAGAAAATTTTCTAAGGAGTCTAAAAAATAAGTGACACTCTCAGAAGGCGAACGATAACTATTAACTAAAAGATAAGTTTTTCCAACTATCTTAAATTCTATACCTATGGTTTCTGCACAGTTAATTTCCACATTTACCCTTGAATATTTCAACCCGCTTTTTATGTATAAAGCTACCCCTCCTCCTCGACCCTGCCTATCATTCCTTATAAATTTGTACCCAGGCAAGCAAAAACTCTCACTTCTTAAAGTTGGATTGAGCCATGTTTCAGAAACTCCAAAAATATCAAAATTGTATTCTGTCATATAATTACAGAACTCGTCAAATCCAGAATTTATGGATCTGATATTTAGATGTCCGACTGTGAAATGGTTTTGATGTGGACTATCAAATATTGATTCATCATTAACACTCTCCACTCGCTGGTCGTCAGTGAGCACTTTTGGGACCATTTTCGCGCATACGTTGCGCATGTTCAAATGCTGTGTCACAATGTCATGCCAGCCGGTATTTCGTACCTTCTGGTAATGTCGAAGAAGGAAGGTAAAACATCGGAGCATTCGATATTCAAGGAAAGCATTCATCACCGCTAATAAAGAAAAAGAATGAAAAACTGCGAATACGCTTCGATTGCGACGAACAACCATTTATAGTAGATTACATTTATGCGACAATTTATCACAATACCGAGCAATATCGGAAGGAAAGCTGGTTGACAGATACAAATTGCCTATTGGTACAGTTTTGCCGTTTCTAATGAATTCCCAGTCCATGTAACTGTCGTTTTTTTATGTTACATTTTGTTCGAACAAGCACAAGATATTTTTTTAAATTCGCCTTGGAAGAAAAAGAGACTTATAATAACACTAGACAACAAATTTAGTTTTTTAATTGTATCTTGTGGGAAAAGTGCACTTCTTCGTTAATTTTGGGGCGCTGAATCCAAAAATGACAATGAAATAAAAAAATTAGTTGCGGTTTAGAAAAAAAACTTTTTATTTTTAAGGATATATTAAAAAAAGTAACAAGATTCATATACTTATAAGAATCACTATATGCGCTGTCTTTTTGCTGTTCTTTTATGGATCGTTTCTGGAGCATCTCTACCAAGAGTCCAACAGTAGTCTGCAAGCATGGAAGGATTCCACTTTCCCTGGTACCTTTTTTCCATTGTTGAAATATCCTGATGAAAACGTTCGCTGTTCTCATCACTTCCGGCTCCGCAATTGTCAGGAAAAAAGTCCAGGTGTGAGTGTAGGAAATGTATCTTAAGAGACATACTACAGCCCATCTTTTGATACGATGACAGCATATTTTTGACAAGGGTTTTATAGTTGTCAGCTTTTCTATTTCCCAAGAAATTAGTGACCACCAGACGGAAATCATTCCAAGCAGTTTTTTCAATACCTGTTAAAGTGTTTTCAAACTGTGTATCTTTGAAAATATTTGGAATCTGTGGCCCAACAAAAATACCTTCTTTAACCTTTGCCTCGCTTAGTCTTGGAAATTTCTGACGCAGGTATTGAAAAGCTGACCCATCTCTATCTAATGCCTTGACAAAGTTTTTCATTAGGCCCAACTTGATATGCAGTGGTGGTAATAAATTTTTTTTCGAATCTACTAATGGTATATGCTGTACATTTTTTTGACCTGGCTCTGGGAATTGACGAACAGGCCAGTTTTGTCTGGTGTAATGAAGTGCCTTTGCTCGACTGTCCCATTCACACAAAAAACAGCAAAACTTTGTGTAGCCTAGCTGCAGCCCAAGTAAAAGTGCAAAAACTTTCAAATCGCCACAAATATGCCATTGGTGCTCATCGTATTTTATGCATGTCAATAGGTACTTCATATTGTCATATGATTCTTTCATGTGAACTGCATACCCTACAGGAAGAGATGGTAAAATATTTCCAATATGCAATAACACTGCCTTTAAACTCAATGTTGAACTGTCTATAAACAATCTCCATTCTTCTGGGTTATAGTTTATATTTAAAGTTGCCAGTAAGCCGTTAATGTTACTGCAGAAAACCAAGTTATTCTCCATATTGAAAAATGGTTCTAAGTCTTTGTGGCGTTTACGAAAAACACATCCGAAACATCGTCTTCTAACAAGTTCCACTGCTGCAGTCTTGATCCAAGTAACTCTGCCTTACATTTTGGAAGTTCTAAATCTCTTACAAGATCATTTAATTCTGACTGTGTTATTTTGTGCGGTTGGTGGCATGACGTGCTCGGTATAAAATCAGGATCTCTTGACGTTGATGGCATATCTTCTTCCTGACGAATCACTCGATCGCCATGATCTGATTCGTTTTCTGATTCGTAAGTGTAGGATTCTGGGGGTTTTTGGAATAGGATTTTCGTCACTGTGAGGCACAGGTCTCATCGCAGATGGTATGTTTGGGTAGTTAATAACCGATTTTTTTTTCTTGGACATACCTGTGGCTTGTCCAACACAAGGTACCATGCAAAAGTAACAATCATTAATATGATTTGTAGGCTCTCTCCAAACCATTGGGACAGCAAAGCGCATAGACCGTTTTTTGCCATTTAACCAGCTTCTCAGACTTGAAGCACATGTATTACAGCAGATGTGGGGTGCCCACTGTTTGTCTTGATCACCTAGTTTACAACCGAAATAAAGCTGATATGCCTTTGTTATTAGTGGAGTAATAGACCGTCTCTGAGACGCAAAAGTCACATCACCACACACGTAATAAAACTGATCTGGATTGTTTACACACTTTCGAGACATCTTGCATGAACGCTGTCAGCCAACTGAGGAAAAAATGGCTAATATAAAACAATATAATGTACACGTATGTATAACGTAACACAATCATGCCGATTACATCATCTTTCCTTGCCGAATATAAAAATGTAGCACGTGCATTCTTGTGAATTACAGTACATTAACACTGTCACAGCAGGAACACATATAATTACCGTATCTCTAAAACTTGAACTAATGTTGAAAAAATAAGTTTTATTCCGGTTTTAGCACATTAAAAATAGTAATATTTTGTTGATTTTATTTAGGATATTTTTTGGCTGTTGATCAGTGTAATCAATTGTAATCCAAATCATTATCATTTATGTCACTGTTTCTTATGCAACGCAGCTGTTTTAAGAGAAAAGCTTCCCGATTATGAGGCTAACGTTGAAGTAGACAGTTTCTGGATTATTTTGAGAGTATTTCACCTAACAATGGTCCAAAATTTAAGTTAGGAAATTTACTTCTCAATGTTTCGTATTATTTTTCATTTAAATCACTTCGACAGATTCCTTCAAAATCTTATGAAAATCAGCTAAAATATTTAATGTTATGTACGTCATTTCTGAGTTGAGATTTTCCAAATTCTCAAAAACTGATATAAGGTTTCTGAGAATTGCAACTGAAGTTTGCTATCTCAAAAACGCCGTGAATCGTTCCATGCCAATACAATAAGAGCGATTTATAATTATGAAAATCTTCGATTTCACTAACTATAGTGCAACTACTGCTATTAAGGAAAAAATCCGATTGAACAAACTGGTAATTACGGTATATAAAAAAAAGCTCATGAAAATGGGGATCTATAGTGCCAAAAAAACAAAGTGTCTCATTTATTTTTTGCGAGAAAGTACATTTTGCGTTTTTGACCACCCTGTATTGATCATCCAAAAAAACGAAAAATGGATAGATTAGGCTAAAATTGACTACAATAAATCATTTTTGACACAAAATTCACTACTCCAAATTTCAAGATGGCACGTACGCAGACTATCAAACTTTGATGTTTTATTGGACAAAATACCCAATAGCTCAACAACTATACTAAGTGACATATAAATCCAGTTTAAGTGGTTTTATTTTAATAAAATTTTGTATAAGTATTTAATGAAGCATAATAAGTAAATGACAAAAATTTCAAAATGATTGCACTGCTTTAAAGCCCTTTGACCTTTAATAATGTGTGAATGTGCCCTGATGTGCTACGCATTCTCCAACGCGCCTAGGCATGCTTCTGATCAGGTGGTCAATGTCCTCCTGTGGTATCTCATTCCAGGCAACCACCAACTCCTCTCGAAGTGCTTCTAGAGTCTGAGGAGGACGTTGCAAATTGAGCAATCTCCTACCCATCATATCCCACACGTGCTCATTAGGGATAAGTCGGGAGATCTTGGTGGCCATGGTAACAATGTGACATCATTATGAAAGAAGACTATTGTGACTATTGCAACATGTGGTCGGGGATTATCTTGTTGGAAAGTTGGATCTACAGGGTGTCAAGAGAGGGTAAAAGATGGGGTTCTAGAACTTCGTGGATATAACGCTGCGCGTTCATGTTACCTCTGATGAAGATTAAAGGTGACCTGGAACCATAAGCTATAGCACCCCAAACCATAACTCCAACAGTATGATGAACATGTCCTTCAACAAAAAACTGTGGATTCCTCCTTTCACCACGTCGCCTTCTAACCCTGGCACGACCATCGTGCATGCCTAAACAAAATCGAGACTCTTCACTAAAGACAATACTGTTCCATTCCTGATCCCAGAGTGACCGTTGTCTGCACCATTCAAGGCGATTACGTCGGTGTTCTCGAGTTAAAGGGAGGACCCAGTGTGGCCGGTATGAAAACAAGCCAAAACTTCTCATTCGTCGGTAAACACTTCGCATGCCAATAGGTCTTCCGTGTTCTGCAAACCTTTCATTTGCAATGGACCTGGTAGTGGAGAAACGGTCCCTTAAGGCCAATAATCTTAGGCGGCGATCTTCACGGTCTGTTGTTCTACGGCAGCGTCCAGTGCCCCTTGCTCTTTGCGTACGGCCTTCTCGAAGCCATGCCTGACAACACCTAACCACAGTGTCTACACTTCTTTGCACTCTAACTGCAATTGCCCGAAAAGAAAGTCCAGCTTCCCGAAGTCCCACTATACGGCCCCTATCAAACTCATTAAGTTGACGAAATCGTACAGGTCTCCGTACTCTAGGCATCGTAACCGATCGTAAAGGATGTCAAGAACCAAAATCCGCCAACGTTGATTCTTTACTGCGGCTGAAATATTCATTTTTAGAGCGTTAGTGAATTAAAAAAAAGCAGTATAAAAACCGGAATGTCCAACTGATAGGCTGAAAATTTTTTCACTTGTTATTTACAGTAAGATAAATACATTCACCAACTTTTATTAAAATAAAACCATTTAAACTGGGTGTTCGGATTTATATGTCACTTAGTATATATTTGCTATCTGTCGTTCATCAAACTTTTTACTTTATTCATATGGATTTTCTTTTTTTTTCAGGTGAACTTTGGCGATGTCAAGATACCAAAAAATTTCCCCTACCCACGTCCACAGAAAATAGAACCGTTGAAAGGAATCCACGGTATTTCTTCAGACAACATAGTCATCGTTGACGCCCAAACGCTTTTGGTTCCAAATCTATCTTATGATGGAGAAGCCCCAGGTAATCATAATTTTGTACTTTTTGAAAGCCTCGGAGCAACTCATGTTTCTACGACTTTTAGCTACCACAGGATTCAGTTCTAGGGCCCCTCTTATCCTTAATATATACATTCGATTTCGTCCTCAAAATTAAACACTCGAGTGTAACTTGTAATGTCGACGATACTCAGTTATTGTTAAGCTTTCCCGCTGATGATTTTAAAATGACTGAGGCTGGAATTAATATTGATCTCGAGTACCAATAACTACAGCAGACGCTCGATAACGTAAACACGGGATAATGAAAACTTGCGCTAATGTAAACACAAACTTCGTTCTATAGGATCAAACGGAACGCGCGATAACGTAAACAATGTGTACGCTCGATAACGTAAACAACTCTCGGCGCACGGAAACAGCGCGACGGTAAAATGCTGAAGCCTCGATGATTTATGTCCGGCGTCGGGGAGTCCCCGATTTATGATGTAGAGTGTAGGGGATTCACCTCTGCGATAAAATACGACAAACTCGGTCAGTCGTATGATCGTTTAGGATACGTTTATACGTACGTATGTATCTCATTTTTGAACTTAAGTGAATACATTGCACGCGTTAATATATTTTACGACTATGGCATCCACATCCTATAAAAGAAAGTGTTTAAAGTTGAGTGAGAAAGTTAAAATCATAGACGAAGTTGCACTAGGTGCGCGAGTGACACAGTTAGCAAAAAATGTGGAGTATCGAAAGCAACAATCTGTAAAATTAAGCGTATGAAAACTCAAAATTTACAAAGAACGTGCAATACATTTGGAGGTCCGGGAAAAAGAAAAACTTTAAAAAATGCGAAGGCACCTAAAATGGAAAATTCCCTGTATAAGTGGTTTTTAAAATAACGGGAAAATCATGTCTCAGTTAGTGGCGAAGTACTTAAACAGAGAGCGATACTGTTAAATGAAAAACTGAAAGAAACTGAAAATTTCGTAGCTAGTGATGGCTGGCTACAACGATTCAAAACAAGATATGGAATTCGACTGCTGTCTATATCTGGTGAAAAATTATCAGCACAACCACAATTAGTGCAACCATTCAAAGAAAAATTGATGAAAACAATTACCGAGCTAGATTTAAGAATGGAACAAATTTACAACGCAGATGAAAGTGGCCTTTATTGGAAAATGTTACCAGAGAAAACCTATGCTGCATCATTTGAAAAATCTGCCCCGGGAAGAAAGCCGAAGAAGCAACGAATAACGTTTCTAGCTTGCACTAATGCTAATGGTTCACACAAAATAAAGCCACTGGTAATTGGGAAAGCAAAAAATCCGCGCTCATTTAAAAATGTTAATATCCCTGTTGATTATGACTGTTCAAAAACCGCTTGGATGACTAGCAGTATATTCCTGAAATGGTTCCACAGTTGCTTTGTCCCTCAGGTATGACAATCAATTATCACAAATGCTCTATTCATAATTTGAAGGTGTGTTTTCAATTTGTAGGTAAAAGGTTTCCTAAAACAACAGAAGCTTCCAATAAAAGCGTTGTTACTATTGGATAATGCACCAAGTCATCCTCCCGAGCAACAACTGAGGAGCAGGGATGGGTAAATTTTCGTCATATACATGCCGCCCAACGTAACACCGTTAATTCAACCGATGGACCAAAATATAATAAGACTCACCAAACTATACTATAGGAAGTTTCTACTTTCGTCTGTCTTATCAAAGAATCCTGAAAACTTATCTGAGGCTTTAAAAAAAGTAACATTACGAGAAGCTGTTTTAGATTTACATATGACCTGGAATGAACTTAACCAGCGGACTATTCAAAAATGTTGGAACAATCTCTTTTGTACCAATAATGAAGATGATGAAGAAGACGATGTCCCCTTAAGCGTAATTAGAGAACGTTTGCGATCCAATAATGATAATGTTATTAGTGTGTCATTGGTTGTTGTTGATTTATTGAAAACAGTGAATCCCAACATTGTTTGTACTTCTGCTGATATTAATTTATGGAACGAAGATAAGCAGACGAATGATGCTGATAAGGAGGAGGATATGGACAGTGAGGATGATGAGAACGATCCCATTGAAGTCAGAAGTGTAGTGACTGACGCGCAAGCTATACAAGTTTTTAACCAAGCTTTAGATTGGGGTGAAAGAAAAGAAGTTTCATACACGGATATTTTAGTTCTTCGTAAATTACGGGCGCAGGCATTGGAAGACAATGCTAAGCGCAAATTTACGCAGACAAAAATTGTTAATTATTTTTCTTCTAATTAAAAAAACATTTATCGCTGTTGGAATATTTGTTTATTTTGTTATAAATAGTATGTATTAAACGTTTCTTTTAATAAATCAAATATTATATAAATCACGTTCGCTAATGTAAACATTTCGATAATGTGAACTACACTTGGATTAAATTAGTTTACATTATAATAACATGAAACTCAATCCTCAAATAACAAATGCAGTGCTTTTTGCAAGAAAGAAAAGCGGAGACATCTAAAAGGACTTGAAAATAGACATTTTTATAGTTCATATACGAGTATATGTATACTTAATCTAGATTTTTTTTCGGCCAGGCTCCTCCATTTTCATCATACTTTTAATGTTATGTTGTAGCGTGAATGATACAATACAGACATTACTTCATTACTTAAAAAATGTCCCTCATACAAAATTTTTAATCTTACTTGGTAGGCTAATAAGTGGCTAACTTTCGATTTTCTCTCGGTTGTAGGGAAAAACAATTTCCTTCTTTCCTTCGAAATTCTATCGCAATATGGTGAGTGTCTCGGTGTGGAGCATACTAAGCTCCTGCTCATCATATATCCTTGATCCGTAGATGAAAGGCGAATCAAATAATGAGATGAGAGCTTCAGCGTAAGCTTGCGAAAATAAAATGCAGGAACAGTGATGCTTTTCCGGTTCTGAAAGAAATCCCTCAGAAAAAAAGAACCTCTTTAAATCTACGTTCGCGATAGCTGCCGAATCTAATTTGTCAAGCGGTAATCGTCTTAATTTAACTCGGCAAGATAAAGAGCTTACAGTTTCTACTCTGTCTCTCTTTGTCTTTCTCATCTTGGAATCAGGAGTCATTAAAATTTCGTAGGATATTTAGCTTGACAATGGTTGGCTCTGTTTTCGCTATGTTCTTACATGGTGACTCTAAAATTCCATGGAGGAAAAAAACGATTGGATTTCAACACATGTGACCTCTTGAAATCTAACAGTATAATTTTCTGTAAAAGGTTCACAGAAAAAAAAACAAAAGAGAAATCGTTTAAATATAATAATAATAATAATAATAATAATAATAATAATAATAATAATAATAATAATAATAATAATAATAATAATAATAATAATAATAAATCGTCTTTATTTAGGGGGCGAAGTTTAGCATGATACTGTTCTGCCACTTAACCCAAAAAAAAGAAAAACTGAAAAAACAATACAAAAAACATAAATACATTTGAAAAGTTAGAAGCTTAAAAATACAGGGTGTCCGCAAAGTTGGGGTTTTCCTTTACACGACGTGTAGATCTTGAAAACATAAGCAATTTTTCTTAGTACCATATACACCAATGTCTTAAGGGAACCGAGATAAAGGGCTCCGCAACATCAAAAATATCTGAATACCGTCCTGTAGCCGCGACATCCCCGAATGGTACTAGGACACTAGCTCAACCCGACGACAGAACTGGGTCGGGGTCAGTGTGTCAGGTCAGTATGCAACCTTCAACCGACGGTTACGGTCACGCGTGTAGAGGTAAACGAACCCATATAATCGATTGCGTTTCAAAAAACAACAAGCACTAGAGACGTGGCTAGAGAAGTGCAAGTATCAAAAACTAAAGTGTGGCAAACGTTGTGTGAAGAGGGGCTGTATCCGTTTCACGTCCAACGTGTACAAGCCCTTCAACCTGACGATTTTCCAGCAAGAGTGCGATTTTGTGAGTGGTTGTTGCATCAACATGACAATAATCCGGACTTTTTGAAGTGCATATTGGTGACAGACGAATCTACATTCACGCGTAATGGGGTGAATAACTTTCGCAACACTGATGTTTGGTCAGTAGAAAATCCGCACGCTGTCCGTCGGGCACATTTTCAACAAACATTTTCGGTGAATGTTTGGGCTGGCATGGTGAACAGTATGCTCATTGGACCATTTATTCTCCCAAATCGATTGGACGGGATGCAATACCTAGAACTTTTTACGCAACATTTTGCCTTCCTTGTTTGCCTGCGTCTGCTCGGTAGCGCATCAGCTGATATTTCATTTTCTGTTGGAGCGGTATGATTTCGGGCAGAGACGTACTTAGCCCTTCTCGTCAACTGGAGAGTTAGTACTTTTTTCTTTATTTTTTTTTACTTGGTCGCCCTCGTTTCACTACATATTACCTTTGTTATTTCAAGGGTAGTTGTTTCTGAAAAGGAAAACCCCAACTTTGCGGACACCCTGTATATGTGCATAAAAAATATGATGTATATAATATATATAAGTAAAGGCTATTCAATATTTCATGATTTAAAATTACAAAATTGTAACAGTTATACAAAACAAAGGAATGCTATATTGGAAATATCAACTAATTTAAATACTTTTATTCAAAACAAATTTCTTCATATGTCTTTTAACTTCATCATATGATAGCATCTTTGCGGATTGTAAAAAATAATTACGTTGTAGGTGAAGTATTTACGTAAGGATGATGTCCTGTGGAAGGGCATTGTGAGTATTTCAGTAAATCGAATTAATATTGCTTCTAGATATCAGCTTATTTCTCAAAAACGGCGGAATGGATGGTAGCAAAAGCCTGTGGTTGTAAGTAACTAAGTGTAGCTCATACAGTTCATTTACTCTCAACCACTTCATGTCATTGAAAAAAGGGCTGATATGATCATACTTCACCAAATTATTGATCAACCTACAACATGAGTTTTGGATTTTTTGGAGACGTGATATTGAGTCAAGAAATGGAAGACAAACTAAATCGCAATTTTTGGACATTACAACAAATTCACATTTTTTAGTTGTAAAGTCGAGAAATTGTTTATTAAGATATAAATTACGTAAAATTGAAAAACAACTCTTACTGATAAAATTTAAACATTCATCTAAGGTTACGCCCACGTTTTTCACTGACTCACTTACTTCTATAGTCTCACCATTTAATTTTACTTTAAAATTTCTTTTGGCATCACTTCTAAATAGTTTTTGTGAAAAAATGATGACTTCCGATTTGAAAGGGTTCAACTGAAGGTTATGATTTTTTGCGTACATACTGATAGATGTTATATCTTCATTTGCCTCAGATTCAGCATTTCGAATGTCGTGATTATGGAAATGACTGTAGATCTGCGAATCGTCGGCAAAGAATTGGATAGTACAATATTTAACAGCTAAGTGGAGATCAGAAATATACAAAATGAATAGGAGTGGCCCAAGTACAGACCCTTGAGGCACTACGAAGGAAATGAGGCGTAATTTAATGCTTTTTAAGGCATGAACAATTTGATGTAAATAGATATTTGTAACATAACCTCAAAATAGAGCGCTGACACAAAGCAGTAGAAAACTACGAAAATCAAGGAGGTCATGAAGGCGTCCTACAATTGTAGGAACGTAAAAGTGTAGACAAAGATAACGGGATCGAACGCCCTTCTTAATTCGTGACGGATAGGAATGCGAAGGTTTAACGGCTGCGTCCGCTAAAACTATTAACGTATTCAGGGCGTGAACTGACGCCATATTTCCATTACGGCCCGTTCAACAGCCGACGAACGCTCCAAATAGGGCAAATAATTAACATAGTAGCTTTAGTCTTGTTTTGTTACCGCGACCGAGGGGATTTGAGCACTATTTTGGCGTTGGGGGTTGGGGAAAACGAGAGAATATTCGTAATCCCACGGTTTGCAACCGTACGTGTAGGGAAAGTTTGCGCTCTAGAGTATGTGCGCAAAGTGCAATCAAAGCCAACGAAGTATTTGTAGCAGGTATACAAGGTGTTTCAGGAAGAAGTGCCAATATTTCTGGCATAGAAAGTAAATCCGATAAAGATATCGAGTTAACCTAAATATCTCCCAAAAGGAGTGATATGACAAAAATCCCTCAAGAGACAAACTTTTTGGAAAATCGTGTGGCGTTTTATAAAATGCACGACTTTTCTCCGAAAAGGCCAGTAGCGTAGAAAATATTTCCTACTAGAAGTCCAGGTACCCCAGTTTCAACGTACCTGGTTTAGTTCAGACCGGGAAACTCTGTATTTATTGCTTATAATGTGCTTACAGAGCGTGTGAAATCTTAACTCGGTATCTTTACCCGTTCCGTGGATATATATTTTTTTAATCTCGTAAATAAAATTTCATCGCACTGTATCTCGGTACGGAAGCGTCTTTGGAAATGTATAGGAAGTTTTTTTCGTTATTTTTGAATGTACTTTCTACCCTGGAGATATTGGCATGTCTTTCTGATACTCCCTGTATAGATCCACCTTCCTTTTCGGACAGAACCAGCTTCAACAAGACGACGATGAATATTAGAAAAGGTTCGAGTATCTGGGAAAGCACGATCGGGATATCTCTGGTGATAAATCCGTCTGGCTTGCTCACCATTACCATCGGCAAGGCCATCTACGAAATGCATTTCACCATTATTAACAAAATTGTAAAAACTAAACAGAGACTTGTCAGATGTCAAAAGCTAGTGACATATTCCAGAGCAACTAGATATTTATTGCTAAATTGCATTCTTCAATTATTATCTATCTTAAAATATCAGTGAAATATCTGAAGCGGTTCTGAAAATATTAATTAATTTCCATTTTTTTCCTAAAACTTCAACACCCCGAGTTTTTGTAAGGAAACATTTTTGGACCATAGTTTATAAAGCAAACTAACATTAATTTTTCATGTAGATTCATACCCTTAAATGTTCGCATATCAGTAAAGAACACCCTGTATAGAATGGATCTAAAATACAGCAGTACAGTGTGAATTGTGATACATTGACGACAATGTCACATACAATGATACAATAATGAACAACACATGATTAAAAGAATTATCGCATATCGATATACAAAAATCGTTAATGCGATAAAATCCGTGTCTCCTGAGAAAACTTTTAACTGCCGCTTTGAATGTGTTGTAGGTTTTGAGTGCCCCAATACTGGCAGGTAAACTGTTAGAGAAGACGACACTATTAATTGCAAAAAGGAGCCTTTTTAAAGTATGACGAGGAATGCCTCTGAATGAATTTATTGACTTTTTGGGTGTTATATTGATGATTTTGTGACGGGTCAGGAAATAGATAATCATTTCCTCTTAAAAAAGTGACAATGAGGATATAAACGCAGGAAGTGTGAAAAAGTTTCTCTGCGGCTTTATGTCAAATATTAGTCTCAGCAATCGTTTCTAATCACTTTCGATGGAGTTAATAATAATATAATAATAATAATATTTATTCACTCAATGTACAAAGATAACAAACAATATGAGTAAATAAATATAAAATCAAAACAGACCCAATAGAAGGCATCGCCTGTACATGGACCAATAATTTAAGTTGAAACTGTAGAATGCAAATGACAAAAAAGGACAAAAATTAGCTACAGTAGATTATGTATTTAGTTGATGTTCGTATTCATGAGTTTATGAATTTCAGTCCTAGATATAGAATGTAGCCACTTTATTAAATTTCTTTTGAAACAATTTCCGAAACGTAAATCTTTAGTCTTTAGGTATAATTTCATAAAATTTAGGCGCTAAATAGAGATATGATCGCTGCATTATAGATTTATGCGGTTGAGGAACTACTGTGCCACGAATTTTGTACCTGGTATAATGATTATGTTTAATTTTTTGGTCGGTGTTTACAAATTTATGATAGTGAGTGATACTGTGTAAGAAATAAAGCTGTCTTATATCATACATTCGAACATCTGCGTATAATTTTTCAGTGGGATAAAGTTTCGGTTTTTTAAATATCATTTTTAGAATACTTTTTTGAAAAACATCTAAATTATAGATATGTGAGGAACATGCAGCTCCCCATGCTAATATACCATATGTGAGATGAGGCTCAATCAGTGCATGGTATAATGTTCGAAGATATTTTTCTGTCAATATATTCCCAAGGTATTTAATTTTGTAGGATACAAATCTAACTTTCTTTAAAATATAATTTAGAATAGTTAATGCTTAATTTTCTACTGTTAAACCACCGAATAATTTTGATAAAATCAGTTTCAATTACATTTTTCAGATCAGACCAGTCAGTGCCTTCATATAATATTGCAGTATCATCTGCAAAACTAGTTATTTTGCCAACACAATTAATTTGGAAAATATCATTTAAATATATATTGAATAACAGCGGACCTAAGACAGTTCCTTGTGGGACACCACACTTAATAAACATTTCTTTACTAGATGATCCTGATATCTGCACAGATTGTGGGCGATTTGACAAATAACTTTGGATCAGTGAGTACGCATTTCCTCTGAAAACAAATCTCTCCAATGCTTCTAATAATAATTTGTGATTAACTGTGTCGAAAGCTTTCTTTAAAACAACAAAAATGCAGATTGAAGGGATTCTGTTATCAATATTTTGATGTATTTGAGTTACAATTTTAGTTATTGCGTCCGATGTAGCCTTCCCTTCTGTAAATCCATATTGATTTTCACTTAAAATTTTGAATTTTGTGAGGTATCGAATCATTCTAGTAGATGAAACTTTTTTAAAAACCTTTGCTACACTGGATGTTATTGATATTGGTCTATAGTTGTTTACATCTGTTTTTGTTCCTGATTTATGTATTGGTATTATATTACCTTTTTTTAAAATTGAGGATATATGCCAGATTCAAAGCATTTGTTGATTAGGTAAGTGAGTGGTTGTGTTATGTCCTCGGCTATAATTTTCAAATGCTCGCTTTTAATACCATCGAACCCAGGACTTTTCCGATTTTTTAAGGACATAACAGGTATACTTCACATTGCTCGACTTTATCCAAAATAAATGAGTTCAAAGTTCTTTTTGGAGGCTGAGTATTTTGTACATTTGCTTGTATATTTCTTGCTAAATTTTCGCCTATGTCAGTAAAGAATTGTACAAATTCATCGCATATCTGTTGAGTATTTTTTAATACTGTTCCCGATGTTGTATTTAACTCAGTGACACACTCTTTAAATTTAGTTTTCCCAGTAGTCTCATCAATAGTTGTCCAAAGTCGCTTAGGATCATTTAAGTTATTATTCAATTTATTTAGGTAATGTTTTCGTTTGGTTTGCCTTACAAGCTCTATAAATTTATTTTTATATTGTTTGTAGCAGTCGGTATTCTCTGTAGTTGGCGTTAGTTTCATTACATTATATAGTCTTTCTTTCTCTATTGCCGATGTTATTAATCCTTTGGTAATCCAGGCATTTCTGCTTTTCTCTTTGTGACTAATTATAACTTTATTGGTACTAATATCTATTAGTTTTTTATTTTCTCTATGAACAGTCCCGTTGCTTTGTCTATATTATTTGTAGAGTATAATTGTTCCCAAGATTCTTGTTTGACATTTGGTATTAGTTTTGAATTGTCGACAAAAAATTTGTAATTTTCCTGGTTGTTATTAACGGTAGGGATGTTAGAATGTTTTTCATTTGAAGATATCAGTAAAATAGTGGAGAAGTGGTCAGTAATATCGCTTTCTAGGATTATTGGTATACAAGTAATTTTGTTGGATGATAGATACACCAATCAATTTCCTTTTTTCCAGATGCCAAGTTCTGGGTGGGACAAGGCCCAAAACCGTCACCTCAAGGCATCAGAGTACCAGATGAAAACGGCAAGGAAGTACCTCTGAGACGGTACGATAGGAAAACGGTGGTACTCACGCTACCAGGAGACTTGACCATCTTCGATATCGGCCACTTCGGCATTTGGTGTGAACAATTCACCGTTGATTTTGGACATGTTCAGTTACCTCAAGGCCTGAACATCCCTCCGTCGCTGAAGATGCTTGGAATTAGTCCCCAGGTAGGAGAAAATATACTTTCTACAGGGCGCGGCAAATCTAACTGAGGGTTATAAAAAGGTCATCTGGATGTATAGAAAATAATGTTTTCAATTTCGGCGTTAGCGCATTAAATATAAATAATATAACCAACCTAAAAACTGAAGCTTTGACCAGCTGGTTCACACACACAGGGTGTTTCAGTTTATTGTTGCATAACTTTAAGATTCGATAGAACTTTTAAAATTAATGCATAAAGTCTATATAAACATGGGTCGAAAAATGCGTGGCTTCTGAAATACAGGGTGTTTAAATTTACTTTCTAAAATAGTTTTTTCTTAATATTTCGAACAATATTTGATGTCTAATAGTGAAAATTGGTATACAAGGGTTTTTTGGTACGACAAAACGAACCATGGGCATAGTTTTTCTGTAGCCGCTAGAGGGCGCTCTCTACTGTACCTGTAGTGTATTAAAATGACCGAACAATTTTTCATAGTGCAATTTCTTGTTTTTTGAATAAAAAACTGATTCTTCGCACTTTTCAACATAAAAAAAAAGCTCTATTGTGAATTTTCGTTATAGTTAGCTGTTTTTGAGATATTTAGATTTTTAAGGTTCGATGCATTTTTAATTATCTATGATAAAATAACGTTAAAAAGTCAGTATCTCGATAATTTTTAGAAGTAGGCTGTGCCTGTAAATATTTTTGAAATTGAAAGCAGAATAAGGTTAAACGTCAATTAGTTGACAGTTAGTTTTGTTGTGTGTTGAAACCTGAAACGTTTTTTTGCAACTGTGAATGCACGAAATTTAGTTTCTTCTACCTGTTTTTTTTTTGTAAGTTTTATAAAAATGCCATTTTTATTCTCCAATCAAGAGTTAGCGGATATTCATTTTGTGTATGGCTTTGTAAATGGAAACGCAACAGAAGCAGCCAGAGAATACGCACGAAGATTTCCAAACAGACGACATCCAACTCGCTCAGTATTTGTAAGAGTGCATCGCCAAATAACTGAAAATGGTTTTGGAAATCTCCAAAGGGATCAAAACATGTTCGCCAGCGCAGATTTACCCGTATGATTCTGCGTGAGTTTGATAGAGATCCGACCACAAGTGTTAGGAGAGTTTCTGGTGCCTTGGGAATTTCAGCAAGCCATGTTCACCGTGTTCTTAGAAATGACCATAGACGTCCTTGCCATTTGCATCCTGTGCAAGGACTACAGCCAGGGGACGGAGAACGAAGAATCACATTTTGTCAGTGGATTCTTGATAGAACTGATAATAATAGGGAGTTTTTAAGTAACGTTTTATGGACCGATGAGTCATGCTTCTCTAGACGTGGGGTGGTAAATTTTCATAATCAACATATTTGGACGCATGAAAATCCGCATGCAGTTGGGGAAAGAAATTTTCAGCATGAATTTAGTGTGAACGTGTGGATTGGTAACTAACGTAATCGACTATTTGGACCCTACCTTTTGCCTGCAAGGTTAAATGCTGCGACCTTCTTGGAATTTTTAAAGGCTGAACATGCAAATATGTGGGATCATGTTATGTTAGATTTAAGAAGATTGGCCTGGTTCCAGCTTGATGGTTGTCCAGCTCATTATTCGAGAATAGTTAGAAACTGGCTGGACGAAAATTATCCAGAAAGATGGATCGGCCTTGGAGGACCAGTCGCCTGGCCTCCACGATCCCCTGACCTAAATCCATTAGATTTCTTTGTGTGGGGATTTCTAAAAGAAAAAGTGTACCAGACTCCCGTAACCACAAGAGATATGCTAATAGACATAATCAGGAATGCATGTGATGCAATAAGGCCTTATTTGAATAATGCTATACCACGTTCGATCATTCGTAGATGTGAATTGTGTATTGAACAATTGGGTTTACATTTCGAGCAACTACTTAAGATTTTGTATGTTTGTCCTAACTATCCAATAGCACCTTAGTTGTAAATAATTAATTTAATTTGTTAAAAATAATATTGGAAAATTAATCAAATTAATATTCTGTTTTTTTGTGTTTATTTGGAGTTAGGAATTATTGCTGTGTTTAAAAACACAATCTAAACGATCATCTTAATTACTTGTAATGCCCAAATCGAAAATGTAAAAAAATGCATCGAACCCTAAAAATCGAAATATCTCAAAAACGGCCAACTATAACGAAAACTCACAAGAGAGCTTTTTGATGCAGAAAAGTGAAAAAATAATTATAGATCTGTACCTCAGTTCTATAGCGTATAGCTCTGCCTGGAAGATCGATGCCCAGGTTCCTAGGCTAACAGATTTTTTAATCTTTAGCTCCAACACCTACCTCGGTCTTGAAGCCATCTGTGTATGCACAGATATCTTTCCTTATCAGGTTAACTTGCTATTTCCACTCATTCCTGTGTGAAATTGTCACTGAGTAGGGCTTAGCATATCTTGTTATCTTTCGCATTATATCAAAAGGCATTCCCAGACTTGTAAGTCCAGTGATCAACAATACAAGCGTCTCTCTGTGCTGCACTCAGTTTGGCTTGGACAGTTCTTTGTGCTACCTTGCCCCACCAACCTACAGATCCATAGGTTATCATAGATCTAATAACTATGATATAAAGCCAAAACATTTGCTTAGGTAAACCAAGTGCTCTAGTTTTCTCGTTTGTGATCAGAACATAAAAGTACAAGTTTCGTTTTTTTCAGCATTCAGTTTCAAATTGTGTTGTTCAAAATTACCATATACCTACTGTTTGAAGTGTGTATTGATTAAATATAGTAAGTGACATATAAATCCGAACACCCAGTTTAAATGGTTTTATTTTAATAAAATTTTGTATAAGTACTTAATGAAGCATAATAAGTAAATGATTAAAATTTCATCAATTTAATAATGTGTGGATGCACCCTGATATGCTACGCATTCTCCAACACGCCTAGGCATGCTTCTGATCAGGTGGTCAATGTCCTCCTGTGGTATCTCATTCCAGGCAACCACCAACTCCTCTCGAAGTGCTTCTAGAGTCTGAGGAGGACGTTGCAAATTGAGCAATCTCCTACCCATCATATCCCACACGTGCTCAATTGGGGATAAGTCGGCAGATCTTGGTGGCCATGGTAACAATGTGACATCATTATGTTGAAAGAAGTCTATTGTGACTCTTGCAACATGTGGTCGGGCATTATCTTGTTGGAAAGTTGGATCTGCCAAGGTGTCAAGATAGGGTAAAAGATGGGGTTCTAGAACTTCGTGGATATAACGCTGCGCGTTCATGTTACCTCTGATGAAGATTAAAGGTGACCTGGAACCATAAGCTATAGCACCCCAAACCATAACTCCAACAGTGTGATGAGCATGTCTTTCAACAAAAAACTGTGGATTCCTCCTTTCACCACGTCGCCTTGTAACCCTGGCACGACCATCGTGCATGCCTAAACAAAATCGAGACTCGTCACTAAAGACAATACTGTTCCATTCCTGATCCCAAAGTGACCGTTGTCTGCACCACTCAAGGCGATTACGTCGGTGTTCTCGAGTTAAAGGGAGGACCCAGTGTAGCCGGTATGAAAACAAGCCAAAACTTCTCATTCGTCGGTAAACACTTCGCATGCCAATAGGTCTTCCGTGTTCTGCAATTTGCAATGGACCTGTTAGTGGAGAAACGGTCCCTTGAGGCCAATAATCTTAGGCGGCGATCTTCACGGTCTGTTGTTCTACGGCGGCGTCCAGTGCCCCTTGCTCTTTGCGTACAGCCTTCTGGAAGCCATGCCTGACAACATCTAACCACAGTGTCTACACTTCTTTGCACTCTAACTGCAGTTGCCCGAAAAGAAAGTCCAGCTTCCCGAAGTCCCACTATACGGCCCCTATCAAACTCACTAAGTTGACGAAATCGTACAGGTCGCCGTACTCTAGGCATCGTAACCGATCGTAAAGGATGTCAAGAACCAAAATCCGCCAACGTTGATTCTTTACTGCGGCTGAAATATTCTTTTTTAGAGCGTTAGTGAATTAAAAAGGAGCAGTATAAAAACCGGAATGTCCAACTGATAAGGCTGAAAATTTTTTCATTTGTTATTTACAGTGAGATAAATACATTCACCAACTTTTATTAAAATAAAACCATTTAAACTGGGTGTTCGGATTTACATGTCACTTAGTATAATTTGCCTGTTCCCCAAGAGACGGTTCAAAATGAGATAGAAGCTGCGTCTCTTCATCATTCTAGTGAATACTGTACAGATTTGAAGATATCAGCTGTGTATATAATGAATAACAAGGGTCCTAAAACGGAATTAAAAGGAGCTCCTGATGTTATTGTTGTATTGCTTTGCCTGCGGAGACTAGAGTAATTACAAAATAAGTTCAATGCCGTATAGTCAAGGCCATAGTGATAGATCTTTGCGCACATAACCGAATATGGTCAGTGGTATCAAAGGCTTTCAAAAATCCAAGGATATAAGAGGAATGTCAAGCTTCTTATCTTCGGATTTAAAAGAGCAGTGCTTGTTTTATGTCCTTTCCTTAAATCCGACTGGTGCTTAGGGAGAATGTTTTGATCAATTCAATATTGTTTTAACACTACATTTACTATTTTTTCTATTAATTTTTATGGAACGCAAAAAAGGGGGGATAGCGTTCATGTTTTCAACAGTACAATCTCTTAGCTCCAATAGGGTGCGAGGAGTATGCCTATGCACTTTTTTGTTTAGATATCCCCAGAGAAAGTATCAGATGCACATCATTGAATATTGCGTTATGTGAGTTCTAGCTTCACCTAATCCCAACCTGAATTGGGCTTGTTGAGGAATACGGATTAGGCCATAAAGCTACAGCTCAGATAGCGCGTCTTGTCTCGTCTTGTGGGCTAGCCTGCGGGGTTACCAGATTTGTGCATCTGTGATTTCTTTCTCTGAGAATATCTGAAGAAAAATGAGCTTTGGCATCCTATTATAGGTATGATTGTTGAAGAAGTGAACGCTACTCCCCGCGAACGAATTGTTTAAAGCTTTAGGTGTCGCGATTCCTCGGCGCGCGAACCCGATTGACTTGTTAACCGCTTGGCACGAGAACAAGGAATGAGAGTTTATAGGCGGCCAGAGAGGAAGATAGGGGGCGCGCCTGCGTACGCCCTTTGAACTCGTAGATTCGGTGAGATACGAGGGTACTACGAGTAGTATTTACGAGACGAGACCGGAACATAATCGACATTATTCTCAAAACTTAATAAACGTAAAACGGCTTACACTGCCCACTCTGGAATTAAAAACATGTTTTCTATACTTACAAATGCCCTACACAACAACAAAAACTACTCAGTTGGTTTTGCCGCATCCCTTTGTTCATATAAAATGTAATATGACCTTCTCCGAAACCTATTGACGGTTGCAAGAAACAGAGTGGCCCAATATTCCCTGAGCATATTAATACAAACGAAAATTTAGACTCTAAATAAGTCGACGTCTATGCATGTATTCCAAATGTCATTGAAATGGGACTATCGGTACCAAAGATATCTGAAAAGAATGTGTTGCCATGTAATCACTTCTGCATGTCTTATTTTGAGTCTAAAAATATATGGTACTAGTATGTCTACGGAATTTTGGCACATCCTATATTATTTCTATCTCCAATAGGTAGTCAAAGTCAGTAGTCAAAGTATCATAAGCTGACGTAAAGACACATTCTACACATATCATTCTACATATATAGCTTTATGGTGGATTCTTCGTATATTCTCGCTTCTGCTATGGCTTAGAAACTGTTCTACCGAGTATCTGGACTTCTCTCGGATATATCCACTAACTATTAACAATCTTCTCAATTCACTAACAATCTGCAAGTCATGGGTGCAAGTGTCCCTTCACTACTGTGGCAGGCCTGCGACACTAACGGTCTGGAACTCTGAGAGACGCAAACGAAGGTTTGGAGAATTTTTGTGGATATAAAAATAAAATATATTTATTGTTTTTAACATATGACGTGAAACGAATATCCACAAAACCTCTACTGAAATCCCGAAACACAGTAGGGAAACAGCTCGTTTTTCTAAACACGATAATTCCTAGAATCATCGAAACTATGACCTTTAAAATTACCTCAATCCTATCGAGATCGAATTCAAGACTAATCTAAAACGGGCAATATATTTTCTTAACTCTAAATTATGCGACCTTGGATATGCTAGAGTCAAAGGTTACAGTACCAGTATCAAATCAGTCACCAATTTTACTTCAGTCTTCTCCTTGAATCATCTGACCTTGACTTTGAATTGAAGTTCATGTTGAACGTTATATCAATGTCACTCCTGGAGGTTAAGATGCATTTGCACGTTCAAGTCATACTTTTCATAGTGACCTTAACCTTTCTCAAGGTCAAGGTCGAAATCATGTTCTGAAGTAGATATCTTCGTGACACGAGATCCCGCTTGTGCTTACGAAACATAGTACAGAAGTATCTCGTTTTTCTGTAACCTAGAATCATTGAAACCAAAAAAATTTAAAATTTCGCCAATCCTATCGAAATTGAACTCAATGCGACTAATCTAAAACGTCATATTGGAAGTTTGGGGTATCCATCTCAAATTAAGCGGCAATTTTACTTCAGTCTTCTTGATTTGGCTGACCTTGAACTTAATCTTTGTCATCCTTGACCTTGAATTTTGTCAGCCTTGACCTTAATATTTGTCAAGATTAAGGCTGAAATCATGTTCTTATGTAGATTTCTGCGTATCAATAGACTTTCTCCTAGGGAAATAGATTTTATTATGACCTTGACCTTTCTATTTAAGCAATTAGTTTCCATAGAGGGATGAAATGTATTCATGCTGGTTTTTAAATTACCATAGTATGAATATTATATTAATATTTTTATATCCAACCTTACAAATCTTAGTTAAGCTCCTTGAAGCTATTAATCTACCAAGTTCAAAACTCCTATCAAAAACGATCTGTCTCTTCTTCGAATTTGAGAGGTTTGAGGCTGTGTCAGCAATCCTTTTCCGGGACATGTGATCTCGAAAGAATTGAATGGTAATTTAATGGTAACCCGGGAAGTCATTTTTAATAATTTTACTTTTTGAACCCGTTGTTTTTCCGAAAAACGAGTTATTTGCTCTAATGCCGTCTCTCAGCCTATAGTCAAGTACAAAACTGGAAAAAAGTAGTGCAACGCGTCGTACGCCACTGGTCTAGGTCATGTTGCGCCGTGGTCTGCGCATTGGCGTACAATGAATTCCGCTACTCTCTTCTAATTTCGTACTTGACGATACAACAGCGTTTCTGTTGTTACAGAGACAACGGCGCCCAATATCATCCGGTCAAATCGCGCTACCCAGCCGACAGCAGCTGTCACAACCGCAGACTGTCTTTGTTGGTGGGGGACACTTGCAACCTACCACGTTTCGGCCTCCTCACACGTTCGCCTTCGGGAGGAGGAGCGACGAGGTTCAACAACCGCAGTTCGTTCAACAACAACAACCAGTCTACCCCCTGATCCAACAGTCCAGAGAACTAGTTTTTCAACCCGTTGCTAGGCAACCCGTGGAATATACACCGTTTAACTTTAACCAGAGGCAGTATCAAGTCAACTATGACCCCTACCTTGAGAGGAGGGTCAGGGAGGAACAGTTGAGGAGCCAACTGGATAGACAGCAGAGCAGGTTCCAATTGAGCCAGAACGTATATGCTCCGTTTGGTTAAAGACGTAGCTTCGGGGTTCAGTGATAGAGCGTCACATTTATAGGCGTTGAGGATTGAGTACTGTTTGACAAATGATCTCTCCTTGGAATTTAAATAAACAATAGCGCTTCCTTGAAGTACGTTAATAGGTTGATTTAAGATTAGCATTACACGGTAGGTTGTAACAGTCATCGATATCAGTAGAATGCTCAATGATAAAATTTATGATAATTCTGTTTAGATTCTGCAGCGGAAAGTAAACCCATAGAGCGAAGCTAGATGAATATCGGAAATCAGCATTGCATCTTGTAAACTACATTTGAACAGCGTGACACGCATGAAGGCAACCCTCCACCCGTTCGCGCAAAGGCTTTGTTTGTTAATAAAAGAAACAGAATTCTGTTCACCTTTTTGATGAAGGACTTCCTTAAATTCACAACGTGGCCAATTATAAGCCCAAAAGTGCATCATCTACCCGTTGTATCGAATCATCATCTAGGCTCAAAATTTCTTTCTCAAATAAATGGAAGCCTGGTACGACCTTAGGGCGACTCCAACCCTTATACCTTGTGCCACCTCTGCAGCATTTTAATATAGCTGCAAATTCTTACTGCCTTTAGTGAAGGCCAAGGAAATGCCCTGCAGTATGGCCAAATTACAACAAGATGGTGGACAACGCCGTCCGACCTTACAGAAGCTTGTTTTGCTTGATCTGGAACTCAATATATAGTTGGCTGGAAAACGAGATCCAAATTAGAATCGCCTCGGGAACAATATAAATCCCCCTCTTGAGTATTTCCCAGAAAGCAAAGAGTTACCTCTTTTAGCCTGTGAATTCAAGCTTATATCCTGTGCACTATTCGTTGGTACAAAGAAGACTGTGGTATCGATGCCCATTCACTCTCTTACGCTGAATCTGTTTGTCGAGCCGTTTAAATTTATAAGAGTCGAACTGGGAAATGTTGAGGTAGTATTGCCTTTGCATAACCCCAGTAATTTATTATACAGGGTGTCCGCAAAGTTGGGGTCTTCCTTTTCAGAAACAACTACCCTTGAAATAACAAAGGTAATGTGTAGTGAAACGAGGGCGACCAAGTAAAAAAAAATAAAGTAAAAGTACTCACTCTCCAGTTGACGAGAAGGGCTAAGTACGTCTCTGCCCGAAATCATACCGCTCCAACAGAAAATGAAATATCAGCTGATGCGCTACCGAGCAGACGCCGGCGGTGGTGCAGACCAGTAGACCACGAACAGAGGTAACAAATATGACCATCGTGCAGAAACCACATTGATTGTCTTACACTTAATGGCACATCTTCTAACAAGGAAGGCAAAATGTTGCGTAAAAAGTCTAGGTATTGCATCCAGTCCAATCGATTTGGGAGAATAAATAGTCCAATGAGCATGCCATTCACCATGCCAGCCCAAACATTCACCGAAAATGTTTGTTGAAAATGTGTCCGACGGACAGCGTGCGGATTTTCTACTGACCAAACATGAGTGTTGCGAAAGTTATTCACCCCATTGCGCGTGAACGTAGATTCGTCTGACACCAATATGCACTTCAAAAAGTCCGGATTATTGTCATGTTGATGCAACAACCACTCACAAAACCGCACTCTTGCTGGAAAATCGTCAGGTTGAAGGGCTTGTACACGTTGGACGTGAAACGGATACAGCGTTTGCCACACTTTAGTTTTTGATACTTGCACTTCTCTAGCCACGTCTCTAGTGCTTGTTGTTTTTTGAAACGCAATCGATTATACGGGTTCGTTTACCTCTACACGCGTGACCGTAACCGTCGGTTGAAGGTTGCATACTGACCTGACACACTGACCCCGACCCCCGACCCAGTTCTGTCGTCGGGTTGAGCTAGTGTAATAGTACCAGTTGGGGATGTCGCGAGTCGCGGCTACAGGACGGTATTCAGATATTTTTGATGTTGCAGAGCCCTTTATCTCGGTTTCCTTAAGACATTGGTGTATATGGTACTAAGAAAAATTGCTTATGTTTTCAAGATCTACACGTCGTGTAAAGGAAAACCCCAACTTTGCGGACACCCTGTATATATAATATATTAATGCAGGAAAGGGGAAAATGCAAAAGAAAAGAAGGGAAGAAAGCAAAATAAATAAATATTCGCAGCGAGTATTTCACCTGTAATGCAGTCAAACATTTTGAGCGTAAATTTATACGACAGTGAATTCGGAAAAAATGCAAATGTCCAGGTACTAAGCAAGTTGAAAGAAATAAAAAACAACCAAATCTCTATTTAAAAGGAATGTACTCGGTATAAGATTACACGCAAGATGTTTAACGAGAATAATGCGGTGAAACGAACATGCAAATAATTATAAGAAAACTTCAAACAAAGGCAGAGCTCTCATATAACAGCTAGACAAATAACGATAGTCCCTATGAAATCTTTGTAGCTGTTTTTGGTAACGCTATCTCTAAACGTGTAATCAATGCTAATTTGTGATTCACTGTGCTCATTATGAAAAACCGTATAACATAATATTCAAAGTGATATATAAATACGCAGAAACTGTCAAATATACTTTATAACAATGTGCAATGCTAGTTGCCAATATTCATTCAGCACCATTCGCATAGTATCCAAACTTTTCTATCAAAATGCAAAACAGATACGTCTAGCAACGTAAAATCGTAAACGTTCCTCAGGGAAGGATTGCTATTTGTTCAAAATCCAAATAGAAATCAACCCGAAAATGGTACTCAGTCATCAAGGAATAGATGTGAACTGTAGTGACTTTTAGACACATCATATACAATAACTACACAGCAACGCTACTCCAAAAAAATTAAGTTGGACGAATTTTCATTACCTTGAAAACAGACGCTGCCACAAACAATAGTGTCTCGTGGCTGACGCTGTGAAGTCGCCCACTGGATGTGGAAGTGAAGTGCAAGTTCATAATAAAGCGGATGCTGTGTAGTATTGTATATCCTGTATTTTAGTAATGCAGCAGTATTAAGAAGTTTCAAAAGTGAAAAGTGATAAAGGAGTTATTGTATTTTGTAACCAATTTCTAGGGGCGCGGTTCGAATTCGATTTTGTAAAAATCAAGTTAGATTATACAAGGTGTCTTAAAATGTATTGTCGTTTAGAGCCAGGCTAAAAACGAACTTCATCTTTTGCATAAAATACACAGATCTATCAATAAACCAAGTAAGTTGAAGTCATTAACACGTAGTTTGAGTAGTTCTGTAACAAACTAAGCGATATATTTTTTATTTCCATAACATTACTGTGCTCAAAAAAAAATAAAATTGCACGTAATATATTTCAAATTTATGACGTCACCGTTCTAAAGCGGTCACGTCATTGGTACTATTTAAATGACAACGAAAATAAGTGAGACCCACCATAAAGTGATGTAATTGTGATAAATTTCCAAAATGATATTCCTTTATTGCTATGGAAAAACGAAGTATATATGTATTTGTAAAAACTTGCATGGTACAGCTATTTACAGGCCAGTTATTTACTGAAATATATTTTTTATATATCATATATATATATATATATTTTTCAGATTGTCTATATTTATACAATAATAAATACTGAAAAAACTGAGTGATACTTCATTTATCTTAGTCAAAGTGCTAACCTAGAACATGCTTTGTTTTTGCACCTTGAGTAATTAGAAATACAGGAGATCTTTTTTATTTGTTCTCAAAACCTGTGTTCATCAATAAGGTCCCAAAAATAGTATATTCAAATCACATGGAATTTTAAAAGCAATTTTTCAGTCAAGCATAGTGAAATCCATGTACTTGCACTCAGAAATACAGGACCCTAATAAAGTACCTGGTCAAACTCCAAGGGATGTTTATAAGAAAAAAAGTATACGGTCCGATAAAGCTTCTTTTTTAAGGTACATTAACTACCGATAATTTTGTTTAGATTTATTAAAATTTAGCAGGTACAAACGTATATTTTAACTAAAGTGAGAGACTCTCTACTAAAACCAGAAATAGTCAAGTCATGGCCTCCGGGATAGGTCGAATACGATAGCAATATAGCCACCTATTTGGATAGACCTTGTACATCTTATAGTCTACGAGCCCCTTCCCACTTCAGTTGGCCCACTTCAAGATTTGTACCGAAATATGCCTAAATAAACTAAACAATTTATTTTCTCAAAAACATTTTAGATACACTCTAGTCGTAAAAAATGCATATTTAGACCTATAACTAATAGAACATCTGAACAAATAAGCAATGTGCGTGTAAATGCGCGAAGTTAACAAAGCAACAATTGAAAGATTACCATTGGCTAACATCACCTTTATTTTTTATTACGGCTGAAATTCTTTGGGGCATAGTGTTAACCAAGTTTTGGCAAAAATTTGGTGTAAAACAATCCCACATTTCTTGAAGCTTTTGTCTCAGTTCGGTGATTGTACGAGCTGGATGGTGTCGTAGAACCTTTTTCATCTCGTGCCACAAAGTTTCAATAGGTGACAAATCTGGACTGCTAGAAACCCATTTCAAAATTATTTTCTTCCATCCATTTTATAGCCTTTTTTGAGGTATGGCACGCTGCTCCATCTTTCTGAAACACAAAATCTAGGCCGGATGTCAAACATTCTTCCATCACTGGTAAAAGCGATTCTTCTAAAATATTTGTTTGTATCCATATTTCCATCAATAAAATGAAGTTTTCCTACTCATTTTGATGACATACTGCCCCAGACCATAATGGACGGTGGAAATTTCACTTTTCTCTTCAGACACTCAACATGGAATGCTTCATTTTTTTGCGAATAACTCTACTACGACTGTCACCAACACAAACTTCGAATCGGGCCTCATCACTCCATTGTATTGCACACCATTGTTGAGGTGTCCATTGTCTATGTTCTTTAGCCCATCTAAGCCGATTTTTCTTTTGCAGTGGAGTTAATAGTGGCTTTTCTTTGGCCTATAAACAAGTTGTGCAACTTTAGGGTTTTTACTTCACTTTTTTTTTATGAGAAAACTTACCTTGCAAGTGCTAAATCCCAGTTTGTGGGCCTCTCTATGAGTTGTGGACCTCGAAATTCTCCTTCCAACAGGGTCACTCCACAGAGCACTTAATGGTAAATAATTGGCACGCCTGTTTTTCACGATTTTTCTTCTTAATGCTCTTCGGTCGGCATTTGTGATGTTACTTTTTTCACATATTGTGGCTTAATATTAACTGAACCAGTTACGTTATATCTTCTAACAATATTCTCACACTGTACCGCGATAAGTCTAACAAAGTTGCAATTTCTGAGTTTGATTTCCCAGAATTAAAAAATGTAATTGTCAGTAACCAAATTTTCTCACTAATAACCTTTCCTCTACCTATTTTGAAAACCTTAACTACCCAAAACTATTTTAAACGTATTCTGACAGCCGTGATTAATAAAAACATTTGTCATGGCTTTTATTTTTCACAGCCACCTATGCGTTATAGACTTATTTTGCATTGAAATGAAAATAGGTTGATATGCTGTAATTGCAACATGTGTTATTTTCATGCTGCAAATTTGATAAGGGAGTGATAAAGTTGGTGTTTTCTACTATATAATATCAAAATGTTCATTGTTAATATTTTAAACCTACATATAACACCCTGCCACATTTTTATTATTTGTGTTTGATAAGAAAAAAACTAAGATTTCAATAGTTGGGCCAACTGAAGTGGGAAGGGGCTCGTATACTTTGCTCTGCTTTTGTTTGTTGTCCTTAGGGACCTACTATAAAACAACAGTATACGGTGAGCGCTCTGAATCGACGGCATCATGCGGTCACCATCAAAAATGCGCTTTCAATGCGAACTGAGATACTGCTATTCAGTCTAATAGATCGATTGTGGTAATGGATAACACTTTTGCTATCGTACCTATTTGGATAGCCTCAAGAAGTTATGAGTACGAAACGCTACTGGTTTCACCAATAAATTCTCAAGTGGAAGAAGATATAGGATACGCTGTTCCTTGTTTCATATTTTAGGAATACAAATGGACATTCTGCGATAGCGATAGTGATTTACGATTGTCATAGAGCTACACCTGAGAACGGAAATTTGCTTCAGTTGCCTTGTGGCACAAAATGTAGTGGCTTTTATTATAAGGGTTGTATTCTCGGGGATTTCGAGGCAATGTCACAACTCTCTGGCTTTCTAGTTTTTCCGACGAGAAAACCAACAGTGACTTGAAAATAGTATATTAAATACCTAGTTTAAAATGTAAGATTCTTATTATTTCAAGGTTATTTTGAGATCAACTGAATTTATAAAATTATTTATAGCGAGTCTGAAACTATCATGATTCAGCTCTAAGTGACCTTGAATATAACTGTCACACAAGGCCTTTTATAGGCAAACTTTTCTTTTAGAATAGTTGATAAACTAATCTGATATTTGTGTTTCTTTTATCAGTCCAAACTGAACTGTGAAGTACTCCAAGACGACTTGGCATTCGAGGTACGATGGGCGGTTGCTGGAGAAAGCATCGTGTTACAATTGGTGGCCAAATTGGGTAAGTTCGTTCATAGTCCAGTAAAATTAGGTACAAAAATATTGTCCAGACTTCCTTTGGGCATCTTGATCGATGGAGTAATAACCGTCATTGCAGTTTGGCGTCAAATCATGATCTTCTTGATCCTTTGAATGACATTCTGCCCAACCACAATGACAAAATTTCAGGTGCTTTGAGTTGTCTGTTGGTGTGACTCGTTCAGTGATTGAAAAATAGTAACATGTGCCACGTAAGAGGTTCATATACTTGTTTGAAATCATCATTTGGAGATCTAGTCCAGATTCCGATGGTCTCGATCGCGATTCCGTTGATTTTGATTCCGATTCCGGAGGTTTCGCTTCCGACCCCTGAAAGGCGTCAAAGAGAGATTGGAGATCCTAACGCAGTAGTGGAACCAAACTCTGTTAGAAATTTATCATGTAGTTTTCACTAATTTCCTATGTTTTTTATTATTATTATTACTCAATTCCCTAGTTCGTGACATTTCGGTACCAAAGGTGACCTTTTTCAAGTATAATTGACATTTTTGACAATATACCTTGTTTATCTAAGTAGGTTTTCGCATTTTATTCATTTTCTGGACGATGGACGAGGGTAGCGTGTCTAGTACATCAAAAAAACGACAGATACCCTCATGCTCACTTGTCGCTTTAGAGGCCTGGACGTTCTTTTGGGATGTGCGGTGCTATCTTGAAATTGCAATGACTGTAGTAACACACTGTATATGGATGGGTAAAGTGAAGAAAAAGTGGCGTCAAATAGATTAACTCTATACTTCCTACGTATTCGTTGGAGATTTCAAAGAAAGGGGATGAGTCCTGATGAATACTGATTCAAGCTACTTGACGAACTATTCAGAGAACCATCACAGACGTGGCAATACAAATTGAAGGTTAGATAAAATGGGTGGTATCATAATATACCGAAAAATGTATGTGTAGATATACAAACAGTCAAGTCATCATTTACAAAAGCATCGCAGAATGCAGAATGTGGTACGTACTCCTAGTATCCAAATATTGCAAACATATATACGAGGGATGTCTTTTAAGTTTTGCATATGAAAACAAAAACAACACGGTAGGTAGTCTTAAATGACTTTATTGTTTTTCGAAGTATTCTCCACGAAGATTAATACGCATTTTTGAACGCGTCAACTGCTTCTTCTGGTAACTGGAACCTTTGACCACGCAGTCTGTTTTTAATTTTCAGAAAGTAAAGAAATCGTTAGAACTTAGATCGGGACTATATGGAGGATGGTCCAATAATTCCACGTTTTCTTCCGTTAAATACTGCCTTGTTTTTGGGGCTGTGTGCGAGCTTGCATTGTCTTGGTGGAGGATGATGCTTCTTTCGGGGTTGATTTTTCGAAGCTCGGTGATGACTTTGGGTAAACAAATGGTGGTATACCAACCCGCAGTAACAGTTCTTTGCTCATTAAGAGGAATTGTTGCAATATGACCCGCTTTTGACACAAATGTCGCGACCAGCTTTTTCGAAACACTTCGAGAACGGATGACTTTTGTTGGCTTTTCTTCACCTTGGAACACCCAAACAGCCGACTGTCGTTTATTTTCTGGTTCATAACAGTAAAACCACGATTCATCACCGCTAACAATGCTGTACACATTTTTTGAGTTTCCGGAATTGAAACGGTCAAGCGTTTTTGACACCAATTAACCCTGGATGCTTTCTGCCCGTCAGTCAACAGGTGGGGTATCCAACGAGAAACTAATTTGTTTACTCCTAATTCTTCATGTAAAATTTTTTGAATTGGAATCTTTGAGATCTTCAAGGACGCCCCAATCTCGCGATATGTCACATGTCTATCTTCAATGATGAGTTTAAGCACAGCATCGACGTTTTCCATACCAACGGGAAATTGTCGACTGATGTGGCGCTTCGTTAGCCGAAAACAAACAGTAACTCAGCAAGGCATTCTTGTTGCGATAATTGCCTCTGAATGTTGTAATAAATTATGGCGCGAAAATGTTCTCGGTTGAGTTCCATTTTTCTAATGACTTGGTGACACTTAAAAATTCACTGTAGTGAGAACACTGCACGTATTGTTGTGGAACTTCGAATTTAAGTTTACTAAAGAGTGATTTTAAGATTCAGTACTGACGTTTGATCCGCGCGACGTACTATGTGTCTATATGCAAAACTTAAAAGACATCCCTTGTAAATGGTTATCCTGTAGCAGTGTGTCAGTGACGACATCACCGAAGACCAGTTGGAGATTGTTACCCATTGCACAGTCGGCAGTGGCCTTCCACAACGGTGCGGCATCGCTTCTTGGCTAATACTAAAGACGTTACATTTACAACCCCCCTACCTCCTACAGTCCCCACACCCAAGTTCCAGCCCCTACAAAAAAAATTCCGAAAATGATCAGGAGTCTCTGAAACATCAAAAAAAAACGAGGTTTAGGCGATTTTTATTTTTTTTATGTTTTGCCTCTAGCTCCACCACCACCAGACCGATTTTCAGAAACTACCAAGTTATTTTATGCTTGCCATAGTAGCAACCTAGTGTGGCATGGTTTTTCGTAATGTACATGTCAATTACACCAATACAATACTTCCTCGTTAGTTTTGGCATAGGAAGTAGAAACAAATGAAATGTCACCTGGAAGACAAATAAACAAAGTGTATTGTACTGAAAAAGGTCACCGTTGAGACAGAAACGTCGTACAATAAAAATAAGCTGAACATATACAGGGTGTTTCAGTTTATTGTTGCATAACTTCAAGATTCGATAGCACTTTTAAAATTAATGCATAAAGTCTATATAAACATGGGTCGAAAAATGCGTGGCTTCCGAAATACAGGGTGTTTAAGTTTACTTTCTAAAATAGTTTTTTTTTTAAATATTTCGAACAATATTGGATGTATAACAGTGAAAATTGGTATACAAGGTTTTTTTGCTACGTCAAAACGAACCATGGGCATAGTTTTACTGTAGCCGCTAGAGGGCGCTCTCTACTGTACCTGTAGTGTATTAAAATGACCGAAAATTTTTTCTTAGTGCAATTTTTTGCTTTTTGAATAGAAAAACTGATTCTTCGCACTTTTCAACATAAAAAAGCTCTCTTGTCAATTCTCGTTATAGTTAGCCGTTTTTGAGATATTTCGGTTCTTAAGGTTCGATGCATTTTTAATTATTTATGATAAAATAACGTTAAAAAGTCAGTATCTCGATAATTTTTAGAAGTAGGCTGTGCCTGCAAATATTTTTGAAATTGAACTTAGAATATGGTAAGCGTCAATTAGTTGACAGTTAGTTTTGTTGTCTGTTGAAACCTGAAACGTTTTTTTGCAATTGTGAATGCACGAAATTTAGTTTCTTTTACCTATTTTTTTTGTAAGTTTTATAAAAATACCATTTTTATTCTCCAGTCAAGAGTTAGGGGATATTCGTTTTGTGTATGGCTTTGTAAATGGAAGTTTTATAAAAATCAACATATTTGGTCGCATGAAAATCCGCATGCAGTTCGGGAAAGAAATTTTCAGCATGAATTTAGTGTGAACGTGTGGATTGGTATCTACTGTAATCGACTATTTGGACCCTACCTTTTGCCTGCAAGGTTAAATGCTGCGACCTTCTTGGAATTTTTAAAGGCTGAACATGCAAATATGTGGGATGATGTTATGTTAGATTTAAGAAGATTGGCCTGGTTCCAGCTTGATGGTTGTCCAGCTCATTATTCGAGAATAGTTAGAAACTGGCTGGACGAAAATTATCCAGAAAGATGGATCGGCTGTGGAGGACCAGTCGCCTGGCCGCCACGATCCCCTGACCTGAATCCATTAGATTTCTTTGTGTGGAGATTTCTAAAAGAAAAAGTGTACCAGACTCCCGTAACCACATGAGATATGCTAATAGACAGAATCAGGAATGCATGTGATGAAATAAGGCCTTATTTGAATAATGCTATACCACGTTCGATCATTCGTAGATGTGAATTGTGTATTGAACAATTGGGTTTATATTTCGAACAACTACTTTAGATTTTGTATGTTTGTCCTAACTATCCAATAGCATTTTAGTTGTAAATAATTAATTTAATTTGTTAAAAATAATTTTAGACAATTAAAGAAATTAATATTCTGTTTTTTTGTGTTTATTTGGAGTTAGGAATTATTGCTGTGTTTAAAAACACAATCTAAACGATCATCTTAATTACTTGTAATGCCCAAATTGAAAATGTAAAAAAATATTATTTTCCCATAAATAATTAAAAATGCATCGAACCTTAAAAATATCTCAAAAACGGCTAACTATAACGAAAATTCACAAGAGAGCTTTTTTATGTTGAAAAGTGCGAAGAATCAGTTTTTTTATTCGAAAAGCAAAAAATTGCACTAAAAAAAATTTTCATTTTGTCGTACCAAAAAACCCTTGTATACCAATTTTCACTGTTATTCATCAAATATTGTTCGAAATATTTAAAAAAAACTATTTTAGAAAGTAAATTCAAACACCCTGTATTTCTGAAGCCACGCATTTTTCGACCCATGTTTATATAGACTTCATGCATTAATTTTAAAAGTTCTATCGAATCTTAAAGTTATGCAACAATAAACTGAAACACCCTGTATGTGGCTGATTTTTTGTGTTATGCTATAGATGCCACTAGGATCTTACAGTTCCTTATTTGGACGTCGAAATACAGTATTTGGTTGGCTATCTTCAGTTATAATACACCGAAAAAAAACGGTAAAGCTATACTGGTCCCGGTGTAGCAATGCTGGTTTTCCTCTCTCGCTACACACAAAGAGCCCAAAGCAAAATGTGGATGTTGCATTTGATGAAATGCCAGACGTAATTTCCATCCCAGTAGTAGTTTTTGCGTGTCGATTTTTTTTCAGCACGCGTTTTCATCTCGTCATAATTGAGCCATAACGGGCGTACAACAGATTGGTGGAGTTAAATACATTTTTTGTTCATTTCCAGTTCAGAATATCGGTTTGCTACGCCTAGGGGTTGTGCTGGTGAAATTTCGGGATATTAATGTCGAATTTTTTTGTATAAAGCTGTACTTAATAAATATTATGATATTATTCGGGCAAGAATATTAATCCTAATAAATGACTGCTTGAAATATGGCGAATTTCCAACAAAATTGAAGTGTTCTACCATAAAACCTGTTCCGAAAGTTAAGAATTCTGAGTTGTAGACCGATTTGCGGCCAATAAATGTTCTACCAGATGTTGAAGAAGTATTTGAAGAAATTATTTGCGAATATATCATTGAATTCAAAGAGGGAAATAGAATTTGAAGAAATTTCAAGCTGGATTGAGGAAGAAGAACTGAAACTGCAGTACAAATGGTTTTAGAGTACTGAAGGAGCATACAGGAACCATACAATGACAGAGTTTTTGAACTTCAAAAAGGCGTTTGAGACTATTGAGAGGGATAAATTACTTACAGAATTGCGTCACGATAGATTTAAAGGATATGTACTTAAAATTCTACAAAACTGCTTAAATGGCAGAAGTCAAAAAAAACAAATTTAGCTACACATTATCAAGCTCAAAAGGTATTTCTGTTGGTGTGCCACAAGGTAGTAAGCTAGGTCCACTACTATTTATTTTATACATTAATGACATTTGTGCTATTTTAGGTTATTGTCAAATGCAGATATTTGCAGATGATACATTAATATGCAAATCAGATGAAAATATAGACACCGCTTTTAAAATGCTAAATTCCGACTTGGCAAAATTCATAAATTGGTTAAATGTAAATAAACTAAAATTGAATGCTTCTTAATCAAAATGTACGCTGATAGGGAAATACTTGAATGAAAATGCTATCACAGGATAAACGGTGAAATAAAAGAAAATGTTGAATCAATTAAATATTTGGATAAATATATATACAGGGTGGCGCATCGAAAACGAAACAGACGTATTTACTGGCAGCTCAGTTTTTTTTTGGAAAAACGCTCAGACCCGTCGACTTTGTTTTCGAGGGAGACACAAGTTTGGCGAAAAATCACGTTAACACGTGCAGCCCCCTCGGCGGGGGTGACACCAACCCTAAAATCTTAAATGGAAAGGGGGGTCGAGTGATACCTTATTTTAAAGGCCTTTATAATGATATAAAATTAATGTATTTCGGTTCAGTAGTTTTGACGATTTATCGATTTAAAGCTTAAAGTAGACTTTAATAGGTACATCAGATTAGTTTGTACTATTTTCAGAAGAAATTTGACTAAAAGAATTTACTTACTAAGTAAATGTTTTTCTTCACTACGCCCATGGTTTGTTTATCATTTTGTTGTTGAAAATGGCTATTGGAGCGTTTTTTGTGGCAAAAAAGTTATTTCTTGTACTTATTTTAAATAGGAATTTAGTACATAGTTTGCAATTGATTTGACCAAACTTTGTTGCTTAAATAACTTGTAACGCTTTATTACATAAATTAACCATGGTATATTCTGCAACAGAAAGAGTTGAAATTATCGAAATATTTTTCGGAAATAATCAGTGCGCTAATAGAACAGCAGAAATATTTAATAAGCGACATGAGAACAGTAACGTGCATCGAAAATATGTTCTAGAACTGGTAGCCAAATTTCGGGAAACTGGGTCAGTCGCCAATAAAAAACGCAACATTGAAAATCCCATAAGGAACCAAGCCATAGAAGTGGGGGTTTTAGGGCAAGTTTATGTAGATCCTACGTTAAGTACCCGCAAATTGGAAACTGTGTGTGCTGTTAGTCGACGTACTGTCCAACGGATTCTAAAGGCCCATAGTTTTCATTACTGGAAGTCGCCATAGATCCTGCATTAACAGCAATAATTGAAAATCAGAATGATCGGCGGTGCATTGCGAATAGGTTGATGTTCCAACAGGATGGTGTCCCGCCACATTACGCATTACGTGTTCGACAATATTTAGATCAGACGTTTCCAGATTGATGGATTGGTAGAAGAGGTGCCATTGAATGGCCCCCAAGACCGCCAGATTTATCACCTTTGGATTTCTTTATGTAGGGTCATTTAAAAAGCAACATCTATGCTACTCAGCCAACATCATTAGAAGACCTGCGACAAAGTGCCTTCGAATTACTCCTCAAATATTGCAAAATGTGCGGCAACATTTTGAGCAAAATCTTTATTATTGCATGGAGAGTCATGGTGGCCATTTTCAACATTTACTTTAAATCAATAAATCTTCAAAACTACTGAACTGAGGTACATTAATTTTATATCATTATAAAGGGAATTGAAAGACCTTTAAAATAAGGTATCACTCGACCCCCTTTCCATTTAAGATTTTGGGGGTGGTGTCACCCCCGCTTAAAGGGCTGCACGTGCTAACTTGTGTCCCCCTCGAAAACAAAATCTACGGGTCTGAGCGTTTTTCAAAAAAAACTGAGCTGCCAGTATATGCGTCTATTTCGTTTTCGATGTGCCACCCTGTATATATATATATATATATATATATATGTATTGGTAGTAAACTAAAGTTTTAGGATCGCTAGTACATACATTTCAAAAATTGACATAGAAAAACAAATACTTTTATATTACTTCTCGTAGTCTTAGAACATATTCAAAAAGATAGTTTACTATTCAATTATTCTACCGCATTTACTATATTGCTCATATTTAAAAGAAAATTAAAGGAATATTTCGTGGATAGTAAAAATTCTTAAAGATGCAAATTTCGTTTTTTTTATATGTATCTTATGAAATCGTTGTAGTTTTTAAACAGAATGCAATTGTAGCAATCATGCTAAATAAATCTTAAACAATGAAACAAATCTGTAACAGTCACCTAGTGAAAAGTTGAACAGATGGTCGGCAGAGTTATTACATGATGTAACAAATACGTATTTAAGCGCAAAAACCATATTTCTGAGAAAATGTACTCCTATTTGACGTCGTAAGAATGAATCATTATGAAGAAGAAAGCTTAAAGCCCCTCCTATATGATTAATGAGGCAGCCCGTGGTTGAATCCCGACCAAGAGAATTTTTCTCTTTGCTATGGATATTGTGATTGTCCATCATGTTAAACCTGACACCAAATAACAGCTGATTATGTAGTAACACTTCAAAATACAACAAAACAAAGTGTTCTGAGTATGTTCCTGAGTTTTACTTGATTTTTGTTGTATTATTATTCCGAGTGTAGCATTTTCTGATTGTTGTTCAAAACTGAAAGTATAATTTCCATCTCATCCACAGGCGACAAAGAATACATGTCATTCGGCTTATCTGGCGACAATCAGAAGAGTGTTATGGTTGGTGGAGATGTCGTCGTAGCCTGGGTTGATAAGAACACATGAAAGGCTTTGCCGAAGACTACTACCTCAACGACAAATCGCAGTGTTTCTGGACCTACTGGTTCCTGTCCAGATAATAGACTGAACGTAAGTATAATAACACTGGACAACAAATTTTAGTTTTTTAATTGTATCTTGTGGGAAAGGTGCACTTCTCTTAGTTAATTTTGGGGGGCGCTGAATCCAAAAATGACAATGAAATAAAAAAATTAGTTGCGGTTTAGAAAAAAAACTTTTATTTTTAAGGATATATTAAAAAGTAACAAGATTCATATATTTATAAGAATCACTATATGCGCTGTCTTTTTGCTGTTTTTTTATGGCTTGTTTCTGGAGCATATCTACCAAGAGTCCAAGTCTAATAAAAACACTGGACAACAAATTTTAGTTTTTTAATTGTATCTTGTGGGAAAAGTGCACTTCTTTGTTAATTTTGGGCGCTGAATCCAAAAATGACAATGAAATAAAAAAATTAGTTGCGGTTTAGAAAAAAACTTTTTATTTTTAAGGATATATTAAAAAAAGTAACAAGATTCATATACTTATAAGAATCACTATATGCGCTGTCTTTTTGCTGTTCTTTTATGGATCGTTTCTGGAGCATCTCTACCAAGAGTCCAACAGTAGTCTGCAAGCATGGAAGGATTCCACTTTCCCTGGTACCTTTTTTCCATTGTTGAAATATCCTGATGAAAACGTTCGCCGTGCTCATCACTTACGGCTCCGCAATTGTCAGGAAAAAGTCCAGGTGTGAGTGTAGGAAATGTATCTTAAGAGACATATTACAGCCCATCTTTTGATACGATGACAGCATATTTTTGACAAGGGTTTTATAGTTGTCAGCTTTTCTATTTCCCAAGAAATTAGTGACCACCAGACGGAAATCATTCCAAGCAGTTTTTCAATACCTGTTAAAGTGTTTTCAAACTGTGTATCTTTCAAAATATTTCGAATCTGTGGCCCAACAAAAATACCTTCTTTAACCTTTGCCTCACTTAGTCTTGGAAATTTCTGACGCAGGTATTGAAAAGCTGACCCATCTCTATCTAATGCCTTGACAAAGTTTTTCATTAGGCCCAACTTGATATGCAGTGGTGGTAATAAATTTTTTTCGAATCTACTAATGGCATATGCTGTACATTTTTTTGACCTGGCTCTAGGAATTGACGAGGCCAGTTTTGTCTGGTGTAATAAGTGCCTTTGCCCGACTGTCCCATTCACACAAAAAACAGCAAAACTTTGTGTAGCCTAGCTGCAGCCCAAGTAAAAGTGCAACAACTTTCAAATCGCCACAAATATGCCATTGGTGCTCATCGTATTTTATGCATGTCAATAGGTACTTCATATTGTCATATGATTCTTTCATGTGAACTGCATACCCTACAGGAGAGATGGTAAAATATTTCCAATATGCAATAACACTGCCTTTAAACTCAATGTTGAACTGTCTATAAACAATCTCCATTCTTCTGGGTTATAGTTTATATTTAAAGCCGCCAGTAAGCCGTTAATGTTACTGCAGAAAACCAAGTTATTCTCCATATTGAAAAATGGTTCTAAGTCTTTGTGGCGTTTACGAAAAACACATACCGAAACATCGTCTTCTAACAAGTTCCACTGCTGCAGTCTTGATCCAAGTAACTCTGCCTTACATTTTGGAAGTTCTAAATCTCTTACAAGATCATTTAATTCTGACTGTGTTATTTTGTGCGGTTGGTGGCATGACGTGCTCGGTATAAAATCAGGATCTCTTGACGTTGATGGCATATCTTCTTCCTGACGAATCACTCGATCGCCATGATCTGATTCGTTTTCTGATTCGCAAGTGTAGGATTCTGGGGGTTTTGGAATAGGATTTTCGTCACTGTGAGGCACAGGTCTCATCGCAGATGGTATGTTTGGGTAGTTAAACCGATTTTTTTTTCTTGGACATACCTGTGGCTTGTCCAACACAAGGTACCATGCAAAAGTAACAATCATTAATATGATTGTAGGCTCTCTCCAAACCATTGGGACAGCAAAGCGCATAGACCGTTTTTTGCCATTTAACCAGCTCCTCAGACTTGAAGCACATGTATTACAGCAGATGTGGGGTGCCCACTGTTTGTCTTGATCACCTAGTTTACAACCGAAATAAAGCTGATATGCCTTTGTTATTAGTGGAGTAATAGACCGTCTCTGAGACGCAAAAGTCACATCACCACACACGTAACAAAACTGATCTGGATTGTTTACACACTTTCGAGACATCTTGCATGAACGCTGTCAGCCAACTGAGGAAAAAATGGCTAATATAAAACAATATAATGTACACGTATGTATAACGTAACACAATCATGCCGATTACATCATCTCCTTGCCGA
>CAVLJG010000001.1:116138090-116155514 GCA_963669975.1 Acanthoscelides obtectus | reverse complement strand
AAAGTGGTTCTAGCTTCATCCTGAAAGATGCGCTCTAGCATCTCATGTTAACACAACAGGGCACTCTATGAATTACACAAGTATCAAAGTTCTTGATAAAGAAAACACCTTTCCAACGTTTATTCCTGGAAATGTCCCACATTTTCATGAATAACAACTGTATCAACAAAAGACAGATGTCAAGCAACTGAGTGTCATTTACTCATATTTGCTAAACTGCGAAAAATTGGAGAACTTACATATCTCCCCAAATTTTGACTCTTCACAAACATAAATGGAATCTGTTTCTTGGTCGATTCTACCAATAAACTTCATTCCACTAAAATTCTAATAATTTTCTTCTCACGATTTAATAATAATTGTTAATTTAATTTCCCATTAACTAAAATATAGTTAATTCAACTGCCTCTGGTCGGTTTAAACAATTTCTTACATAACATTCTGAAAATCAGATCATCTGAAGTGATTTGGCAACGTTGGCACACTCCCACAATTCGTTCCACCTTTCTACACAGACATTGACAACCTTCGGCCTTCTGTCCAAGGGTTCATCTCACTCATTATTCCATGAACACCATTTGTGCAATCATCAAGTGGCTTCACGATGTAATGCTTTCATGTTTTTAAAAAAATTTTAATCTGTTTTTAACTTGTTCTTGTCATATTTCATATAATTTTGACCATTGTACCATCTATCCAGCTTTCACCATGTTACTGAACGTTTCCCTCATCCTATACGTAAACAACAATTAGCAACATCCTCACATACTACTGTAAGTTAAGTCAATTTAAATTCATTTTACACTATTGTTGCTACTGTTATCATTGTAATTGCAGCTCCTGATGATGATGGCAAAGTCCATTGAAAGCTAGGGAGAATTAAAAAAGTATAGTCCTCTTTGCTTAAATTTTGTCGAAGTACCCAACAAAGGCGGAAGCTTTAATTTTTCACCTATATATATATATATATATAACAAAAATAGGAAAATAATGGGCAAAATCAGCAAAAAGTGGATTCGAGCAGAAAATAGGATAGGTAACCCGAGCGATACGTATTTCTGCTGGTTGGCTCCATCAGGCCTGAAATGAATGCACATGCAACTACAAAAGTAGATACACATGCCCACACATGTTTCGGGCCTGATGAAGCCAACCAGCAGAAATACGTATCGCCCGGGTTACCTATCCTATTTTCTGCTCGAATCCACTTTTTGCGGATTTTGCCCATTATTTTCCTATTTTTGTTATATACCTTTCTCCGCATGATAATTTTCTCTATATATATATATATATATATATATGTTATTTTATTATACATTATTGTATTTTTGCATAGTAACTCAAAAATCAATATTAAATTTTTTTGAAAAAGTAAAATTTTGAAAGTCGAAATTTCAGTTAGATGTCATTTGAACCGCATTAAAAACATTTTAATTTTTATTAACCAAGTATATATGTTACAACAACGGCCAAAAATGGGTCAGTTGGAAACGTGAGCCCAACCGTGTTCTTTGAATCGCTGAAATCGAATCCGGGAACCATTCAGTCCAGAAACGCTCCGTTGTCGAGGCAATTCCACTCATTAGAAAACGGCTAATAAAAATCTCAGAAATTGTTGGGCATCTATAATCTGTATAAAGCTTGTCCTCTAGGTAAATCGAGTACACAGATTCTGAATTAGATGTTAATATATTGATAGGATTGACGGTTGGGCCCGGGTAACTGGTTATTTCACAATATATATATATATATATATATATATATATATATATATAACGTATATATATATAACTTCCGCCTTTTGTTGGGTACTTCGACAATGACCACGTCTCAAGTTATATATATATATATATATATATATCGGCCACGGCCCTGTTTGGGAGACACACACCTGTGCAGTCTCATTTCAGATCTCTTAAATAAAAACACCAACCTTTTCATAGCTGGTGACTTCAATCTACGTGACATTAGCTGGCCTATGTCAACCATTCCTGAATGCAATTCTTCTTCTGCTGCTTACATCGACTTGCTACGCAACTCTAGCATATCTCAACTTGTTGATCGTCCAACGAGATTCAGGGAAGGACAGACGCCTAGGGCTCTGGATTTGATATTCGTTAACGACGCCGACTTTGTTTCTAGTTTAGATTATTTGCCACCTTTTGGCAAGTCTGACCACTGTTCACTTTTGTCTTCTCTCCCAGTTCAATATAAATAGTCGTTCTACAACCGATAAGTTTAAAACCATCAAAATTGTAAACCACGATGCTCTCAACCAAGCCCTGTCTGAAGTCAACTGGCCTGCTTTGCTTAACAACCGTAGCACCCAAGACATGTGGGACACTTTCTCTCAACGAGTCCTAAGCGAAACGGCTGACAATACTGTTGAAAAGAAGGTATACTGTGACCCCTCAAAGCCCTAGATCAACTCTAACATATCGAGGATGCTTCGTCACAAGAGATCTTTGTGGCAACGGTTTAGGAGGAGTGGCCATTCACAAGATTACGTGTCTCATCGATCCTTTTCTAACCTCCTATCTAGAACGTTACATAATGCCAAACATGCTTATGAACGAAAACTCGTTACCTCCAAAAATAAGAAGAAGCTGTTTCGGTATCTAAGAACAAACCTGAATTCCAAAGTTTCATCACCTCAGATCCGCGACGCTGACGGTCATCTCCACATGGATGCCACCGAATCTGCCAACTTACTGGCAGAGTCCTTTAGTGATGACTTCGTCAATGAGCCTAATGGAGACCTTCTACCGACCCCTATCTGCCATAGGTGTCCCAACAGCCTTTGCGAAGTTGAGTTTCCTGCCTGAAGATGTATTAATGCACCTGCGAAATCTGAAGACCTCTTCCTCCCCTGGTAAAGATGGGATGACGGCTGCTGTACTTAAAAACTGCGCTTCAGCACTGGCCCTACCATTAAGCTTGATATTCACATCGTCTTTTAGATCTCATACCCTACCCTCATGCTGGCTTAGTGCTTCTGTTACCCCTGTATTCAAAAAGGGCGACAAATCCTCCGCTAAAAATTATCGACCAATAAGTCTCATTCCTATCGCCGCCAAAATAGCTGAAAGAATCATATTAGATAAGCTCCTGTCATTTGCTTTCGAAAATGACCTTATCCCTAAGAGTCAGCATGGATTTCTCCCTGGTCGATCAATTATGACCAACCTTCTCCACTCTCTCAACGATTGGACTCAGTATCTGGACACAAAGACTCCTGTTGATATAATCTACTTAGATTTTTCTAGGGCTTTCGATCGCGTACCACATAGAAGGCTTCTGTTTAAGTTGGAATGTATGGGAATAAGAGGCGAGTTGTTGCTGTGGATTAAGGCTTTTCTCCCGGGAGGACTTTCTCTGTGCGCGTCAGTGATAGCCAGTCTCACCTTCATCATGTAGCAAGTGGAGTTCCTCAAGGCTCTGTCTTGGGGCCAGTGCTGTTCCTTCTGTATACAAGTGACCTGCCCGCATTGATTTCCTCCACATGTTCAGCTTATGCCGACGACACCAAGATTTACAATACTGTCGTAAATTCTGCTATGTTTCAACGAGATCTTGATATTGTTTGTCAATGGTCAGTCAGTTGGCTTTTACCCTTAAATCTAACTAAGTATTGTGTCCTTCATCTCGGGAAGACAAATCCGCGATTTACATACAAGATCTATGACCACAACATCGAAGCAGTTTCCAGCCACACTGATCTGGGCGTTGTAGTCAACGATCGTCTTTCCTGGTCAGAGCATATTCACCACGTTACATCAAAAGCCAAGAAACTTCTATACATGCTGGAGAGGTCTTTCAAAGGATCCGATGTCAACACTTGCGCCTACATTTACAAGGCATTCGTGAGGCCAATTCTTGAATTCGCTGGCCCGGTATGGGACACTGTGCTTCTGCGCGATAGAAATCTCGTCGAATCAGTACAGCGTCGGGCTACTCGTATCCCTTTTGGAGCACGAAGACCAAGCTATGAAGATCGCCTTGAATTATTCAACCTGACCTCATTCTCTGAGCGAAGACTTCGTGGCGATCTTATAGTTACGTTCAGGATACTTCATGGTTTGATGGGCACCAACCTCATGCATCTATACCGTCTGTCGCGCAGCAATCTACGCGGACACAGTTTCAAACTGCATAAGGAGCCATTTAAAACAACAGTCCGACAGTGGTTTTTTCCCAACCGCATATTCAACACCTGGAATAGTTTACCTGAAAGTGTGGTTGGTGCTACTTCAGTTAATAGCTTCAAAGTGCAGTATGATAGCTGGAGGAGTGTACAAACTTTATAGCTATGAACTGTCTTTTTTTATTTTTTTCTATTTGATGTATTTGTGTTACGTGTCCGTACACTATATTTACTGCATGAGCTTATAGTACTGTGTCCTCTGCTCATCTCAGTTATCATATAATAAATAATAATAATAATGTTTCACCCGTAATTCGACACCGTGACCCTTTTTTCTGGGTGATATTCGAATTAGCGCCCCACATTACCTGAATGTACATTGTTCACATATAGCCAACGATAAAGAAAATTGACTTTTAGCAGCCAGTTTTGCAATTTTTCACAAGTTTATTTCGAGGTCAAGTATCTTCTAAGCCTCATAGGAGACCCTTAAAATCTCCAACTATGGATGCCTTCGCACACGCATGCACAAGAATGTTCCACCTTGTTATGTTTCATCGATGCTCCTTGTCGGCCCATTTGCCTCCCGCTCAATTTTGTGGGTGATCAATTTCGGTGCAGGAAGTACAGCGGTGCGTTCACATGGCAAGTTCGAATCGCTTGATGTTCTTAGCGAAAAATGTATATGGAATATGTCAAGGAGACTGATACTTTGCAAATTATCCAATTCTGTATGGAAATAAGATATTATATAGGAGTTCAATGAAGATTTTAAATCCATAGTTGGTAGTAAATTTTCCTTTCTTGGACTGTAACTCCGCAAGAAAACTCCAAGACACCTGCTGGAGAATGACCATACCAGTTATGCTTTCTAACTACGTAGATTTGACTACAAACAAATTTTATACCTGCTGCTTCTACCTAGTTGGAATTTTCGATTCAGTGACAGATTCTAGCTTTTTGTTAATGCTCATGCAGTAAAAATTGCTTCCACGCTTCACAACTCCCGCTTCGGCATGACTCCAAATACGGATGGTAAATGGGGTCTGGAAAAGGGCGCTTATCATTTTCCAAGGAAATTCACCACAGGTTAACAGTCCGCTGGGTTGCCGGGCGATAAATCTGAAGTGTGCACACACCATTGGGCACCTCCTTGCGACTTTTTCTTGCGATAAGGATAAGAGACGTTGGGTAGTTCTTGCAGCTGCTTTTTGAAAGATAACAGCAGACATCGAGCGGAAAATTGAATAACGGACGAAAGGTGATACGGTGTGACTAAACAATGGGCTGGTGTTACGAGATTGGCTATTGAAAAATTACCTTCTTGACAAGAAAATTGCTGTATGGTGAGCACCAATAAGCATCCACTGATGCACGGCAAATACGAGAAGAGTTTAGGAAATCTTCGATTGAACAACGGTTTGGTGGTAAGAGATATCTTATTGAAAAACCGCTTTTCTGATTGCAAGAAAATCGCTGTATAGTAGAACATCAACAAGCATCTCTTGAGAGAAGGGAAAAATGGACGCAATGCCCACGTCACTCTTCTCTTGTTCTTTGAAGCTGCTTCCCGCCGGCGCCAATTTTTTTCTCTCAAGCTGTTATGTACTAAGCATACTGTTGCGGATGCAAAATCGTATACAGGTTACGGCGGTACCGTGGTAAGTGCTCACGAGGCGGCGTGGTACAATTAGATAGCGATTCAGTCCAGTTGTTTCACTTAAACGCCGCCAGGAGAGGCATCAAGCTGATTGAAAGAACCAAGGAACAGTGGCGTGGATATGATTGCATTTGCCTTTAAGAGTCGACCCTGCATGTTAGTTGACAGTTGGTGCTGTTGACTAATTGGTTAGGACAGTTCTCCGGAACGCAGGAGATGCGGATTGTGCTCCTGCCGAATGTACCTCTATGGGTTTCACTGATAAAACTGCAATTACAATATTTCTTAAAATAGTTCAACCAGCTTCTTAAATTTAACCTTGAAATGACCTTGAACCTAACACGATTCAGATCAACCGACCCCGGCAGCGAGATCAGTGACCCCAAACATCCCTATGTACCCCTATGGGGATCAGTGACAAAACTGCAATTATCAATCTTTTTTGAAGTTGTTCAACCAACTTCTTAAATTTAACCTTGAAACGACCTTGAACCTAACATGATTCAGGTCAACCGACCCCGGCACCGAGATCAGTGACTCCAAACATCCTTTTGGTCCCCTATGGGGTTCAGTGACAGAACTGCAATTATCAATCATTTTTGAAGTTGTTCAACAAATTTTCTAAATTTAACATCCTTATGTACCCCTATGGTGGAGATTTTCAAATAGGTCAAACAGGTTCACAAACTTTGACTTTCGAATAACCTTATTTGACCTTGAATTACCTAGCTAGGCAAAACAAGCGTTGCCACATTTGGATGTAGTGACTCAAGAAACTGCAATTATCAATCTTTTTTGAGATTGTTCAAACACTTTTCTGAATTTAACCTTAAAACGACCTTGAACCCGACATGATACAGATTAATGGACCCTGGTATTGAGATTAGTGACCCCAAATATCCCTATGTACCCGTATGGGGTTCAGTAACAGAACTGCAATTATCAATCTTTTTTGAAGTTGTTCAACCAATTTTCTAAATTTAACATTGAAACGATCTTGAACTTAACATGATTCAAGTCAACCGACCTCGGCGTCGAGATCAGTGACTCCAAACATCCTTAATGCACCCCTATGGTGGAGATTTTCAAATAAGTTAAACAGGTTCACAAACTTTGACCTTGGAATAACCTTAATTTGACCTTGAATTACCTCGCTAGGCAAAACAAACTTCGCCACATTTGGAAGTAGTGACTCAAGAAACTGCAATTATTTATCAATCTTTTTTGGGATTGTTCAACCAACTTCCTGAATTTAACCTTGAAATGACCTTGATTCTGACACGATACAGATCATCCGACCCCGGCATCGAGATCACTGACCCCAAACATCCCTATGTGCCCTTATGGGGTTCAGTGACAAAACTGCAATTATCAATCTTTTTTGAATATGTTCAACCAATTTCCTAAACTTAACCTTGAAGCGACCTTGAACCTGACGTGATACAGGTCAACCGACCCCGCATCGAGATCAGTGACCACAAACATCCTTATGTACCCCTATGGGGTTCAGTGACAAAACTGCAATTAACAATCTTTTTTGAAACTGTTCAACCAAGTTTAACTTTGAAACGACCATGGACCTAACGTGATTCAGGTCAACCGACCCCAGCATCAAGGTCCGTGACCCCAATCATCCTTATGTACCCCTAAGAGACTCAGTGACAAAACTGCAATTATCAATCTTTTTTGAAGTTGTTCAACCGAATTTTCTAAATTTAACCTTGAAACGACCTTGAACCTATCATGATTCAGGTCTACTGACCTCGGCATCGAGATCAATGACTCCAAACATTCTTATGTACCCCTCTGGGTTCAGTGACAAAACTGCAACTTTCAAACTTGTTTGAAACTGTTCAACAAATTTATACTTGAAACGACCTTGATCCTAATATGATTCAGGTCAACCGACCCCGGCATCGAGATCAGTGACTCCAAACAGCCTTATGTACTCCTATGGGGTTCAGATACAAAACTGCAATTATCAATCTTTTCTGAAGTTTTTCAACCAATTTTCTAAATTTAACCTTGAAACGACCTTGAACCTAACGTGATTCAGGTCAACCGACCCCAGCATCAAGATGAGTGACCCCAAACCTCCTTATGTACCCCTATGGTACACAGGTTCACAAACTTGACCTTCGAATAACCCCAAGTTGATCTTGAATTACCTCGCTAGGCAACACAAACGTCGCCACATTTGGATGTAGTGACTCAAGAAACTGCAATTATCAGTCTTTTGAAACTGTTCAACCAGTTTCCTAAATTAAACCTTGAAACGACCTTGAACCTAACACGATTCAGGTCAACCGACCCCAGCATCAAGATCCGTGACCCCAATCATCTTTATGTACCCCTATGAGACTCAGTAACAAAACTGCAATTATCAATCTTTTTTGAAGTTGTTCAACCAAATTTTCTAAAGTTAACCTTAAAACGACCTTGAACCTAACACGATTCAGGTCAACCGACCTCGGCATCGAGATCAGGGACTCCAAACATCCTTATGGTCCCCTATTGCGTTCAGTGACAAAACTGCAATTATCAGATCTTTTTTGAAGTTGTTCAGCCAATTTTCTAAATTTGACCTCGAAACGACCTTGAACCTAACGTGATTCAGGTCAACCAACCCCGGCATCGAGATCACTGACCCCAAACATACTTATGTACCCCTATGCTAGAGATTTTCAAATAGGTCAAACAGGTTCACAAACTTTAACCTTCGAATAACATTAATTTGATCTTGAACTACCTCGCTAGGCAAAACAAACGTCGGAAGTAGTGACTCAAGAAACAGCAATTATCAATCTTTTTTGAGATTGTTCAACCAACTCCCTGAATTTAACCTTTAAACGACCTTGAACCTGACACGATACAGATCAATCGACCCCGGCATCGAGATCAGTGACCCCCAACATCCTTATCGATCCTTATCCATAGGGGTACTATGGGGATCAGTGATAAAACTGAAATTATCAATATTTTTTCAGAATGCTTAACCAATTTCCTAAATTTAACCTTAAAACGACCTTGAACCTATCATGATACAGATTAATCGATCCTAGCATCGAGATCAGTGACCCCAAACATCGTTATGTATCGGTATGGGGTTCAGTGACAAAACTGAAATTATCAATCTTTTTTCAAAATGTTTAACCAATTTCCTAAATTTAACCTTGAAAACGACCTTGAACCTGACATGATACAGATTAATCGACCTCGGCATTGAGATCAGTGACCCCAAACATCCCTATGTACCCCTATGGGGTTCAGTGACAAAACTGAAATTATCAATCTTTTTTCAAAATGTTTAACCAATTTACTAAATTTAACCTTGAAACGACCTTGAACCTGACTTGATACAGATTAATCGGCCCCGGCATCGAGAGCAGTCACCCCAAACATCCATATGTATCCCTATGGGTTTCATTTTTCAAAACGTTTTAACCAATATCATAAATTTAACCTTGAAATGACCTTGATCCTGACATGATACGGCTCAACCGACCCCGACGTCAGCGACCTCCAGCTTCCTGAGAACCCTTATGAGGTCCTGTGATAACTCTTAGATCAAATGTTGATCTGTGTACTACTTTCTATTAATTCACAGGCCCAACCCCTTTTTGCTAATCTGGGTGGCGTACAACACTCCTCTGCGTTTTGCCCTACCTGAGAGGATTTACCAAAATCCCGCTCAGTGTTAGCCAATCCCACATTCAGGCCCGAAATCTCCATACAACCTGCACCGACGTCGGACCAAGCCAGATGTCCAAACAAATTCCTTCTGTTCTGGTGGCCGAAATTAAAACTACCCAGCAGCCGCGGTCAAACCAACCAACCGCAGAACGTGCGTGCCTGGTACAGTCCTTCTGCCCCCCCAGACCTTTCCGTGGATCAAATTTAGTACAGTCAGAGTATACTCCGTGACAAAGGAAATAGAAGACTCAATAAAAATGGTGTTATTAAAATAAAATTTTGAAGCATCTGTATCGTTGGATTCACTCGCACAGTGGTCTATGTATGCAAGAACCTGGCAAAAACTGAAAAAATAAACAAAGTTCTGAGAATGACTCCTGTTTACATGGCTCGGAGAGCTCCCGCATATGATATATAACTTTGTTGAATGACAAATATATTTCCTAGGCTGCAAACCGATAATAAATGTCTCCACCATGAATAAGTCTCTAAAAAAAAGTAAATTTCAGGACAAGCGACATACCATTAATTCAAACAAAAAGGATTAATCTCTGATCAAATGAGAACAGCAGATGTTTAGTCGCTATCAGCTGTTTTGAAGGCGCCATATTCTGGGTTACATCTCTTATCTAAATTCAAGTCATTGTCATTGTCGAACTGTCTTTCCCTTGGTAAGCTAAAAGCCTCACTGCGGTACATTTTGCAAGATACGGGACATTTTCGCGAGGTTCAGGACTCGTTCGAACTATATGAATACAGGGTGGCCCATCTATGCGTGGACGGAATATTACTCATAAACAAATACATTTTGGGCAAATCTATTTATGGCATTTTATACATGACATTTTAGAGCACATTTTTATAATTCTGGGAATTATACAGGGTGTCCCAATTTTGACCTACATATCAAAGTTGTGATTCTTTAAATGGAATGACTCAAATTTTATTGCATATTTGGATAAAATAATTCAAAAGAAGAAAAGTGATATGACAGTATGGGTTTTTGGTAATTAGCTACTCGGACATAAGGTGCTTTGTCTAGGAAAACCCCTACTTCGGCAACCCCTCAGTCCGTCATTTTGAAATTTGGAGTGCTGAGTTTTGTATCAAAAAAAAATTCACACACCTCAGCTTTTATCTTATTTGTTACTTTTTCAAATTTTAATTTTTGCTCATACAGGGTGGTCAATAACGCAAATTGTAGTTTTTCTCAAAAATTTCAAACGCATCACCCTGTATATCTGTACAAGTTTGGATTCAATTTTTTATAAGCTTTTTTTGATACTAGACACATAAGGGTTTTTACGGCAATTTTTTCGGTTATTAGCACGACTTAATTCCCTAAAATATCGCATAATTAGTAACAAACTGTCAAAATTAGCTTTGTGAGCATTATAATAAAAACGTGTTTAAAAATGAATTTTTCTAAAGAACAAATTGTGAATATGGTGTTCGTTTTGGGCGAAGCCCAAAGAAATAGTTTCCTACTCGTAGCATCTCGCATTCATAGGCAACGGTACCCTAATATGCGACACCCTAGGCCGGAAACATTTTCCACGCTACTAGAACGTTTTGAATCAAGTGGAGCAGTGGAATATAGTATTTATTTCTTACACAGTATTACTCACTACCATAAATTTGTCAACACCGACCAAAAAATAAAACATAATCATTACACAAGGTACAAAATTCGTGGCACAGTAGTTCCTCAGCCGCATAAATCTATAATGCAGTGGTCATATCTCTATTTAGCGCCAAAATTTTATGAAATTATACCTAAAGAGTTGAAAATTGTTTCAAAAGAAATTTAAAAAGGTGGTTACATTCTATATCTAGGATTGAAATTCATAAACTCATAAATACGAACATCAAGTAAATACATAATCTACTGTGGCTAATTTTTGTCCTTCTTTGTCATATGCATTCTACAGTTGCAACTTAAAATTATTGGTCCATGAAATGCCTTCTATTGGGCCTGTTTTGATTTTATATTTATTTACTCATGTTGTTTGTGCTCTTTGTACATTGAGTGAATAAATATTATTATTATTGCTATTATTATTATTATTATACAGGAGTTCATTCGATAGGTTTTAAGGCCTTCTATCACCTGATTTCCGTTGATCCACTACTAACGTTACACCCTGTATAATAAGTATAAGATGACTGTACTATGGTTCTTGTGCCGGGCCGCAATCTGACGCAGAGCCATTTTGGGGCGAATGCCAAAGTCTGCCGATTTGCATTCGGCAGCATGTTCTGCGGGAAAAAGGATCCAGAGGGTTTGAAGGGGGGCGTGTAGGGGATGCTACTGCGAAAGCGTCAACGATTAACGGCGCTTTTTGGAGCGGATTTTCATTACGAATCCCCATCCATTGGAAGCTGAGACGTGTTCAATAGGAGTCGAATGTACAGGGAAGGGAAGCAACCAAGAATAGGAGGATACAATAAAATATAAGGTAATTTTTCTACATATGTTTGAAAAAAGTTCGTGCTGACGTGTACGATAAGAGGATTAATCGAAATTAATAACTTGGTTAATGTGAAGGGTGTTCATTTGGATTTATCGAAAACCACTGGTTAAAAGAAAAAACGCCGAAACAGGTAAAATATTTGTCAAGGGGAACACTTTTTAACCCAAAACTACTTCACCCTCTTTTCACCCTCGCCCCCCCAGGGTCATTCCCTTAAATATTTTAAGTGACAAGGTAATAGTTTGTTTGAAATGTCTTTCAAAGTCCTTTATTTTGACGCTTGAATTTTCAAAATCAGTCGATTCGTTTTCGGGAAATTATAAAAATACTCATTCATCTGTTCAAAACTTCGTTTTAGACTTAAGTAAGGAAACCTGGTCACCACTGTATAGTTACCGGGGTATAAATAATTTATTTGAGTACTTCTTTCGAGTGTTTGACTATCACTTCCAAATACAGTTTCCACTGCGTAAATGTCTGATTAAAAACAACAGCATGAAATGGGTCGATGAAAATGTAAAGTTGTCGAGTTCATGCTTGCGTGAACAGCATATGTTGTCAACAATTATCCCTGAGTACAGACAACATTATCTAGATGCAAAAAACAACATCAGAAGCTTGTCAGAAAAACAAAAAAGGCATATTATCAACAAAAAATATCCAATTCGCACAACGTGATGAAGGCTGCCTGGAATGTGGTTTCTGACATAAACGGAAGAAATAGAGTATCAAAGAACATTGTACTGCTTGATAATCGATTAACCATTAGAAATCCACAAGAAATTTCTAATTATTTTAACTACTATTTTAAACAGGCTCCTTTGGATATTATTCAAAAAATATCCAAGGATACAAATCCAGTTCCAAGTGATCATACCTGCGACCAAGAATCTTTTATGTTTTTATACCCGTTCTTGGAGGAAGAATTCTATAAACTAATTAATGATAAGTTAAAAAACAAGCGTTCTTCAGGCACCGATGAAGTTCCGAATTTCTTAGTCAAGAAAATATTATTGTACATAACCAAACCTTTTGTTTTTCTAATTAATTTATCATTCTGCACTGGTGTGGTTGTGACCTCAGTAGGGCCGTTCGACTGTGTCGTCATGACATACTATTAGCCAAACTAACAGACTATGAATTGGTGGTTCAGCCTACCTGTGGATAAAATCGTACTTGCAGAATAGGTCACAATTCGTGGCAATAACACACAACAACGCTGGTCAACTGAAGCAGGTCAAATCGGGTATGGTTAACATAAATATAGGCGTACCACAAGGATCTATATTGGGGCCAGTGCTGTTTTCCCTTTATATAAATAACCTGGAGCAATGTTTCCCTGAAGCACATTTCACGTTGTATGCAGACGATTATATCAAATAAAGACGAGGCTGATTTAATAAATAAATGTAACACCTTAGTGTACAACATCAATAGCTGGTTTGAAGAAAATCAGTTACTTCTTAATAGCGAGAAGACCACAGTTATAAGGTACCATAACATTCAAAAGTCGATACCAGCGATTCAGCTTGCTCTGAACGGTTCAGCACTGCAGAGTGATAAAAGCACTAAGCTTTTAGGGCTCCACTTAGACCAATGTCTCAACTTTAAAGGACATTGCGATTATCTGTCATCAAAAATAAATTCACAAGCATATTTATTCAAGAACCTGAGATCTGTTTTCACAGAAAATCAGCTATTGATGTTGTATCATGGTCAGGTTGAGTCTCGCATGCTGAATGCTTTATGCTTCTGGGGTTCATCGGTGAACGCTTCTAAGGTGTTCCTAAGTCAAAAACGGCTGGTGAGGTGTATGGTGGGAGTAAGCAGCACTTATAGTTGCAGAGAATTTTTCAAGAGATTAAAAATAATGACACTGCCTTCACTTTTCCCTACAATATGGCTACCTATACTTTTTTAAAACAAAGATGATTTCACCTTGAATAGTCATATACATCAAATGGGCACTCGCAGACAAAACGACATCCATATACCTTTTGCGCGTTATAAGTTAGGCAGCAGATCACCATGTATTTTAGGTCCTAAAATTTTAACACCTGCCTGACTCCATAGAAAGGATCACCTCAATAGGCCAATTCAAATCTGAGCTGAAAAGCTACTTTATAAGTAACTGTTTTTATGCAATTAGCGACTTTGTCAGTTTTTAAATATCGTTTTTTATCACTAATTTTAACTTGTTTGTTGTTTGGATGTTATTTGTTTGTTTTTTTTATTTATTTACTTTGTACATATTTACTTATTGTATCTTTTTGACGAAACCTATACATGTTCATGCATGTCTGATGGAAAATAAATTTATTATTATTATTATTATTATTATTATTATTATTATTAATCTTATTTGTTCAGATAGAAAACAAAAACACACGGAAATATCACTTTATATTTCAATAAGTGTTCGTAGAAAATGTGTTACTTTACCAAGAAGTACATAATTGTGCATCGACGAACAAATGACCCCGTAAACTGGCACCACATCTCTACGACTGTATGTTAAAAACAAGCCAAATCCTGTGGGATTAAAAATTTTTGTTTTGGCTACACCCAGAATGGTTCTCCCAATCAAAATTTAGGAATAGGGTGGTTTGGTGCTAAGGAAAGTTGCAGCAGATTTGTCACCAGGGCACATAATTTGTTTTGATCGCTATTTTACCTCAGTCAGTTTACTGGGTCATTTACTGACACAAGGAATATTGGGAACAATTATGAACAACCGGATTCCACAAGATTTTAAAACAAAATAGAAAATGATAAAGAGCTGCTCTCGAAAAGTCGGGGGTCCTTCGATGAAATCATAAGAGAAGACAAAGAATGTACCATTCTCAAACGGATGGACACAGATCAGTTAGTTTCCCAAGATCCAGGACCTTCCACATCAGATGAAGAAATAAGTCGACCTGCTAAAAAATGCAAGAAGTCGAGATACCACCAAAAGATGTCAGGACCACTGATAATGAGCATAACAAAAATTCCTATATGCGCTGCCGTAATCAACGCTGTACACAAAAAAACTAGTTTTTTCTGTGTCAATGTAAGTTATATTTATGTATTTCTACAGAAAGGCAATGAGGCGTATTCATAAAAGAGAAGCATATCCTCGGGAAGCATAAGGTAAAGGTATGAGGGTCTTGCTTCATATTCATAATGATTACCTTATACTCGCGAGGATATCCTCCAAGAACACGTAAAAGGGTTGACTGGTATTTGTATCTATTTGTATCTTGAGCGACATGTCCTGACTTATTCCAGCTTGTAGTTGACGTGAGAGTTTGTTCACTCAGCATCACAGACAGTTGTACTCCAGAGCTTACACAGACCGTTCCGTATTTTTACTGGATACAGTTTTTTATCAAATTAATAAGCGTCTCATCCTCAAGTGATGAGGAAACTACAGAAAATAATGGCAACGACCTGCAGTTCATTGCAGATGAAATTGCCATTGCTCCCTTTATTTTGGAAGTCACAAATTCCAAAATAAAACTGAGGAAACCAAAGGGTTAACTACAAAAGAACTGCAACGTCTAGTGCTACTACAGCAGCACCAAACAAGTATTTTACAACAAGAGTATTATAAAACGAAGTTAGAAATGATGCAACGTCAGAAGCCACCTGTACTTATGATGTTCACGAAAAAAGAACTTATTATAACTTATAAATACACTTTAATCAGTAAAACTATTTATTATAATACTCAAGTTTCTTCTTATTTGTCACCTAGTTGGCGAAGAGGAAGTTCGTCATTCTCATGATTTCCTTTCATCTTTATCTGGGTCTTGTTCAGCTAACTCAAAAGTCAGGGTCGCCCAAGCTCTTCGCAACATTATATACAAGCAATAATTATTTTCGGCCATTTCCAACTTACGCGGCAAACATACTGTAGGATAGGGAATCGGTGTTTCACTTGACCGAAACAGCCCTCAATTATAACTCTTGTTTTAAAAGCTTATTATAATTTATTTCTGTACCTGGAGTAGGATTTCTGAGGGAGTCATAAGGCATGGCTCAATACTATAATCGTCATCGCCCAAGTAGTACAACATTTGCTTTACTTATTAATTATGATCTAGTCTGTGAATTTCTCCATGTTCTGGAATCATGCACTGATCCAGGCCAACTGACATCAACACTTGTGAACATCTCTCTGGCATCACAAGTGTGCACATTAAAGTAGGTTCCCCTTTTGGTTGATATACTCATCTCCATGGCTGATTTGGTTTCAGCATTCCTATATGTGTACAATCAATTACATCAATTGCTGTCGGAAATTTATACGTGCTTTGCTATATCCATCAGTTCATGGTAGGTAGTTGGAATCCATTCGTCCGACTGTGCAACTATGCTGTGCACAACTCTATCCACAGTCCGAGATACCGTTTGCTTGACTAACAACCAACTTCCTGACCAATATGTTGTTGATATCCAGGCTCACCGAGATAAAGTAGACATATCTTTATTTTATGAATACATGAAAGTGCTCCTCCTCGAGTTTCCTCATTCTCACTACAAATCTGTCCGCAAGAAATTTTAGATTTGCTTCGTCGAACCGATATAATTTTTTGAAGTCACTACCAATTGAAGGTAAACGAGGTTTACTTATGTCACTGCTTTGAAGGATATGCTTATACTCAAAAAGCAAAAGCATCTACTCCAAATTATTATAAATACCATCTGGAGGATTTCCTTAAAATTTGCAAGCACAAGGATATCCTTTGTTTTATGGATACGATTTGTCCAATATACTGTACATGATATATTATTTTTTTGTAAACCATATTTTCTTGTTTTCTTGATCCTGATAAAGGTATTTTATCTAAATTTCAAGAAAAAAAAAATAAAACAATTTCTTGGGAATGAAGGGAGGTATGGGGTTTTAATCTGGGCAGAACATCATGGACTTCTCTCTGCTTTATAGTGGTCGTGACATTTCGATAATTCAACCATCGCAAGCTGTACTCTGTGGAATAAATGAAGTTGATTGATAAAAATTGCGTAACATTTTTTCTCCAAACTCCGGGAACTTCATCACGATCGCATCTCGGTCGAAACTGATTGTCGGATGCGGCAACTTTATTTGCGCTTTCGACAAGAGCAGAAACTGTAGGCAGCTTCTGCCTGTGAACTTTACAGCCGCGGTTATTGATTGTCCTCCGGAACCGGAACCCGGAATTAAAACACGGCAGCATCGCGCTCCGTTCTCGCCGAACTTTTCCGATTGTGCTGTTTAGAAGTTTCGGACTTTTGCGCGAGTCCTTTGAGGAAGGTGGGCGCTGAAAAGACTTCGTGAACAGTTGGAGAGGTATCGGATAAGACGGGATCTTTTACAGAGCCATTCAGAAATGGACCATAAACATGCATAAGAACATTTTGTAAGGTCAACGTTAATACTCATTTTTATGAAATCCATATTCAAGTTATTGACATTTCTTTGGTTA
>CAVLJG010000001.1:115972774-116137590 GCA_963669975.1 Acanthoscelides obtectus | reverse complement strand
CTCCAACAGGACCAGAATCCCCAAAATTTGTTGCTAGTGTAGCCCGAAGCTCCGTCCTTACTACTCAGGCGTTCCTGCTTCCCTCTCAATCTGATAACATTTCTCCTTCTCTTCTTTTTTTCATTCTTCCATCCTCCCTTGTTTCTTGACATTGACTGGTTTCTGGACAACCAAGACCTGACAGATTCGATTAACGTACACTAGACAGTGGCTAATGAGTAGCTAAAGTCCTATGGATGGCACGAGTACCAAGTATCTTAAAAAGTGACACTATATCGTTTTTTGACATTGTATTGGTTTTTTGTGATATTATGTAGGTGTTAACTTAGTAGTAGTAGTCAGATGTGACTTCAACATCACACAACCTAAGAATTTTCAATAGACTGTCAAATATAGAGACTTTAAACATTGTTTGTAAAGATCAGTTTTTGGTGGATTTGTATAAAATCCAATGGGGTGATATATATTACATCAGTAACTTAGAGGATAAAGCTACGTTTTTTTCTAATCATATTTTGGATTTGTTTGATGTCCATGCTCCTGTTGTTTCAGCACGTATTACTAAACCTTATGCTCCATGGCTCACAGGTGGCATAAAATTTTTGATCTCTGAGAGAGATAAAGCCTTCAGAAAGTATCAGATTTAAAAAGTCCAGCTAGTCTCGAATATTACCAGAAATTAAGAAATGATGTCATTTCCGCTATTAGGCGGGAGAAAGCAGCATATCTAAGCTTCAATGAACAACTAAATAGTAACAAGCATCTCTGGAAATCTGTACATTCATTGAAACTCAAAACTAATGTAGATAGATCTTTGCCTACGCAGTTGAAAAATGCCGATGAAGTAAACAATTATTTTTCTTCCGTTTTCACACCTTCGGGCAATTGCAAGGATCTAGTTGATAAATTTACTAGTACCAAAATTAACGAAAGTGCTAGATTTGAATTTAGTTTTGCTACCCCACAAAATGTGCTAGACATTATTCTGTCCCTAAAATCTAATGCAGCAGGTTCGGATGGTATAACAGTCTCAATGCTTAAGCATTGCTTGCCTCGAATACTACTACCATTGACGCATTTATTGAACTGTTGCCTGGAGGCTGGGTATTTCCCTGATGCTTGGAAACTATCTCTTGTCAAGCCCTTGCCTAAATGTAAAAATCCAAAATGTCTCTCAGAGACCTATAACTTTGATTCCTGTCATATCGAAGATATTGGAGAAATTGATTAAACATCAGGTTTATCATTATTTCTCTAATAATGATTTCTTTCCCAAGGGTCAATCTGGTTTCCGCAGTGGTTTTAGTACAACTACAGCTTTAGCAAGGGTTTTAGATGACATCATTGCTTCGCTTGATAAGGGAGATGCTTCAGCACTTGTATCATTAGACTATTCTGAGGCGTTCGATAAAATAGATCATGAGCTTTTATGTGCTAAATTGAAGTTTTTTGGTTTTTCAGACATACCTCTAATGTTTTTATAACATACATTTCAAATCGAAAACAAGTAGTAGCGATAGACAACACTATATCTAGTCCGATTGATATAACATCAGGTGTCCCTCAGGGTTCAGTTTTAGGGCCCTTATTGTACTTAATTTATACTATAGACTTGGGTAGCTCTGTGAAAAACTCTTCTTTGATCTGCTATGCCGATGATACACAGATATATAAGAGCTTTAATAGTAAACACTTTACATACTTCAATCAATGAGCTTAATGATGATTTGAAGGCAATAGTAGGATACTCAAATGGTAACAATCTTAAGCTCAATAAGGATAAGTGCTCAGTGATGCTTTTTTATCCTGCTGTCAAACGTAACACTATATTGAATTCTCTTGATGTGAAAATCGACAAGGAGAGTTTAGCTGTCGTAAATACTACAAAAAATTTAGGGTTGATTATTGATTATACTTACGGTTTAAGGAGCATGTTTCGTCTATCTTAAAAAAATGTTATGCAACTTTGAAGTGTTTTTATGTCAATCGCTATATTTTGAATTTTAAAGTTAAAAAAAGTTAAGTTTCCAAGCTTATTTTACTGTAGCACTGTGTTCTATCATTGTCTTGATTCTATCACAAAAGCAAGACTCCAAAAGCTCCAAAATACTTGTTGTCGATTTGTATTTAATCTCAAGAAGTATGATCATGCTTCCTTAAAGAGATTTCAGCTCGGTTGGATGGGTATAGAAAATGCTTGCAAGTACCATATAGCAGTGTTTACACATAAGATCATATCTTCTCGATCCCCCTTGTATCTTTATGAGAAATTTGTTTTCAGACGAAATAATTCAGACATTGATTTCAGACACAAAAAAAGACTAGAGATCCCTATGTATAAAACAACTATATTTCGTAGTTCATACACTTACAATGCTATCCTGATTTATAACGAATTAGATGACAATATAAAGGATTGGCCAGTAAACAGATTTCGTAAGCATGTGAAACAGATTTATTTGTCTTTGTAGTAATTGTGGAAAAGTTAGTTTTTAATTCTTATATTTTATTTTATTTTTACGTAATAGATATATGTGTGTATATATTATGTATGTCAGGAAGCTATCAAGCTCATTGTCTTGAAGCGTCTTTTGCTGCTTGTCAAAGTTTCCTTGATTAAGTATTTCAGTTTATTATTTGGGTAGGTTAAGTAGAGTAGCCAAGAGCTAGACTTCGCCTACGTAGAGGTCACATTATGTTGTAGTTTATATAATGTGCCTAATAAAGACATTTTATTATTATTATAGTAGCTGATGGACAGTTGTGAACTCATTTTGTAGTTGTAAGTGTTGCCTAAACGACATGATACTTCAGTTATCAATGTTTGGCTCCGATGTGATGCAAAATCTGCTTCAGAGATGACATCGCTGAAGGTCTACGCTGTAAGTTTGTATACTATAGCTAAAAGGAAACGGCAATGCATAGGTCATAGTGAGGATTTGTGTGCTAATGATGTGTTGAAGATAGTCATTCCATTGGATTCTTGTCTCAAATACACTTACTTGAGATTCAAAGCTAGAAATTAGTTGCGCTTCCACCTTTTCTTATCCAGTCTGGAAATTACCTATTCAAATTTGCTGAATATAAAAAACGAGATAGATAATAGATACTTATATTCACTGTACACTGTCGAATTACAAGTCATACTCGTATACATGCTAACAGTAATTACAAACAACGCGGTAATTTATAACTTTGAAGATAACCTGTCTTCAGAAAGGACAACAAGCAAATAACCCAATTTTCTCACAGATCAAAATCACAGATTTTATACATATGCAAACCAATACACATAGTCTTCCAGATGCGATCTTGCTATAAAACCAACTTTGTTCTCAGAGGTGAAAACTACAAACTACACGGCTTCAAAAAACATATGCAACCAACAATGCGTGTAATTGAATCATTCCTCCATAGAATGACGCTCACAACGATCCTAGTGAGCAAACGTGGAATGACTGTTTGCACCCTAAAGACCACCTAGTCTGCAATGCCACGCCTTTTTTTATAAACATGAGGAGATGGTGGTGAGATTACTCTTTCCTTTTTTTTTGTTTAAATATATTAATAAATTAAGGTATAAAAAAACCCTAAAGGGAGAAAAAGACTGTCTAAAAATCTACTCTCTTCACCATGTCTGAGACAGAACTACACATTTAAAAGACTCAAAACTTGAAGAAAAATCCGTGTACATTCTCTTTTACAAGAAAACTACTTTTCTTTCTGCAAGGGCAAGAAAAGATAAAAATTTACAAAAGTGATATATCCTCAGAAAATTATCCCTTGTTCTAAAATAAGTTATGGTAGCTCAAAATCCAAAATCATGATTAATGTAATCTAATAAGCCCACAAGGCAGTGACATGTCGGCACTACCCTATATTTGAATACGTAAAATGCCAAACAAAATCAAGAACAGTATAAGTCTAAGAATTTCAGTCAGCAACAATCAATATATCAATATCTATAAAATACCCAATTAAAATGATATTTTACCTGTTCACATCGGGGTTTTTATAAAGGGGAAGAGGTGGCTTCCAACAAAATCGGCTGCGAAACAGCTACAAAACAAAGCTGGAGGAGTGTGAATGGTTCTGCTTCAGGACAAGCATTAATGGACATAGTCCGATGGTATACAAAAGAGAACTTACCGCTGGAGGTTGAAATCCCATTAAAAAAATGGAGGGGTGGTAGTACCCAAACCAACACAACTAAACATAAGGTACAAAATAAAAGGGTACTACTCCATAAACTGGTGCTTGGAGCAGTAATATCCCAAAATCTGGAAGTTGACGAAAAAAAAATGCCCGCACACAACCGAAATCACAGCGGAAAGAAAATAGCGCTGGACCGTCTGCACACGCAACCCCCTAAAACAAGGTTGAATAAGTGGCTCTGAAGAAGGCACGTTCGACAGAACATCAAAAGGAACAGATAAAAGCCAGTAAATAAAGTATCTTGACAGGAAGGTAAACATTCATATATGGCTAGTAGGTATAAACATCATAAGATGGCGCGCTGGTTTCCGATGGGCAGACTGTAGGCAGAGACAAATCTGTCTACGGGGGACCAACAATATTTGATGAGGAAATTTCGAAGATACTATAAGATTAGTGTCCAAAGGATTTCAAAACTAGACTGAGTCGCTGAGAATAACAGATATAATACATGAGAAATTTTACAATCAATAAACTATGAAGTTTGCCAAAATAAAATCATTAAAAAGGGTTTGGTCTAGGAATGGGCACTCTATAATCAATAAAGAGAAATTTAAATTACTCATAAGTGGTCAAAATAGTAAAAAGAAACGTTACGAGATTTTCGCACAAGACATCAAGATGCCATTTAATATACTTTCGGACGTTTCATAGGTTTCTTACAAATTACCTGTGCCGTCCAGACAGACAAATGGCGAATAGCATATTATAAACGTCAATTTGACGCTAGACATTCAAGCAGCTATTCTGCAAAGTTTATGCAAGCCACTGACATAACATATAATGTTCGAAACCACAATACGTGGCAATATATGTCACACCAGCTCGCTTTAAGCTCTATTTTAATTGAATACTGTTGTGGCATCTCGCTCCGACAAACATAAAATGGCGCAGCAGCTGTAAGGATAAGAGCGCGTGAGTAAAAAGCGTAGAGATATAATTAGACGTAAGTGGGTACATTTGGCAAGTTTATGTTCGCCTTTATGTTAACCCTCATCCGTGGGGAAACGTAAATGAACTTCGTTAGACATACAGTCGAGCAGTTAATAATACAAAAATATAAATAATAAGGGAAGTAAGGTAATTAAGACGATCATTTGAATGCGTTATATGAAGAACAGCTCCAAAAACTCGTCATATAAACTTTATAACTACCATAGAGAGCGAATACTTTAATACGTGTTAATAGTCTGCAATTTTGTGATGAGCGTCTTATGCCCTCTTGCCTCTAAATTCGTCTGTTCTCTTCGGGAGCGTTCATAAGTTTTCGAAATTATTGATAAACAGAACTTTCACACATTTGGCTCCATATCTGTCACAGAAAAGGATCTTAACAGTAAATAAGGAGCAACCAGCTAGGTGTGCTGTCTAACAACCAGCAACCAAGTTATGTATACAGGGTGTCCCAGAAGTCGACGTCAAGCCGAAACCGGGTGATAGGCAAAGTCATAACAGCTATCAGAAAAATATTTAAAAAAATGTTATGTATATGTTTTGAAAATTATAGGTCTTTGAAAAAGATATAGAAATTTCACACTCTACGGCAGTCTGTCAACTCCTGTTACTACAAATATTAACTTTTTTTGGATTTTATTTTTACAATGTAATGATGAATAATGCATCTTCAAACTGGTGTCTCAACCTTACTGCCAACTTTTCTCGTTCAGGAAAAATTGCCACTTATTTCCCAACCAAGTATTCCAAAGTGAAACTTTGCTCAACTTTAACTGGCTGTACTGGAAAAAATGTACTACGAGAGTTTGGCAAGTAACCTTAAAAGTTGGCGCATTCAATAAGGATTCCAAAATGGTATAACACTTAGAAAATTACTCGTTAACTTATGCACAATTTTTATTTGAAAAAAAACTGATGAAAATTTTCCAAAATTTCCTAATTAAACAGCGATTATGAAAACGCACAAGGACCCTTAAGGATAACTGTTTGCACAACAGTGGGCGTCAAAATGCTGCTGATGATGATTTACCTTTACAGCAAATGCTCAAACTGTTTTCCTTCAGCCGCAATACACGCTGGACATCTTCTTAAAAAAGATCGGGTTATTAAACGAGCGAATCCACGGTTATTAAGAAACTCAGCGGCTTCCAGTAGTCTTTGCCTTAGCTCAGCTACATTTTGAATCGGCTTGAAATACACTTTTTCTTTTACAGTTCCCCAGTAAAAAAAATCTAACGGATTCAAATCTGGTGACCGGGCTGGCCACGGTATTGTACCAGACCTATCCATCTGCCTGGACAGTTTTGATCGAGATACTCTCTCACTGAGAGTGCATAGTGCGCTGGGCAGCCATCATGCTGAAACCACATGTCCCTGTAAATACTCAGTGGCACGTCCTACAATAAATTTTCTAAATGATTTTGCAAAAAGCCTAAATAAACCTCAGCAGTCAAAGTCTCTGGGAACTCAAACGGACCGATTATTTTACCATTTAAAATTCCTGTCCAATGGTTTATCTTGAAGCGATATTGAGATTTATCTTCTCTCATCAAATGTGGGTTTGCTACGTGCCACTCGTGTAAGTTATGCAGGTTCATGTACCCATCTTTCTTAAATGTGGTTTCATCTGACCATAAAATGTTTTCAAAGAACCGTGGATCTTCCCTGTGTCTTTCTAACATTGTGCTACAAAAAGCAACTCGGGGCTCATAATCCCGGGGCAGAAGAGCATGAACACGCTGTACGTGGTATGGATGGAGCACGTTTTTTGCAAGATTCTATGGGCTGTACTTTTGGGCACACCTGTTTTTGGTTCTATTGCGCGCACTGAAGTACTCGGGTCTTCTTCGACAGCTCCTAGCACCACGTCTTCGTAAGGAAGGAAAGATCTTCCCTCACCGTGTGATTGGTTTGGTAGTTGGCCCTCTGAGAACAGTAAGCGGTGCACATTTGTGAACACTCGGTGATCTGGATGACGAGCTGCATTCGGGTACCTCTCACAGTAAAGCCTCGCTGCAGCACTAGCGTTGCATCTGCATTCCCCATAAATGAGGTGCATGTTAGCATATTCTTGTACGGTGTACACGGACATAGCGGCACTGCACAATCACACTATCAAAGATAGTCTAAGGAAAGCAAATGTTATTTTGAAGAGCAATTAAACAGTCCAAATCCAAATCACAAGCGATCAACAGTCCAGTTCACGAATCCAAAATTAGTAACAGAACGAAATCAACAAGCACGAACATGTAAAGATGCGCAGTAAACGAAGGAGTACTGATCGGTATCAAAGTGTGAAATAGCAAGTAAGTGATGTGCTTCATCCATACCACATACAGCGTGTTCAACCTCTCCTGCCCCGGGATTATGAGCCCCGAGTTGCTTTTTGTCGCACAATGTTAGAAAGACACAGGAAAGATCCACAGTTCTTTGAAAAAATTTTATGGTCGTATGAGACCACATTTAAGAAAGATGGGTACATGAACCTGCATAACTTACACGAGTGGCACGTAGCAAACCCACATTTGATGAGAGAAGATAAATCTCAATATCGCTTCAAGATAAACCATTGGACAGGAATTTTAAATAGTAAAATAATCGGTCCGTTTGAGTTCCCAGAGACTTTGACTGCTGAAGTTTATTTGGATTTTTTGAGAAATCATGTACAAAATTTATTGGTGGACGTGCCACTGAGTATTTACAGGGATATGTGGTTTCAGCATGATGGCTGCCCAACGCACCATCCACTCTCAGTGAGAGAGTATCTCGATCAAAACTTTCCAGGCAGATGGATAAGGCGGTCTGGTACAAATACCGTGGCCAGCCCGATCACCTGATTTGAATCCTTTAGATTTTTTTACTGGGGAACTGTAAAAGAAAAAGTGTATTTCAAGTCGATGCTGAGCTACGGCAAAGACTATTGGAAGCAGCTGAGTTTGTTAATAACCGTGGATTCGCTCGTTTAATAACCCGATCTTTTTTAAGAAGATGTCGAGCCTGTATTGCGGCTGAAGGAAAACAGTTTGAGCATTTGCTGTAAAGGTAAATCATCATCAGCAGCATTTTGACGCCCACTGTTGTGCAAACTGTTATCCTTAAGGGTCCTTGTGCGTTTTCATAATCCCTGTTTAATTAGGAAATTTTGAAAAATTTTCATCAGTTTTTTTCCAATAAAAATTGTAAATAAGTTAACGAGTAATCTTCTAAGTGTTATACCATTCTGGAATCGTTATTAAATGCGCCAACTTTTAAGGTTACTTGCCAAACTCTCGTAGTACATTTTTTTTCAGTACCGCCAGTTAAAGTCGAGCAAAGTTTTACTTTGGAATACTTGGTTGGGAAATAAGTGGCAATTTCTCCTGAACGAGAAAAGTTGGCAGTAAGGTTGAGACATCAGTTTGAAGATGCATTATTCATCATTACATTGTAAAAATAAAATCCAAAAAAAGTTAATATTTGTAGTAACAGGAGTTGACAGACTGCCGTAGGGTGTGAAATTTCTATATTTTTTTTAAAGACCTATAATTTTCAAAACACATACATAAAATTTTTTTAAATATTTTTCTGATAGCTGCTATGACTTTGCCTATCACCCGGTTTCGACGTCGACTTCTGGGATACCCTGTATATTTATAAAGCGAACCATTTTCCAATTCCCTCGTTTTAAAACTTGTTTTTGGATAAGGCGTCAAGTTACAGTATTATAAAAGACAAACTTATTTTACGAAAATGCGTTACTTCTTTTTGATTGTCACCAAATCTTTGTTTTTCAAAATCTAGACCTATTTTCAAACGAGACTGAGCAACAGACGTGATTTCAGGAATAACATAAATTCAGATTTCTCGAAAAAAAGTCAATGTGACGTGACTTAGTCTCCAGTTATTATCAGCTGGTGGTAGCTGGTATCCCGCCACGGCGACTGATCAGCAGACCGAAGAGTCTACTACTGCGGCCACCGATGCTGCGGAGACTCTATAAAAATGGCGTCGAAGCTACAGGCGACGAAAGAAAGGCGTTTTTTGTCAGTCGACAGGAGAGATGGGATAAATTTTGGATTGACAAGGGAGCGATGCGGGTAGGTTACTATACCACGCAGATGCTCAAAGGACATAGTTGTTTTGATAGCTACCTGAAGAGGGTGGTAGAAAAGAGAGTACGCGAATTGCGTATATTGCAATGAAGAGAAGGTACGAGAGTAAAAAATAGATCAAGGAACCAATAGCAGGTTTCTATTTTGCTCGGCTGTACGTTGTACATGTAAAAGTATATACAGGGTGGCGCATCGAAAACGAAACAGACGCATTTACTGGCAGCCCAGTTTTTTTTTTGGAAAAACGCTCAGACCCGTCGATTTTGTTTTCGAGGGGGACACAAGTTTGGCAAAAAATCATGTTAACACGTGCAGCCCCAACCCTAAAATCTGGAAAGGGGGAAAGGGGGGTCGAGTGACACTTTAAATTCCCTTTATAATGATGTAAAATACATGAGCTTCAGTTCAGTAGGTTTGAAGATTTATTGATTTAAAGCTTAAAGTAGACTTTAATAGGTACATCAGATTAGTTCGTACTACTTTCAGAAAAAATTTGAGTAAAAGAATTTAATTAATAAGTAAATGCTTTTCTTCACTACGCCCATGATTTGTTTTTGAAAATAGCTATTGGAGCGTTTTTTTTTGTGGCAAAAAAGTTATTTCTTGAAGAAAGATAAGTAAACATCTCGTACTTATTTTAAATAGGAAATTAGTACATAGTTTGCGATTGATTTGTCCAAACTTGATTGCAAAAATAACTTGTAACACTTTATTACATAAATTAACCATGGTTGAAATTATCGAAATATTTTTCGGAAATAATTGAAAATCAGAATGATCGGCGGTACATTGCGAGCAGGTTGATGTTGAAACAGGATGGTGCCCCACCACATTACGCATTACGTGTTCGACAATATTTAGATCAGACGTTTCCAGATCGATGGATTGGTAGAAGAGGTGCCATTGAATGGCCCCCAAGATCGCCAGATTTATCACCTTTGGATTTCTTTATGTGGGGTCGTTTAAAAAGGAAAATATATGTTACTCAGCCAACATCATTAGAAGACCTGCGACAAAGAATTGTGAATGAGTGCCTTCAAATTACTCCTCAGATATTGCAAAATGTGCGGCAATTGAAAGACCTTTAAAATAGGGTATCACTCGACCCCCCTTTCCATTTAGGAAACAAAATCGAAGGGTCTGAGCGTTTTTCAAAAAAAGAACTGAGCTGCCAGTAAATGCGTCTGTTTCGTTTTCGATGAGCCACCCTGTATGTGTACGATGGCTAATCCGTCGGTATGAAATCTAGGCCCACCGCTACCCACTATAAAGAAATGCAGCAAGCATTACTGTTGTGGGATGAGTAGCGGACGACTGAGGGGTTTTAGTCAGTATGTCATTTCTGGAGATACTGTCGAGTTTTTCTGCCTGAGAGTGGCTATAACAACTTTCTTCTGTTAAAAAAGGCTATTATCAGCGCTTGGTAAATACAGGCGTAATGCAATGATTTCCTAGTAAATGTTCCTCTGCATATCAAACAGAGCCACAATCCGCCATTCTCCCTTCCTTAGCGCATTATGTAGATAATATATGCATGATCCTTACGAGAAGAGCGGAATATTCCAAACTCCCTAATACTTGCTCCGTCAGAGGAAAGGTCGCCCCATCCAGGTGTAAATGGGGCAAATGAAGGGTATTCGACGACAAAACTAACACGATTTGGGGGATGTTCTTGCGTTTAGGTACCTTCGGAGCGTTGTTATCCTAGTTTCTAATTCCCAACAAAAATTAGGGTGGAGGGATTACGATAACACTAGAAAGGGTCGGTTTGTTAATCCAGGTCTTTTGAAGCGGTGAATTGAGACAAACTGAGATTCCACGTGAAGGAAGTAGTGAGGGTTGATAAAATGTCGTTTACTACAAACGGTAATGGGGGTATATGTATATTTTAAGTTCAACTACTGAGATTATAACTTGCGAAATTACACCTGTGTGATGAGCTACATTTGGGGACCTGAACTTGAACTATTAAAACAGACACTACATGAATAGTTTCTGTTCATTCCTACTATTGGAGTCGCTTAGACGAACATATTCACCCAAACCGTAGCTGAAGATATACAGGGCGTTCTTAAAGCTCAGACTCTCCTTTAAAAATGTTGCAGAGTGTCCAACGTAGAATTAAAGCTGTGGGTTATTCGAAAAGTTAGAGTTTATATTATAACTGACGGCAGCAATTCGAATAAAATGTTTTCAAAACACTAGTACGTACCAGCTTCATTATTTTAAATAATTCACCGTAAATATATTATTCAATTTTAGTGTTCTATGCTAAACACACATGTATAACACCATATTCCTAGCCTGACCGTTTTTTTGGTATCCGAAATATTGCGAAAGGGCTGACAAATCCAGACCTATAAATTATATCAATTTTTATCTCGCATTTTTGTCTTTTCGATATGATTTGTAACGGTCCTCCTATAGTAAGGTGCCTATTTTAGGGGATTTATTTCCGAGTTGTTATAACAAATAATCACCAAAGGAGAATGAATAGAAGATTTTAGAAAACTTAAAAAGTCGATTTTTCCAAACGGAAGCCACCTTTTTTCGTCCTGTTCATCCAATTTAGTATTGAAAATAATCTTAAATTTGTTGTCAACTTTGCAATAGTTTTGGATGTATACTAAGTGACATATAAATCCGAACACCCAGTTTAAATGGTTTTATTTTAATAAAATTTTGTATAGGTACTTACTGAAGCATAATAAGTAAATGATAAAAATTTCAAAATGATTGCACTGCTTTAAAGCCCTTTGACCTTTAATAATGTGTGGATACACCCTGATGTGCTACGCATTCTCCAACGCGCCTAGGCGTGCTTCTGATCAGGTGGCAACCACCAACTCCTCTCGAAGTGCTTCTAGAGTCTGAGGAGGACGTTGCAAATTGAGCAATCTCCCACCCATCATATCCCACACGTGCTCAATTGGGGATAAGTCGGGAGATCTTGGTGGCCATGGTAACAATGTGACATCATTATGTTGAAAGAAGTCTATTGTGACTCTTGCAACATGTGGTCGGGCATTATCTTGTTCGAAAGTTGGATCTGCCAGGGTGTCAAGATAGGGTAAAAGATGGGGTTCTAGAACTTCGTGGAACCATAAGCTATAGCACCCCAAACCATAACTCCAACAGTGTGATGAACATGTCTTTCAACAAAAAACTGTGGATTCCTCCTTTCACCACGTCGCCTTCTAACCCTGGCACGACCATCGTGCATGCCTAAACAAAATCGAGACTCGTCACTAAAGACAATACTGTTCCATACGTTGTTCTACGGCGTCCAGTGCCCCTTGCTCTTTGCGTACGGTCTTCTCGAAGCCATGCCTGACAACACCTAACCACAGTGTCTACACTTCTTTGCACTCTAACTGCAATTGCCCGAAAAGAAAGTCCAGCTTCCCGAAGTCCCACTATACGGCCCCTATCAAACTCACTAAGTTGACGAAATCGTACAGGTCTCCGTACTCTAGGCATCGTAACCGATCGTAAAGGATGTCAAGAACCAAAATCCGCCAACGTTGATTCTTTGCTGCGGCTGAAATATTCATTTTTAGAGCGTTAGTGAATTAAAAAAAGCAGTATAAAAACCGGAATGTCCAACTGATAAGGCTGAAAAATTTTTCACTTGTTATTTACAGTAAGATAAATACATTCACCAACTTTTATTAAAATAAAACCATTTAAACTGGGTGTTCAGATTTATATGTCACTTAGTATATATTGAAAAAATAGTTTTTCTATGCTTGAATACTTTATGACCTTTGTCATAAAATACTCAGCTAAGGCGGAAATCGGAAGAACTACCACTGATATCACGCGGTCGGTGCGTCATGGTCAACTTACAACAAGATTGGAACAAAACTTCGCACGCATAGTTGAGAGAAAAGTTTTGGACAAACCAGAGTATGTGAAATATAATAAAGCTGGCATTCATGACATGTTATCATTCATACCTAATTTCTCAGTGTTACAGCAATTTTATTTTAATTTCCGATTGCATAAAGATGTTATAAAGAATTGGAACCATCACGTTCATATTGTGCCACCCTGTAAAAATAAGTAAACTTTCCTAGTAATACACACACAAACCGAGTAATAGTATTCATTTTTTATCAGACCACCATTCCTCCCACTAGAACACCCTGCAACGAAAGCGAAACAGACGCATTTAGTTGGTCCTTTTTTATTACCTGGAAATATGACCGGTGAAATGTATTTGGAATTACTGGAAGACGCCATAGATCCGGCATTAACAGCCATAATTGAAAATCAGAATGATCTGCGGTACATTGTGAATAGGTTGATGTTCCAACAGGATGGTGCCCCACCACATTACGCATTACGCCATTGAATGGCCACCAAGATCGCCAGATTTATCACCTTTGGATTTCTTTATGTGGGGTCATTTAAAAAGCAAAATCTATGCTACTCAGCCAACATGATTAGAAGACCTGCGACAAAGAATTGGGAATGAGTGCCTTCAAATTACTCCTCAAATATTGCAAAATGTGCGGCAAGGTTTTGAGCAAAATCTTTATTATTGCATGGAGAGCCATGGTGGCCATTTTCAACATTTACTTGCCTAACGGGTCAGTTCATTCTTCATTTTTAAATTACTTTGCTACCAAATGTATTGAACTTCACTAATGATGATGTATTAGTTTTATTTAAGCTTTAAATCAATAAATTTTCAAAACTACTGAACTGAACTACATTAATTTTATATCATTATAAAGGGAATTGAAAGACCTTTAAAATAAAGAATTACTCGGCGCCCCTTTGCACTTAAGATTTTGGGGGTGGTGTCCCCCCGCTTAGGGGGCTGCACGTGCTAACGTGATTTTTTGCCAAACTTGTGTCTCCCTCGTAAACAAAATCGACGGGTCTGAGCGTTTTTTAAAAAAAAACGAGCTGCCAGTAAATGCGTCTGTTTCGTTTTCGATGCGCCACCCTGTATAGCTAAGCACCATACTGGAAAATTACCCCATAAAACACGCTGACTTGGTAGAGATCATCCCCATAACTCTTTCCGGAAGCGTTGTTTCAAATTGATGTCCGAATTTGCATACCATCCGAGGCTATTCTCTACCTCGCGGATTTTTTTCTGACAGGGTTGGTATGCAGGATTTTAATTTCATTACACCTAACCTTCAAGTAGATCAATATAGGGTTGAGAAAAACCAGTGGGTTAGTTGTTGAAAGGAGGGGGTACAATAACTGCTGGAAGGTGAGTGTAGATCTATTTGTTTAATTATCTGCTTATTTATTGATCTATTTGCTTATACACCACCAACAAGGATATCAATCACTTGTGGGAATACAGCAAGGTAACAGACAAACACACTAACTAAGCCACATTTTGACATGTTTGCTTGATGTATGACAATTTTGTATTAAATATATCATAATAATCCTGCAGATTATTATTTATTTATTTATTTATTTATTTATTTATTTATTTATTTATTTATTTATTTATTTATTTATTTATTTATTATTTATTTATTTATTTATTTATTTATTTATTTATTTATTTATTTATTTATTATTTATTTATTTATTATTTATTTATTTATTTATTTATTTATTTATTTATTATTTATTTATTTATTTATTTATTTATTTATTTATTTATTTATTTATTTATTTATTTATTTATTTATTTATTTATTTATTTATTTATTTATTTTTATTTATTTATTTATTTATTTATTTATTTATTTATTTATTATTTATTTATTTATTTATTTATTTCGAACAGGTGAAACCCAATTACAGGAAATTCTGAAAAAAATAACAATTAAAGAGACATGGTTGTTCGACTTAAATCTATAGTATCACACATTCTAAATAAGATTGGATGATCTATAACAATTTATAATCGATGCACAATGTCACTGTAAATATCACACGATTCAGTAACACTGTTCATGACGCAGCACATGAGATTAATTGGCGATTTTGTCATAACATTTGTATGGCCAGCTTGACAATAGAATGCCGTTTGTTGTCGACTCCCTAGTCTTTGAACGCGGAAACATATTTTGTCAAGTAAATTTTGACATTCAATTTTATTGTGAATGAGGCCATACAAAAACCACAAAGCAACTATGTTTCGTCTTGTTGACAGTGAATCCAAATTGAAAAACTCTAATAGGGCACTATGGTCACAACCTCTTTCTGGATAAGAACCTGTGCATCTAAGGTGAAAATACTTTAAAGCTTTACGTTGAATGGCCACAAGGATCACGACAGAATTTTGGTATATAGGAGACCAGATCAGAGTCGCATACTCCAACTTGCTCCTGACAAAAGTAAAAAATAGAGTCATTAATGTATCAACATTGGAGAAACCCTTCCAGTTTCTGATACAGAAACCAAGTAGTCGAGTGACAGCCGACGAGATATTGAGTATATGCTCAGTAAACGTTAGCTTGGTATCAAAAGTGACTCCAAGGTCTCTATAAGAGGTGCATCTGTCTATAACCTGACCATTGATGTTATAATTATCATAAATTAAATAGTTAACCTTTCTTGTATAAGTCATAACTTTACATTTCGAAACATTCAGACTGAGACAGCTTCGTGAACACCATGACGAAATTAGAGATAAGTCATCTTGCAACATGACGCAATCCTCGACTGTCTTGACTGAAGTGCAGATTTTAAGGTCATCAGCGAAAAACAAATGGAAACACTTCAGTTCAAAAGACAAGTCATTAATAAATATCAAAAACAGTAATAGACCTAGATTTGACCCTTGAGGTACCCCGGACGTGGCCCGATAGTAACTCGACCTATGACCACCATATTCGACAAGTAACCTTCTATCCCTCAAATATGAATTCATGAGCGACAGCATTGCATCAGACATACCCACTGTTTTAAGCTTATCCAGAAGTGCATAATGATCAACTTGATCAAACGCCTTCTGAATATCTGTGTAGATGACATCAACTTGTCCCTGACCGTCCAGTACTTCAGAAATGTACTGAGTAATTAGAGCCAAGTTGGTGACCGTAGATCTGCCTCTCATAAACCCATACTGATTAATAGAGACTGCATCCCTGACCGAGCAGTAAACCGATGATCTCAAACAACTTGCAGAAATTGCACAGGATTGCTATTTGGCGATAGTTGGAAATATCAGAGATATCTCCACTTTTGTGAATAGGACATATTTTAGATATTTGGACATGTCTCTGATTTTAGAATTAGGTTGAATATGGAAGCCAGCGGTTTTGCTAGTATATGAATGCAATTCTTTAACGAAAAAACTTGGAATATCATCACATCCAGACGTCATTTTGTCTTTTCGAAACCCTAATTACGTTTTCTTCACTTATATTTTTTAAAGAACACATTGAGTACAGCTAGCAATAGTGAGTGAGTTCGAGGAAAAGGAAGGTAAAAGTTACGCCTGTTTAAAGTACAAATTTCTGGGTAATTGAACCTTAACAGTGATGTGAGAGATGAGCAGTATTAAATAACAAGGATTGTTCTGTACAGAAATACAAGAGAATGTAACTCAACATCATACTCAATAATAATCGGATTATCCTAGTTGTCGTTCCATTTCAATTGAAACTGCTGTCGGCCATGAGACGTAAACATAAAAAGCAATTAGGACAGAAATGTTATTGCGCGGAATATTCCAAACGATTATGGAGCACATAGTCGCATAATGTTTCACTTAACAGCAGCTTAAGCACATGTTATTCTACTCTGAGGTCTCATGCTTTAGTCCATTGAATAGAGAATCGGTTCAGATAATTTAACCGTTTTTGGTATTAGGAGTAACATAGACCTTGTTGTACGTAGCAAAAGCTAATGTCTTTATTTGAGATAGCTTGAAAAAAGGCCCAGCAGTTTTTCTTTTTGTTTGAAGGATAATTTAGTATCCAAACTTCTTGATACAAGTAAGTGGTTTTTCTTTTTGTTTGAAGAATAACTTAGTATCCAAACTTCTTGATACAAGTAAATGACAACGGAGGTAGTGTTTCTCTACATATTTTTTAAAACTTCAATGCACACTTGTTTGACGATGTTTGTAATTGAAATGCAATATTGAGGAAATATAAAAAATCTTCCTGAAATATTTTTATTCATACAGGGCGGCCTATACGTAACTGGCTGGTTTGTATCTTGAATATTTATGTAATGAAATGAAATACGTCCATTCTTGTCATCTTAACAGATGTCCGTCTCTAGAAACCGCACAAACCTCAGACCTCTTGATTACATTTTTCGTCACTTTTTCGTAGGTTTCGGGAGGAATGTTTTCAATCGCTTCCGTAATATTGTTCTTCAGCTGCTCGACAGTATCTGGTTTGTTGGGATAAACCCTATTTTTCAAAAATCCCCATAAAAGTCGGGAGCCGTTAAGTCCGGTGACCTTGGTGGACAGTTGACATCACCAAATCGAGAAATTAAATGTCCCGGAAATATTGTTCACAAAAGATACATTGTTTCCCTAGCTGCGTGACAACTTGCTTATTAACAAATCCGTTCATATCGAAATGGCCTTCATCGCTCATTATCAGTTGTCGGTAAAAATCGTTATTTTGGGTATTAAGCTGCCACATTGCATGACCGTATTGTCGGCGTCTTTCATGGTCACTAGGCTGTAGTTATTGGATTAGCTGAATTTTGTATGGCCGCAAATGCAAGTCTTTTTTAAAATAGTGCATAATGACGTTCGACGAATGCCCAGTTCTTGAGAACGATGTCTGGTAGACGTCTCAGGGCGCTTCACTACCCTTTCACGAGCTCTCGATATTTTTCGGAGTACGAACAACGAAAAATATTCAACTTTATGGATGTATGGATATTAAAAAACCAGAATGGTTTTGTGGGAATATCAATCTAAGGTGCCATAATGGTTCTGATGAACGGCAAGTAAATGAATGAATGTTTGGAAACGAGCAATATCTATGAACTTTTTGGTAGAGCCAGTCATCAAGTAGGTGCTTAATGGCTATCTGCAAGAGGTTTATAGATGATCTTAAATCAATAAAATCGCATATCAATTGAGGAAAATAATATAAACATGAATAAAAATCAACAATAGTAATTAAATCATGAATTTTATTCAAAAATCAAACATTTGTTTAAATTTTGACTGGATTATATGTAATTTCTTAATATTCAATAAGCTTCAGTGACAAGATGTCATATCATACTTTGACAGTATTTTGTTTTCAACATTTCATAGCTATTGGTTGCTAAAATTTGTTGATTGGAACTTGAAGCTCATTCGCTGCATTTGACGGGCTGTTACCCTATAGATGGAGAATAACGGACTGTTGTTGGCCCTTTTATACTCGTATATTGGCCACCCTGAATAAGTCAACATTATGACTAGTGGTGATGAGGTTTGTGAATCCTAAATCCAATTTTGTTTCAGTGCTTCTACTTATTTCCTTACTTACCTAATTACATCATCGAATTCAGTCCAGTTGGTCTAATAAATAATCTGTAATTACCGTATTGCTTCTCTTTTTTATATCGATCAATCTAACAATTCCCACAACTTTAAATTTCCGAGTATTCCCAACAACTTTATTTTCAAACAGCAGCCGTTTTCTCTACCAGATTGGCGTTTTATAACGCCACAAAAACCGAAATTGCAGCCCAACAAAGTCGCATAAAACTCTCAGGGTGGATTTACTTCTATTATGGATATCGGAAAAAATATCCCTCCCGCGGAAAGGGTCTAATTTACATATTTATAGTTTTTCAGAATGTTTTTGCTAGAAGCCTTACATGTAGGCATATACAGGGTGTCCGCGAAGTTGGGGTTTTCCTTTACACGACGTGTAGATCTTGAAAACATGAGCAATTTTTCTTAGTACCATATACACCAATGTCTTATGGGAACCGAGATAAAGGGCTCTGCAACATCATAAATATCTGAATACCGTCCTGTAGCCTCGACATCCCCGAGTGATACTAGGACACCAGCTCAACCCGGCGACAGAACTGGGTCGGGGTCAGTGTGTCGGGTCAGTATGCAACCTTCAACCGACGGTTACGGTCACGCGTGTAGAGGTAATCGCGTAGACGAGAATCCCTCAACAAGCACTAGAGACGTGGCTAAAGAAGTGCAAGTATCAAAAACTAAAGTGTGGCTAACGCTGCGTGAAGAGGAGCTGTATCCGTTTCACGTTCAACGTGTACAAGCCCTTCAACCTGACGATTTTCCAGCAAGAGTGCGGTTTTGTGGGTGGTTGTTGCATCAACATGACAATAATCCGGACTTTTTGAAGTGCATATTGGTGATAGACGAATCTACGTTCACGCGTAATGGGGTGAATAAGTTTCGCAACACTCATGTTTGGTCAGTAGAAAATCCGCACGCTGTCCGTCGGGCACATTTTCAACAAACATTTTCGGTGAATGTTTGGGCTGGCATGGTAAACGGTATGCTCATTGGACCATTTATTCTCCCAAATCGATTGGACGGGATGCAATACCTAGACTTTTTACGCAACATTTTGCCTTCCTTGTTTGCCTGCGTCTGCTCAGTAGCGCATCAGCTGATTTTATTTTCTGTTGGAGCGGTATGATTTCGGGCAGAGACGTACTTAGCCCTTCTCGTCAACTGGAGAGTGAGTACTTTTTCCTTTATTTTTTTTACTTGGTCGCGCTCGTTTCACTACTCATTACCTTTGTTATTTCAAGGGTAGTTGTTTCTGAAAAGGAAAACCCCCACTTTGCGGACACCCTGTATATGATAAGGTAAGCTTAAACATAAGTGTGTTTTTTCATGTACAGAGTATAATAACAATAATTGAAATAATAATAATAATAATAGTAATAACAATAATCCGCTAAGAGTGCGGGGTACTGTATATAGGAAACTATCCATCCTAGACGCTAGATGCACAAACAGTTACTACTACAAAGGCCAAGACAAAAACCTGGAAAATATATTCAAGTTTCCGCAATGGCCGCTAGGGGGCGTAACTGCAATCTTGAATCGGAAAAAGTGACGAACCTGTAAATCCTCCTATATTATCCTAACAAAGAAATACCTGATCTTTAAAATGAGGATAATACGAACTTTTTTTAACAATTTTTACTGTATCTCTAAAAATAAAGTGGGGGAGGGGGGGGGGGTATCCAATGTTTCCAAAAAAAACACCCTGTATCTTCGAAACGGCTTACCCGCTTTTAACAAACTTGCGCTAGTTGAATAGAGCTATCCTTGGGTTACAAATATTATAATATTCAATTTTTTGTTAGTTTGACATGTAGCCACTAGAGGGCTTTTTTCGACATTCTGACGAAATGGTTCATTTTGAATATCCTGTATCACCATGTTTAGTAACTAGATTTACATCGATGGGGCTGGATGATTTCTAAAGGAAACCTTACCGTATTCTGTCCACTAGCTCATTATTTCCGTAAACGTGAGCCATTTTTTTCGCACAAAATAATGAGACAAATGAAAGTTTACGCACTACTAAAATACTGATACAACTGATCGAACCAAAGACTCGTAAAAAAATTGTCAAATTTAGATAAACGACAAGAGTACTAAACAACGCTTAAATTTTACACGGCTGTGGTCGAGACTATCAAAAACTTTGTGCAGTAACATTCTTATTTTTTTTTGAATTTTTCCACTATTTCTTTTAATATACAACTTTTATATAAGTGATTTTTAGTATATCGACTCCTTTTGTCCTAAAAGCAGTTAAAACAAATGACTCAACTCTGAAAACACCCTGTAGAATGCTGGCTATTGTGAGCTAGATTTATATGACTTAAATCGTTTGATCCAATTTTTAAAACCTATACCATGTGAGGGAACTATACTCCATTTTTTTCTAGAGCAGTCCTAATTTACGGACGAAACGAACAATGGATGACATTGGCGCTTCTGTAGCTGGCATTCTGAAACAGCGGGAGCCTCGTCGTCTAGTCTCCGTTTTGGTTCGATAACTGCTGTTCTGGTCCAGATATTTTTGGCAAAGCGCCAACTTCCAAGCGGCCTTCTCCATGCCCCCTCCATCGTTACTCTTTATATAGCCATGTCGATTTAGAACAACACATTTCTGGAATGCCTGATTTTGTATATCGTTTTTGTGTTGCAGTAAGTCAAAGAGGCGACAAATAATAATGATAATGTTTATTGAGGAAAAAATACAATTTAGGAGCAAATCAAAAAAAACATATCCAGCAATAAACATACACAACAAACACCACAAGAAGCAAATGCTTGTGCGTGGGGAATATATTCATTGAGACCGTACACTTTCAACTTATCATTGCCTTGCTAGCACATTGTTAGCTACATGATGAATATTCACAAAATATAATGATAAAGGCTACTAGAGTATACATTTTTTTTTAATTTTAAAAAACCTAAATCTAAAAAACAGAGATATAAAAGTATTACCTGACAAACGGTTCACTAGTTTGTTAAAACATCTATAATTTTTCTATACAAAAGACAAAGAAACAGTAATGAACTTTACCGATTAAAAAAACAATATACAGGGTATTTCAGTCTATATAAACATGGGTCGAAAAATGCGTGGCTTCCCAAATACAGGGTGTTTAAATTTACTTTCTAAAATAGTTTTTTTTAAATATTTCGAACAATATTTGATGTATAACAGTGAAAATTAGTATACAAGGTTTTTTTGGTACGACAAAACGAACCATTGGCATAGTTTTACTGTAGCTGCCAGAGGGCGCTCTCTACTGTGCCTGTAGTGTATTAAAATGACCGAAAATTCTTTCTTAGTGCAATTTTTTGCTTTTTGAATAAAAAAACTGATTCTTCGCACTTTTCAACATAAAATAAAGTTAAAAAGTCAGTATCTCGATAATTTTCAGAAGTAGGCTCTGCCTGCAAATATTTTTGAAATTGAAAGCAGAATAAGGTTAAACGTCAATTAGTTGACAGTTAGTTTTGTTGTCTGTTGAAACCTGAAACGTTTTTTTTGCAATTGTGAATGCATGAAATTTAGTTTCTTTTACCTGTTTTTTTTTGTAAGTTTTATGAAAATGCCATTTTTATTCTCCAATCAAGAGTTAGCGGATATTGATTTTGTGGATGGCTTTGTAAATGGAATGATATTTGGATTGGAAAATTAAACAAATTAATATTCTGTTTTTTTGTGTTTATTTGCAGTTAGGAATTATTGCTGTGTTTAAAAACACAATCTGAACGATCATCTTAATTACTTGTAATGCCCAAATCGAAACTGTAAAAAAAATATTATTTTCGCATAAATAATTAAAAATGCATCGAACCTTAAAAATCGAAATATCTCAAAAACGGCTAACTACAACGAAAACTCGCAGGAGAGCTTTTTTATGTTGAAAAGTGCGAAGAATCAGTTTTTTTATTCAAAAAGCAAAAAATTGCACTAAGAAAAATTTTCGGTCATTTTAATACACTACAGGTACAGTAGAGAGCGCCCTCTAGTGGCTAGAGTGAAACTATGCACATGGTTCGTTTTGTCGTACCAAAAAACCCTTGTATACCAATTTTCGCCATTATACTTGTACATCAAATATTGTTCGAAATATTTAAAAAAAACTATTATATTAGAAAGTAAATTTAAACACCCTGTATTTCGGAGCCACGCATTTTTCGACCCATGTTTATATAGACTTTATGCATTAATTTTAAAAGTTCTATCGAATCTCAAAGTTATGCAACAATAAACTGAAACACCCTGTATAAGTCAAACATATATATATTATATATAATAAAATCGGTTACAATTTTTTTTAAAGATGAACATGACACACTAAATGTAAGTGTAATATTTTACGTATTATCTGTAATTTTGTGAACTTGCTCTTGACCCTTTTCAAGTGAGAATTATTCTATTTCTTTTTTAAATTTTGGTAACGAAGGTATTTTTTGTCCTATTTTTTTGTAGACAAAGGAGTCCTGCTTATTTCATTAATTTTGTTCCTAGTCGAATAAGTACATTGTATCGGTACTAACGTATATTTGCCTTTAAATTAATATACCAATATACTAAACGAAAACAATTGTAGAAGATCTAGAGTTTCTGCATCTCTATACAGCTGTTGTGACGGATAAAGTCTGTTTTTACTATAAATTATTTTTTAAAATTGTTTATCTGAAACCTCAAGTTTTGCTACGTTAAAGCGCCACCCCAAGCTAATAAACCATATCGTAATCTAGACTCCACCAGACCTTGGTAAGTCATTTTCATGGCCTTTAAATCCAGATAATGACTTAGATATTTTATTGTAATGCAGGGCAATGGATTCATATCAAATATAAATTTACCAACAAGAGTCAATAATAGTTCTAGTTCTTGCATTGATCATTGTTTCATCAAAAATTTTTCAAATTTCTTCCGGTACATACCGTTAATTGTTGAAAACCACATTACCGATCATTTACCCACTGTAATACTTACATCATCACCAGAAAAAAATAAAAGTAGATCCATCTCCAATAATGAAACAGTGAAATTTAGGTGTTTTGTCGATAATAAAAAACTACTTGCAAATATCAAATTAGAATCGTGGACAGCAGTGTACTGTGCAACAAATGTTAATGATGCTGCAAACACACTCATTGAACGCATAAAATATTTAATTGAATGTATAGTACAGAGTTAAAATTAAACATTTTGACAGAAGCAGGAATCCCTGGATAACTAAAGGTTTGATAAAGTCTGCCAACAAAAAAGAGGGACTATACAAAATAATGAAAGCATCGCCATGTGCAGATACCTCCCATAAATATAAAGAATATAAAAATATTTTGATCAATCTAGTTAGAGAAGCAAAACGCCAATTTTATCTAAAAAAATTACAAGATGCCAAATCTGATCCAAGAAAACTGTGGTCAGTTGTCGATCACTTAACTAACAAAGACGTTCAAGAAAAGCCAAATATTGATGAAATTAAGAATCGTGATGGAACAATATTAACAGATAAACGACAAATATCCGATGCATTCTTAAATTTTTTCACTAATGTTGGAGAAAATTTAGCATCCAGTATTAAAAAAAAGGTTTCGAACGAAAAGTTCCCAAAAACCCAACTTCTCAATTCATTCTTTTTAGAAAGCGTTAGTCCGATTGAAGTACAAGAAGCTGTCCTATCACTTAAAACTAAAAAAAGCCTTGGTGTATATGGTATCAAAGCTGACCATTTAAAAATAATAGCCTATGACTTAGCCGAACCACTTTCTTACGCCATTAATTGGTGTTTCCAATCTGGAACTGGTCCTGATGCATTTAAAACAACAGTTATTACTCCTGTTTATAACAGCGGTGACAGAATGGAAACATCAAATTATAGACCCATATCAGTACTATCGAATATAGCCAAAATTTTCGAAAAATTACTACAAAAAAGGATATTACAATTTTTGGACAAAAACAAAATTATTATTATGTTTTGACCAATATGGATTTAGAAAAGGGAAATCTACTATAGATGCAATTTTGGCTGCAATGGATGAAATTAACTCTAATGTCAACAAAAAGATACCTACTATTGGTATCTTTGTTGATCTAGAAAATGCCTTTGATACGGTTAACCATGTCGAGCTTCTGAAAGTTATGGAAAGATTGGGATTTAGGGGAGCGTCACAAATCCTTTTAAAAAATTACCTTTCAAGTCGGGCACAGACTGTCAAAATCACTAACACTTACAGTAAAAAAATGTAGATCAAGTGTGGTGTGCCTCAAGGAACAGTACTAGGCCCACTATTATTTAGTCTCTACTTAAATGACTTATTCAAAATTAACAGTTCTGGAAAGATTATAAGTTTTGCAGATGACACCCTCGCTGATGACTGGAGCACACTGAAGCAAATAGCTGAAAAGGATTTTATAAGGATCATTGACTGGTTTGATACTAAAATTTTAACAGTTAACTTCAAAAAAACAAAATTTATTGCATTTACATCCTATTCAAAATGTTTACCTACCTTCGAACAAATTTCCGTTAATTATCATGGCCAAAAGGCCAAAATCGATAGAGTTAACACTTTGAAATATCTTGGAATATCTATGGACTCACATCTAAGGTGGGATAACCATATTAAATATGTTATCAAAAAAATTAGAAATGTTGCCTATAAACTCAAAATGCTTGCTAACATTCTCACAGAAAGTTATCTGGGAATCCTATACCATGCCTTAGTTTAAACCCATATAATATACGGCATCACAGCCTGGGGTGCCGCCTGCAAGACATATATTTCTGACCTGAATATAGCACAAAAAACTGTTTTGAAAGCCATTTTCCATAAGCCAAGATTATATCCAACGAACAACTTATATCAAGAAACAGGGATACTTGATACAAGACAACTTTATTTCTTACATGCCACCACCTTATACCATAAGTAATAAATGTAATAAAAAGAAAAAATCCTATAAACACGAGAATAGGCTCATCTAATATCCAAAGACCACACAAAACATTATTCAAAAAATCATTTCAATTGTTAGCAACTAAATTATATAATGTAGTACCAAACGAAATAAAAATGCTTAATTTTGGAAAAAAATTTAGAAGAAAATTGAAAGACTGGGTTAGTACTGTGCAGCGAATGACTATACATAATTATATAGAAAACTAAAACTACAAAACACACAGGCGATGCCTTCTGTGGTTTTTTCATATTTATTTGCCCATTTTTTTTTATTTTGGCGAATAAATATTATTATTATTATTATTTTGAATAACAAACGTCTCAAGCTCAGGGCAATATGATCAATATGATAAATCCTTATCATGTGCGAATCCAAAAGTACGCCCAGTTATTTGATTTTGTTAGAAGATTCTATTTTAGTGATTTCATAAGTACTTTCTGGATTTTGTTTTATAGCAATAGCAGTTTAATCAGAAAGTCTTCATCGGAAAACGGCATCATCATAATTTTTCGGTAATTTATGGTTGAACCAAACAGCAATTGCAATGAAATCCTTCTCTACCTTCTCCTTAGGATTATACCACGATGATGCATCTGAATAAGGAATAGCCGTGTCATCAGCAAAACAAACGACAGCTCTCTCTATTTGTAAACCTAGTAAGCTGTTCACGTATAAGTTAAATAACAATCGACCCAACAGTGTACCTTGAGGTACACCGCATATAACAGTTTGTTCTTCACTGAAAGTAGAATTTATCTCGACTATGTTTTTATCATAGTCCGGCCATTCTAAAAACAACAGTTTCATTCAAATAAAATCATTCCATTTATTGTCACTTAGCAAAGTTCATGTTCCATCTGCAAAAGAGCCTTATAAAAGGTGATATTCATCTTGAAGCAGTAGTAATTGAATTCGTAGCCACCCGAAATGAGCCCAATGAACAATAAAGTTCTACAGTAACCGTACTAAGTACATGACGACGAAAGCTGGCGGACAGAAGCAAGAGAGAATGAAAAAAATTGGAACATTCTCGCGGTTCGATCTCCGTTGAACCGGGGTTCAATAGGATGAAGACCGTGATGTGTGTAACGGGGTATAAGGGGGTATTTTTCAGGACTTTATGGATGATATTGGCGCGTTTCACGTACACACTCGGAGCTCGGATATATTTTTATACGGATGGCCTTTATTCCCTTCATAGTAACAAGGATTTATCACGTTACAGAATCTGTACTCTTATGATGAAAATATTGCAGCTCCAATACAATATTGCTTCATCCTGATGATATTTGCAGGTCTACAAATCTTGTCCATGAAGTGAGAAACGCACTGCACGAATTCCGTAACGAGCAATGGAGCGACTTTCTGGCGGGAACGCTTGATTCAAGTATTCCTCTCTGGACGGTAGCAAAGTCACTCTCGGAAAGCGAGAACAACTCCCGCACATCCACGGTCCTGAAGGCATAGTCTTCAGAACGGAGGATAAGGTCGAGGTTTTCGCTGATGCCATGGAAAAACAGTTCTCTTGCAACTATGATCTCGATAATGACCTCGACGAGGAACAAGACATCGTACGATCCGTCAGGAGATATTTTAGGGCCAACGGCGTTAGCAGAGGCACTGAATTCTCTTCAGATGACTCTTATTCAGAAGATTTGTCTGAGGCTCCACATAGCACACCAGCGGAACCGTTCGAGGCTTCACATTGCACACCAGCGGAGCTCCTAAATCATAATAAAGACCTCAAGGTGCGTAAAGCACCTGGTGAGGATCAAATCACCGCTCTGACATATTTGGTGACAATAATCAATGCGATTCTCAGAATCGAGTACTTCCCTGCTGGGTGGAAGACTGCTGAGCTTATCATGATTCCAAATATATTTTTCCTTAGGATTCCGTCCCCTTAGTCTGCTGTCAGCTCCTTCTAAGCTCGCCGAAAAGGTTATGTATCGCCACCTTGACGATTTTTCGTCAAATCACCATGTGATTCCTGACGTTCATCCTCCGCATGAGTACTGGCATCTTGCTTTTGGATGTCTCAAAAGCGTTTGACACGGTGTGGCACGCGGGCCCCTTCTATAAACTAATCCTAAAGTGTTTTCCTTTTTGGCTCCTAAAATTACTGAAATCCTTTCTTGAATGAAGGAAGTTTCGGATCAAAATCAACAATGTTTAGTTAACAACACGGCCAGTTCGGGCAGGTGTTCCTCAGGGCTCGGTTCTAGGACCAATCCTTTATTCGCTTTTTATCCACGATGTCCCTTGCCCCAGCAACTGTGAAGTCTACCTCTATGCTGACGACACTGCACTTGTCACCGAGTCGTGTACTGGTGATCTGGTTCTCGATGGGTTGCAGAGTGCGGTGGACGAATAACTAGAGTGGGCGAAACGGTTGCTGATAAAAATTAATCATTCGAAAACGCAGGCTTTTTATTGTACGAAAAAACGTCGCGGCCCCCCAGGAGAGGTTTCTGTAAACGGCAATCGTGTACCATGGACAAATTCTGCCAAGTACCTCGGTGTCACCTCTGATAAAGGCATGACCTGGCAGAAACATACAGCAGCCTTGAACACAAAATTCCAAATTGCGTTTCGGCAACTATATCCTTTGTTATATAGATCCTCCAAATTGAGTTTGATAAACGAAGTTTGCCTATATAAAATGATTATTAGACCATCCATTACTTATGCATGTGCGGCTTGGTGTTTTCGTGTCAAGTCACACATTCAGAGTCTTCAAGTACGGCAAAGCAGAACTTTGCGAACAATTTGAAATGCTCCTTGTTATGTCTCAAACGAGACACTACACAGAGACATGGACATTCCTTACTTGAGGGATTATGTCAAACTTCAGGCGCAGCGACGTTATAGTCAAGCGAAATCGCACAGCAACCCTCTGTTGCGTGACTCAGTGGATTACACAGTGGAGCAAGTTCGTAAGCATTCAAGACCACAACTGTAATCAAAAATTAGCGCGAATCAAAATTTGTATAGTTCACCTCAAAATTAATCCATGTACCAAGTCAAAAAGCCTAGGTGTCTTCTCTTAAACTAAACACTTCTGTTTTTCTTTGCTCTTCTCCATTTTTCTTCTCTATCGCTTTCTCTTTTTCCTTGACATATTCTGGTTTCTGAGCGAGCAGGACTGACAGATTCGACTAACGTACATTAGACAGTGACTAATGGGCAAAAGTCCTACGGACCTCCCAGAAAAAGGAATGACGAATAGTACAATATTGCTATAAGAGCAGTTTTTACAAACTTATCTATTTCGCTATTTTACCTTCAAATGAATGAAATGAGATAAAGTCATACCTCGTAAATCTATAAAAATAAGTATCATGTGGTATCAAAAAATATACAATAAGGTCTCTTTGGCAGGATTGAAGGTGCGATATGGAGTTAGGTAATTCTTATTGTACTCGTATAGGTACACAAGTAATATAGCTTCCAATCCTCCTACCACAGACGACCAAGGACAGTTATTTCGTGGTATATGGCAACTCTTCAATATGTCCTAGGCGTGCTCTCAGGTAGGTCAACGAACGAAAGATAAGCAACGACCCTCTATCCAGAGTATACCATCGAAATAAGACAGCCCCGATTCAGCTTGCTGTTTTCACTCTTGCAGGGGTCGATTCTGGTGTTGGATAGCACTTTGTGGCGTCTTATTATGATAGTTTGTGTACAACCAAAACCCTATTAAATTTAATGGGTGTAGGGTTAAACAATACATTACAAAATCAAATATTATTTGTACATAAATTCAGTCCATTCTTTTTCTAAAGCACGTTTCTTAGCTCCTCACCAATCCGGTTCTCTTTTCATCAATATCTGTTCTTTGTGGTCTGCCCATTGTCCTTTTTCCTAGCACCTTACTTCCCAAACTTGTTTCACCAGTATGATGTCACCCATTCTTTGCAAATGTCCCCACCATCTCAGTTGCTTCATTTCTATGTTCTAGTCTTGTAGATTCTATTTCTAACTCGTTCTTATAATTTCATTTCTTATTTTGTCCAATTCGGTCACCCCTTTAACTCGTCTCATGTATTTCATTTCAACTGACTGAACTGTGATTTTTTGTCCAGGATTTGCATTCATATGTCAATTTAGTATGATACATCATCTTTGTTCTCTTGGACGCCTCTTTTTTATAAATAAAACCTTTACTCATCGCATAGTACAAGTTGTTTGCCTTTCATATCCTTCCGGAAGTATCTATTTCATTTCTGCCGTTAGGTTCCAATATAACTCCCAAGTATTTAAAGGAGTCAACCTGCTCTAATTTTAAATTGTCAATTCTTATATCCATATTGACTTCTTCATTTCACACAGCATTAACTTTAGTTTAAAGTTTATTAAATTTCAATTCCTTCAAGTATTTTATTTACAGTGTATACATTTTCCTATAGACCCCCCCCCCCACTACCACTCTGCTAGTTCCACTTTTTGCTGCTTCCCATATGCAACAAAAATTGGTTTTGCTCTTTGCCTGCATTGTTTTATCAAGTCATCCATAAATACTATACAATAAGGGACTAAGCCCTCGACCTTGACGTACTATTTCTGTAATAACGAATTCTTAGGACATCATATTTCTGGATATTACTCGGTTATTAGTCTTGTGGTATATACTCATGATCACTTCCACTAATCTTACAGGATCATTTCCTATCAGCCGATTCTCTTTTAACTTTCTTCTTGGAACTCTATCGAAAGCTTTCTCCATGTCCACGAAGGCAAGGTATACTGATTATCCCTATGGCAAAAATTTAGATTTTTGATGGTGAAAATGTGATCCTGAGGACTTCTTCCCTTTCTGAAGACCTGTGTATCAGACAATGTCGGCTCCATTAACTTTCTTACTCTTTTTTTCTAGTATATATTCATAGGCTCTAAGTTCTGTAGACATCAGCGTTATTCCTCTCTAATTAACATATTACAATCTCTCTTGTTTTTATGAAGATAGTATGTATACTAAGTGACATATAAATCCGAACACCCAGTTTAAATGGTTTTATTTTAATAAAATTTTGTATAAGTACTTAATGAAGCATAATAAGTAAATGATAAAAATTTCAAAATGATTGCACTGCTTTAAAGCCCTTTGACCTTTAATAATGTGTGGATGCACCCTGATGTGCTACGCATTCTCCAACGCGTCTAGGCATGCTTCTGATCAGGTGGTCAATGTCCTCCTGTGGTATCTCATTCCAGGCAACCACCAACTCCTCTCGAAGTGCTTCTAGAGTCTGAGGAGGACGTTGCAAATTGAGCAATCTCCTACCCATCATATCCCACACGTGCTCAATTGGGGATAAGTCGGGAGATCTTGGTGGCCATGGTAACAATGTGACATCATTATGTTGAAAGAAGTCTATTGCAACTCTTGCAACATGTGGTCGGGCATTACCTTATTGGAAAGTTGGATCTGCCAGGGTGTCAAGATAGGGTAAAAGATGGGGTTCTAGAACTTCGTGGATATAACGCTGCGCGTTTATGTTACCTCTGATGAAGATTAAAGGTGACCTGGAACCATAAGCTATATATGTATATATAACCATAACTCCAACAGTGTGATGAACATGTCTTTCAACAATAAACTGTGGATTCCTCGTTTCACCACGTCGCCTTCTAACCCTGGCACGAGCATCGTGCATTCCTAAACAAAATCCAGATTCGTCACTAAAGAAAATACTGTTCCATTCCTGATCCCAGAGTGACCGTTGTCTGCACCACTCAAGGCGATTACGTCGGTGTTCTCGAGTTAAAGGGAGGACCCAGTGTGGCCGGTATGAAAACAAGCCAAAACTTCTCATTCGTCGGTAAACACTTCGCATGCCAATAGGTCTTCCGTGTTCTGCAAACCATTCATTTGCAATGGACCTGGTAGTGGAGAAACGGTCCCTTAAGGCCAATAATCTTAGGCGGCGATCTTCACGGCGGCGTCCAGTGCCCCTTGCTCTTTGCGTCCGGCCTTCTCGAAGCCATGCCTGACAACACCTAACCACAGTGTCTACACTTCTTTGCACTCTAACTGCAATTGCCCGAAAAGAAAGTCCAGCTTCCCGAAGTCCCACTATACGGCCAATATCAAACTCACTAAGTTGACGAAATGGTACAGGTCTCCGTACTCTAGGCATCGTAACCGATCGTAAAGGATGTCAAGAACCAAAATCCGCCAACGTTGATTCTTTACTGCGGCTGAAATATTCATTTTTAGAGCGTTAGTGAATTAAAAGAAAGCAGTATGAAAACCGGAATGTCCAACTGATAAGGCTGAAAATGTTTTCACTTGTTATTTACAGTAAGATAAATACATTTACCAACTTTTATCAAAATAAAACCATTTAAACTGGGTGTTCGGATTTATATGTCACTTAGTATAGTATTCTAATTCCATTTTCATCCATATTTTCAACATATCCCTTGTTATCTATCACAGGCGCATTTCCATTATTATTCAATTCTCAATGTTCAATATTTTGATAGAACAGGTAGTTAACGTATCCAAAAGTATTTCAACAATGATCACGCCTCTTGGATCATTTGTCAGTCTTCCCCAGGGGATACCCAAAACTAGATCATCAGCCATCCCCAATCAATTCTTCTGTATTCAGAGCATGTCACATAAATTTTGCACTGTTTAGTTTTATCTTTGCTATGTAGTGAACCGAAACAATATTGAACTCTGGTCAATTAAATTTAACGTTAGGTGCGGCTATTTGTGTGCCAATAACAATCAACCAATTATCGTACGTAAATATTTCGATGTTTGTATGACACTGAACATTCGCTATACCGCAGTCTGTCATACTAATAAAAAAATAGTTGTAGGTATTGTATTGATGTGGAACGACGATAATTGTACAGCTACGACATTTATACAGGTTGTCCATAAAATATGGATACATCAATTTTAACGACCAAATCGAATATATCAAGAACTAGATGGTGTGGTCACCCTGAAGAAACATTCTGTAATTCTAAATATTTTGGAATCTATTTAAAAAAGTGGTTAAACAATTCTTATTACAACTACGGGATTCATAATATGCATAAGAATAAGATTATGCAAAATAACCGTTATTCTGCACCAATAGGGTACGAGTACTAAACAGTCCCTCAAATATACCCAATCAGCCTCAAGATCTCTCCGTCAATCAAACAATTTACATTAAAACATTAATAGTTTTTATGATTTTTGGACTTGAAAGACATTATTTGTAAGACATTTTTCATAATTTTTTGTCCATGTCCATAGTAATTACATTATGCATCAGGAAGATGTAGGGATTGACACGTCTTACACATATTATCTGTGTTTTAGGATGGAGAGGACAATGTTTTTATTGCTTTGAAGAAATTCATTAACCCGTAAATTAATAAATGATTACTATTGTGATGTAAAGGAAGATGAGGAATTGGATGGAATGTATTTTATATTCTATTTTCTTGCAAAATACAGACAAATCCACACTATTCAACAGGTATGTAATGATAACTTTCAGTATATTGAAGTTGGTAAATTCAAGAGTGCCGTGCATTAACAAACGTCCAAATCTGCTGCCAAATTTAACAGCTAGAAAATCGACCTATTATTTGCCGCATTCCCATTGGCTTTGGGGATAACTGATTGTTAAATGTAATTTTTTTTTTTATTCACTCAATGTACAAAGATAACAAAAAATATGAGTAAATAAATATAAAATCAAAACAGGCCCAATAGAAGGCATCGCCTGTACCTGAACCAATAAATTTAAGTTAAAACTGTAGAATGCAAATGACAAAAAAGGACAAAAATTAGCTACAGTAGATTATGTATTTAGTTGATGTTCGTATTTATGAGTTTATGAATTTCAGTCCTAGATATAGAATGTAGCCACTTTTTTAAATTTCTTTTGAAACAATTTCCGAAACGTAAATCTTTTAAGTTTTTAGGTATAATTTCATAAAATTTAGGCGCTAAATAGAGATATGATCGCAGCATTATAGATTTATGCGGTTGAGGAACTACTGTGCCACGAATTTTGTACCTGGTATAATAATTATGTTTAATTTTTTGGTCGGTGTTTACAAATTTATGGTAGTGAGTGATACTGTGTAAGAAATAAAGCTCTCTTATATCATACATTCGAACATCTGCGTATAATTTTTCAGTGGGATAAAGTTTCGGTTTTTTAAATATCATTTTTAGAATACTTTTTTGAAAAACATCTAAATTATAGATATGTGAGGAACATGCAGCTCCCCATGCTAATATACCATATGTGAGATGAGGCTCAATCAGTGCATGGTATAATGTTCGAAGATATTTTTCTGTCAATATATTCCCAAGGTATTTAATTTTGTAGGATACAAATCTAACTTTCTTTAAAATATAATTGACATGGATGTCCCATCGTAAGTGAGGATCCAAGACCACTCCAAGGTATTTTATGTTGGGCACTCTATTAATTTGCATTTTTTGATCATTAATATTGAAGGAGAAATATGTGTAATTTGGCAGATGTCTAGCATAAGATCCAAATGGTAAAAAATCTGTTTTAGAGTAGTTAATGCTTAATTTTCTACTGTTAAACCACCGAATAATTTTGATAAAATCATTTTCAATTACATTTTTCAGATCAGACCAGTCAGTGCCTTCATATAATATTGCAGTATCATCTGCAAAACTAGTTATTTTGCCAACACAATTAATTTGGAAAATATCATTTAAATATATATTGAATAACAGCGGACCTAAGACAGTTCCTTGTGGGACACCACACTTAATATACATTTCTTTACTAAATGATCGTAATATCTGCACAGATTGTGGGCGATTTGACAAATAACTTTCGATCAGTGAGTACGCGTTTCCTCTGAAACCAATTCTCTCCAATGCTTCAAATAATAATTTGTGATTAACTGTGTCGAAAGCTTTCTTTAAATCAACAAAAATGCAGATTGAAGGGATTCTGTTATCAATATTTTGATGTATTTGATTTACAATTTTAGTAATTGCGTCCGATGTAGCCTTCCCTTCTGTAAATCCATATTGATTTTCACTTAAAATTTTGAATTTTGTGAGGTATCAATTTATAACACAAATCAAAATACCTGAAAGTTGACTTGTTTCCTGTGTACAAACGCATCATGTTGGAATCAAAAAGTGGTCTTGTCTATAATACAGTCGAATTTTTTTTATTCAATATTTTAATAGAAATCACTGATATTCTGAGACCTTCGACAGCTTCTGTCAAATTGCATTTCGATAAGGTATTTTCCCATTGGTCCATAATATTAATGTTGGTGAAATCGACCCTAATTGAAGTATTTATTCGATCGGATGCAAAGATACTTCCTGGACTAAATAGAATAACACTACACTCTCGAGTCACGTATGTCAAACAAATGCGCAGTGCGCTACATTGTTGGTTCAACTTTTCGAAGCAATGAAATAATATCCTGGTACGCTGGAAGGGTGTCGACAGAAGCGATTTTACACTGTTTTGCTTTTAACGAGGCTGCAAGCTGATACGAGATGCCTTGCTTCGCACAAACACTCGACGTTATTTTGAGACTGAGCCTCAAGGCTTCCGACACTTTAGAACGGCGAGAAAATACTGTGTACAATGCAGGCTCTACATAGATAGAACTACGAGGTGACATGATAACAAGCTAAAGCTAAAATCGCGGATTAATTTCGAAAGCATTGAACGTCAGTTGGTTGTAAGTTGACTATACGTATCGTGGCGTATACAGGATAGGCCATCTTGTGATTCAAGTCTGAACTAGAGGTGATAATCGCTTAACTTAGCTCAGGACATCAGGGACTGGAAAGTGTCTCTAACACCCTCTCTATCGGATCACAGGTTTATACTGTTCAAGACTGATGGAGAGATTCCGGATAAATATGCTCGGAATCCCAGGCATACTAGATGGGAGTCCTTTAGGGCAGACATTGACAGTAAGCTTGGAGCGGTCCCATACAGGCTTGGCAGGGGCTCTGACATAGAAGCAGCTGTCGAGTCTCTGAGCAGGGACTTGACGGCCGCATATGAGGAAAACTGCCCGTTACGCAAAGTACAAGGTAAGGGCAAGGCAACCTTCTGGACCAAAGATTTAGAGGATAGAAAACGAGCGGTGCACAAACTTCTTAGCAGAGTTAAGCACAGGAGAGGTTCTCCTCTATGGGAAGAATACAAAAAGGCATTGCAGGAGTACAAAAAGGAGATTAGAAGGGCCTCCAGAGAATCCTGGAGGCACTTCTGTCAGTCCATAAATGACATTCCTGCTACTGCAAGAATACACAGAGTCCTATGCAAAGACACTAAAGCAAGATTGGGATCTCTGCATGATCCCTCGGGAGGGAACACTACTTCCGAGGAAGATACTCTGAGGCTTCTGATGGATACGCACTTTCCCGGTTCCACAGTAGCGCGATCAATCACAGAGTGCATGCAGTTGCGCAGGCCCTCAAGGGAGGACTGGCGCACGGCAAGGGAGATTGTCACCTTCGAAAGGACGGTATGGGCAGTAGATTCGTTTGCCCCATACAAAAGTCCAGGTCTGGACGGCGTATTTCCGGCCATGTTACAGCAGGGACGGATTTCGGTTGTTCCTTACCTGTTGAATGTGTTTCGAGCATGTGTGGCCACGGGCTTCACACCTAGAAGTTGGCGGCAGGCTAAAGTGGTATTCATTCCTAAACCGGGCAGAGATAGATATACTGGCCCGAAGGATTTTCGACCGATTACTCTTTCATCTTTTGTGCTTAAGACCCTGGAAAGGATAGTTGATAGATACCTAAGGGATGGCCCACTGGAAAGGTGTGTCATTCATGCAAATCAGTTTGCATACCAAGCTGGAAAATCGACTGATCTGGCCTTACACAATCTGGTTGGGAGGCTGGAGAAGACTCTAGATCAGCGAGAAGTGGCACTCGTGGCCTTCTTAGATATTGAAGGTGCATTTAATTGCACCACAACCGACTCTATCAGACAGGCCTTGGTTAGACACGGGGTTGGATCAATCCTAATAGATTGGGTCCTCTCTACTCTGGAGGGTCGGGTAACAACAGCTATGCTGAATAACGTAAGCTGCAGCGTGAACGTAGCTAGAGGCTGCCCTCAGGGTGGAGTTCTGTCACCCCTACTGTGGTGTATCGTGGTGAACGAACTGCTCGTTAGGCTCAACAGTATGGGTGTCTACGTGCAAGCCTATGCTGATGACGTAAGCATAGTGGTTAGGGGGCGTTTCTGTAGAACAGTCTCGGAAATTATGCAGGGCGCTCTGCGCTCCGTGGAATCGTGGTGTAGGGAAGTCGATCTTTCTGTTAATGCTGAAAAGACCGAGCTGATCCTATTCACTAGGAGAAGAAGGCTTGACGGACTGGTCATGCCTACCTTCTTTGGGACGAGATTAGTTTTGTCCCAGTCAGTGAAATATCTGGGAATTATCCTGGACTGCAAACTGAACTGGAGAGAGCATGTGGAACACAAGGTTAGCAAGGCTCGCAATTCGATGTGGGCTTGTAGACGTGTTGTCGGTGTAAGGTGGGGGCTTAAACCCAAAGTGGTATACTGGCTCTACACGACGATAGTACGTCCATCTCTCTTGTACGGCTCCCTGGTCTGGTGGCCTTGCATTAGAACTGAGTCAACTAAGGCCAAACTCAATAAAATTCAGCGTTTGGCCTGTATTAGCATTACAAGCGCAGTGCGAACAACGCCATTGAGTGCAATGGAAGCTCTGTTGGATCTCCCACCGTTGGATCTGGTGATCCGCGGTGAAGCGAGAGTAGTCGCTCATCGACTGTGGAGTCAGGGCAGCTGGGCTTTCTTGAATCCGGTCAAGGGGCATACTGCCATATTAGTCGAATTAGATAGGGAGGACCCCGTCCTTCTAAGCAGGGGTGATCGTATTACCCCTAAATATCGCTTCAACCGCAAGTTCATTGTGGAGTACCCAACGAGGGAGGAGTGGGACGCCGGTAGCCGAGGACTCTCCGAAGTGAGCGGGCAGGTCTGGTACACGGACGGCTCGGTCACCGAAGAGGGCTCAGGTGCTGGGGTCTCTGGACCTAGAACTAGGCTATCTCTGCCTCTCGGTGAGTACACCACCATTTTCCAGGCGGAAATCTTTGCGATTCTGGCTTGTGTATCTCACATTCTGGAGGAGGGTGGGCCTAGGAGAAGAATAACAATCTTATCCGACAGCCAGGCTGCAATGAAAGCACTAAGTGCATGTAAGATTACTTCGAGTCTTGTATTGCAATGCAGGGAGGCTCTGGATTGCCTCGCAGCGAGGCATCCGGTATCGTTAATATGGGTACCGGGGCACGCTGGGATAAGGGGCAATGAGACGGCGGACACTCTGGCGAAAACAGGATCAGCCAGCAAGCTCGTTGGTCCTGAGCCAGCTCTAGGAGTAACCGCGCATAAAGCTAGGAGGAAAATGGAGACGTGGGTTGCAAGACAACACTCTCAGAAATGGAGAAGTATCTCTAGACATCTCCGCCAGGCACGAGAGCTCATTGAAGGGCCCAGTGCTAAGGATGGACGCTTCTGCCTATCTCTGGGTAGAGCCAACCTAAGGTTGCTGGTGGGACTGTTGTCTGGCCATAACACGTTAAGGCGGCACCTGCACGTGATGGGGGTGGCTGAGGATCCCTTATGCGAACGCTGCGGAGTAGAGGAAGAGACCTCGGCGCACGTTTTGTGTCGCTGTGAAGCTCTGAGCTACTATAGGCAGACTATACTGGGGTCCATTACTTTGGACCCTCAGGACGTAAAGGAGCTTGGACTCAAGGCGATTCTCAACTTCGCTAAAAGGGCGAGGCTTGTGATTTAAGTATTGTAGAGGTGCATAAGGGCCCGCTTAAGCGGCCTATGCACTGGCTCCTTATGGTGGCCGGGATGCCTCTAAAATTCAAGATTCATTCATTCATTCGTAATGAAGCATAATAAGTAAGAGGTGATAATGCTAAAATGTCATACGAGATAAGTAAACAAATAGACTAACTGAGCCATGTGCGGAGCTGATTTTTTTTTATTTAAGAGCACCATCCTGCCCCAAAATGTAGTGTTAGTTTTTAATAGCTTGTATCCGGTCTTTTGGTTTTATAACTGTAACAAGTGTTCTCATCCTCGCTTTCGTTCTGAAACACCACTTAGCAGCAACCTCATCGACGAGTAAGTAATTTGAAAATGTAAATCTGTTCTAAATTGGTTGCTATATTCATATTTGTGCTTTAGCTCCTGAAGATGACAACATAGTTTGTCGAAAGCTCGAGATTTCAGTCAAAAGAGTTCAGTACGCTTTAAGTTTTACCAATTCCCGATAAACAATTTAATTGTATTTTTTGTCCGACTGGTCGCTGGCAATGGCAATGACTACTACTCGTATATACAGGGTGTCCGCAAAGTTGGGGTTGTCCTTTTCAGAAGCAACTACCCTTGAAATAACAAAGGTAATGTGTAGTGAAACGAGGGCGATCAAGTATTCTAAAAATTAGGAAAAAGTACTCACTCTCCAGTTGACGAGAAGGGCTGAGTACGTCTCTGCCCGAAATCATACCGCTCCAGCAGAAAATGAAATCAGCTGATGCGCTACCGAGCAGACGCAGGCGGTGGTGCAGACCACGAACAGAGGTAACAAATATGACGGCGTTGCCGCGTTTTCAGTTTTTAGGTAAACGTACTTTATAGGTATTGTTCAAAGTTGTCGCCGTTTGATTCAAAAACACAGGTGCGTGCACGACATAGCCAAGCATCGGTGCAGGATTTGAGAATGGAGTCCCTCCCCCGAATGAAAGCACCAGCTTGTTCAATTCTGAGACGAAGTTCGTCAACCGTATGCACTTCAGTTTTGTACACTAAGCGTTTCATTTCTCCCCAAAGAAAAAAATCACATGGTGTTAAGTCTGAAGATCGCGGAGGCCACGCTACGGGTCCATTACGTCCGATCCACCTATTCGGAAATAATTCATTCAAGAACTCACGCACTTCGCGTCTAAAATGGGGCGGTGCACCATCGTGCAGAAACCACATTGATTGTCTTACACTTAATGGCACATCTTCTAACAAGGAAGGCAAAATGTTGCGTGAAAAGTCTAGATATTGCATCCCGTCCAATCGATTTGGGAGAATAAATGGGCATACCGTTCACCATGCCAGTCCAAACATTCACCGAAAATGTTTGTTGAAAATGTGCCCGACGGACAGCGTGCGGATTTTCTACTGACCAAACATGAGTGTTGCGAAAGTTATTCACCCCATTACGCGTGAACGTAGATTCGTCTGTCACCAATATGTACTTCAAAAAGTCCGGATTATTGTCATGTTGATGCAACAGCCACTCACAAAACCGCACTTTTGCTGGAGAATCGTCAGGTTGAAGGGCTTGTACACGTAGGACGTGAAACGGATACAGCCCTCTTCACGCAGCGTTTGCCACACTTTAGTTTTTGATACTTGCACTTCTCTAGCCACGTCTCTAGTGCTTGTTGAGGGATTCTCGTCTAGTAGTTCTTCCTCCGCTTGCACCATTCGTGGTTGTCAAGGCCTCCCACTGTGCCCACCTCGAAATTAGTAAAATTAAAGTATTTGAAAAATAAGTTAAGATCCGCTATGTAGTATGATGAGTATCAACTATAGACGTTGGGCGCAAGTTATTGTATTTTGCCTACACCCCCCCTCCCCTGACTCATACGTTGGTAAGAGAATTTTTGAGGTAGCGAGATGGCGCTAAAAAACGTATGTACCCTTTACAAATACCTCGTACTATTCCATCCAAGACATTTCTTTACTATTATTACCTACGGTAATTAAACTGGACCCTTTTTTTCTTTGCTAAAAGTAATGTTTCTTACATACAGCGTCAGAATGTTTCGATATTTGTCAAAGAAGTCCTACATCACTTTGTAGATTGAGACTAAAGCTATTACAGCCAAATTACTCATAAAATACCCATCAAAATCTGGGAATCATCTTGGAACCACCTTTATACTCTCGTCTTATTCTATCTCCAAGATAAATAAAAGCGGTAGTATAATGCCATAACAAATTTAACGGTACTTAAATTGAATTGACGTACCTTACATACCGACTTTTATGATCCCAGCAATCAAACCTGTCTTTAGTGCACTTTTGCTCCCACAACTGCGAGCGACGGAGCATTGTAATTGCGAAAAATTTCATAAACGACATATTATATTTTTGGATGTTATATGATATGGACGAGGTCTGTAAATTAAGTGACGAGAGTCGATTTTTTAAATTTTTTAATCCAAAAGTTAAATCACCTCTTGAATGTTCCTCAAGAATATTGATTACTTATCTTCTGTCAAACGGCACTCAATTCTCAATTAACGTTTGTAAATGTTAGGGCCGTATCGTCAGTCGTTCATACAATTGTAGGACGCCTTTACGGCCTCGCGCTCTCCTATTGTCAGGCTATGTTTTCATCTTGAACTGTAGGAAATTTCAGGCTACATAACAGATTATATAAGTCAAAAGTATGCACAATTTAGTGCAAATACGTATTTGTAACATAACCTCAACATAGAGGACTAACACGGACGAGAATCCAGCGGGCCCTAAAGGCATTCTACAATTGCAGAAACGACTGACGATACGGCCCTTAACATCCCCAGAAACCAATATTTTGAAGGTAATCTGAAATTCTGATATATGAGCGTCTAGAGGAATTCAACGTTTCTCAATTAATACCTCGCTGAATACGATTCTATTGGAATTTTCAATAGGTTCTAACTGAAAGTGGAATTCCAATTCTGGCGTCTCAGCCCTCCGGGGTACTGTCAAGTCCTCCCTTCAGCCTGTAGTTGGCAACGATGCATTAATATGCAGATATTCAATACTCCGGAATCCACAGGACGTGCGAAATTAGAATGGATGCCACAGCGTTTATTCTCTGATAGCATAATTACTGCAAGAAATGGCACATTCGGACAAGCCTAGCAGTTTAATCGTGGCTGGCAAGAGATGATCTGAACAGGATTTTGTGCTAAGGGGAAGCGGTGACTTCCGGCAATCCCAGCTGCAAACCAGCTACAAGCAAAGCCGGAGGATTATATGGTGGTTCCCTCCAATGTTTTCTACGCTGAATATTAAAATCTCATAAGAAAATGGACGGGGTAGCATCCAAACTAAAACAACTAGACGTAAGGTACTATATGAAGGGGTACTAGTCGACAAGCTGGTGTTCGGTAATATCCCAGAATCTGGAGGTTAAACCAATGGCGCTCATACCACAATCTCAGGAGAAAAGTGCCTGACACGGAGCACCAACTTTATAAACGAACTTATATGTAAGTGATCTATCCAGTCATATATCTGAGAGCCATGTAACTATGTTTGCAGATGGAAGCACAATTACTATAACTGCAAAAAATGTCTATCATCCTCTCACCAAAATTCAACGTATTTTGGATAAATTTTCAAAGAAATCGGCTAATCCTAAATTCAGGTAAGACTACAGTAATCAATTTTAACATCTATCCCATATTTAATATAGGTGTGGATATATTTATAATCAGTGATATTGGGATTGTTACACCCAGAAAAACTAATTTCTTTTCTTCTTCTTTTTTTTTGACAGCATAATGACTATATTTAAAGCATGCTTTTAAAACTCGTAGCTCTCAAGCATGCTGAAATATATTCATGATTTTTTCCAACATAACCCTTGTAAGTGCTGATGAAATTTAATATTTATTACTTGTAAGGGTGAAAGGGCTAATTCAATCTTTACGAAGATCATTCAACGACAAAATCTAATTATAGGAGGCAAGAGGTTCTTTTCGATTAACACGGAAGGGTTAATGGACTTTTTAATAGAGGACTGGAAAATACCAAAAGGAGCTATAAATATTCCAAATTGAATTTTGGACGTGGTGCAGGGGTGCTTTTTATGTTAAGCATGGCGTATGCTACAGTTTGAAGGGACATATGACGACGTGTCCGGCGGCTTTGAAGCATCAGTTGGCCTCAAGTAGCCTTATTCTCTTACCAGAGCCCTAATTTATCATAGCATCGAAAGAGATACCAGATTTTCCTAAAATAATCATGTCAAAGTCGTCATCATCTATTTTTGTCCTATAAGCAATTATGATAGTTCTGTTCTGAAAATACTCACTTTTGACATTAACTTCAAGAGTTCAATTCCGTTATAGGGTAGCTTATTGATTTTTTTCTGTCGAATTCTAGATATCCTGGTCTATTAATATTCGCCTATTGGCTTATACGTCCATTGGAAAATATAGGAAATTATAATACAAGCAATAACGAGGATAAATAACATCAGTCTCAGAAACCTTTTGCGATCTAGTTCTCTTCCGCCGCGCGTTAAGCCTGCTAGGCGGACCCGTCAGGTTTCTGCCTCCCATACCAACTATGTCAAACTTTGCCGATCGAGAACTGGCCGACCCGACCGCTCCTTCGCTCCTAGGGTATCGAGATTGTGTGTGTGTGCCTGATAATGTTTTTTTTTCAGTTCTATGATAGTTCCGCAAATCTTAGAGAGTTCACACAAGGTGCTTGTTAGTGGTGCCCCGGTGTTTAGGTATCTGTCCACACTTCAGTGTTTAAAAACATGTGTGGCGCTTTTGAAGGCATCGGGCTCAAATGCCATATGTATGACAGATGTTGACAATGACATGGTGACAGGAGAGGAAACAAGTTAACATCTCACACAGCACATTAGTTTTCCAGAACTGGTTCCGGTATATTACATCTCTTAATTGGTATTTCGTACATTTTTCAGAAATATTGATTTTCTTCCTTTCACAGCTTCTTTTGTCGATAGTCCCTTTACCTCAACCCGCTTATTTTAACAAAAAACAGAATATTTCATAAAAGAAGAAGCAGTAAAACTGACAGATCGCATTTTGCATCTACAGCGTAAGTAGAAAAACAGGAAAATAAATGTCGGTCTGTGACTGGGATTTTTGATTATTTAATAAAATTAAAAACGTATTATAGTTGATTTTATTAAATTATGTTTTAAAATAAACACAGTATCAGTGGAAAAAATTGCTCTTTTTGGGCCAAAAATACTTGTTGGGCATTTGTAGACAAACTCCAGAAACATAGTGCATACCTCAGTCGTGTCTCAACTTAAGCATAGTAAACAGAAATTGTCTGTACTTCTGTAAGGACAGTTCGCAAATTTTTCATAAGATATGATTGGGAGTTTATCTTTGAAGCAATATATACACAGTGGTCTTTAAAATTCAAACCTGTATCTAGTTACAAGCCCAAGAATTTAACTTGCGTGTTAAGAGACATTCTTGAGCCATTAAAAGTGATATTTAATGTCCTAGGCTTCTTCTGGATGTTGTGAAATTGGACAACTGATGTTTTTTCAGAATTCAAATAGAGCTGATTGCTGCTAAACCACTTGTGAATACCTTGCAATAAAACTCCACAATACCTCTCTAATGTAGCCTCACACTTATTCGATATCACCACTGAAGTATCATCTGCATATAAAATGAATCTACCTTCAGAGGAACAGAACTCAAGGTCATTTACATATAGACTGAATAGCACAGGTCCTAGAATAGAGCCCTGAGGGACGCCTATGGAGATGTCAGCTACGTCGGACTTAATAGGCCCATTCAGACCACTATCGATACTTACAAATTGGGACCTATTCTCTAAAAAAGACCTTATCCAGTGATATGGTGGACCATTTATGCCATACTTTGACATTTTTTGCTTCTATATGCAAAACTTAAAAGATATCCCTCGTATACACCTATTTATATAATAAAAAAGCAAAAAAACAATTTATTAAAATCATTTTCAGCCGAGGGGACATTCCGTTGCCTCCGAAGCCCGGATCTCACGCCACTGAGGATACCTTGGCCGGATGACCCACATCTCAATGATGTTATTTTGAAAAAATTAAATTTCCATGTGTCTACTTGAAAAAATATAAATTACCTTCCCTAAACTTTGTAGTATTTTTTATGATTTTTTAAAATCCGCTCATATTAATGGCCCACCCTGTATAACCTGACCTTGGATGGTCAGCAATTTTTGTCGTGCGGTAGGCTGGATAGCATTTTTGGTCTATGGACTGATTGTATCATCTCTTGCTCTTTTTTTTAAACTTAATTGTCGCTCATATTGGCGTTTGTTTATGCGGGTATATATATCTATATATTATTCTAGACTTTCTTTTTTTTTAAATTTATTACCACATTTCTCAATTTTCTATCTTATTTTTAAAAAACTTACATGCTGTTCATATTGATGTTTGTATATGCTTGATGGATGTATACTAAGTGACATATAAATCCGAACACCCAGTTTAAATGGTTTTATTTTAATAAAATTTTGTATAAGTACTTAATGAATCATAATAAGTAAATGATAAAAATTTCAAAATGATTGCACTGCTTTAAAGCCCTTTGACCTTTAATAATGTGTGGATGCACCCTGATGTGCTACGCATTCTCCAACGCGCCTAGGTATGCTTCTGATCAGGTGGTCAATGTCCTCCAGTGGTATCTCATTCCAGGCAACCACCAACTCCTCTCGAAGTGCTTCTAGAGTCTGAGGAGGACGTTGCAAATTGAGCAATCTCCTACCCATCATATCCCACACGTGTTCAATTGGGGATGAGTCGGGAGATCTTGGTGGCCATGGTAACAATGTGACATCATTATGTTGAAAGAAGTCTATTGTGACTCTTGCAACATGTGGTCGGGCATTATCTTGTTGGAAAGTTGGATCTACCAGGGTGTCAAGATACGGTAAAAGATGGGGTTCTAGAACTTCGTGAATATAACGCTGCGCGTTCATGTTACCTCTGATGAAGATTAAAGGTGACCTGAAACCATAAGCTATAGCACCCCAAGGCATAACTCCAACAGTGTGATGAACATGTCTTTCAACAAAAAACTGTGGATTCCTCCTTTCACCACGTCGCCTTCTAACCCTGGCACGACCATCGTGCATGTCTAAACAAAATCGAGACTCCTCACTAAAGACAATACTGTTCCATTCCTGATCCCAGAGTGACCGTTGTCTGCACCACTCAAGGCGATTACGTCGGTGTTCTCGAGTTAAAGGGAGGACCCAGTGTGGCCGGTATGAAAACAAGCCAAAACTTCTCATTCGTCGGTAAACACTTCGCATGCCAATAGGTCTTCCGTGTTCTGCAAACCATTCATTTGCAATGGACCTGGTAGTGAAGAAACGGTCCCTCAAGGCCAATAATCTTAGGCGGCGATCTTCACGGTCTGTTGTTCTACGGCGGCGTCCAGTGCCCCTTGCTCTTTGCGTACGGCCTTCTCGAAGCCATGCCTGACAACACCTAACCACAGTGTCTACAGTTCTTTGCACTCTAACTGCAATTGCCCGAAAAGAAAGTCCAGCTTCCCGAAGTCCCACTATACGGCCCCTATCAAACTCACTAAGTTGACGAAATCGTACAGGTCTCCGTACTCTAGGCATCGTAACCGATCGTATATTTACTGGCATAATGTTTCTTACAATTTCAAGGGATGAGTGGAAGAGCACTAGATAGTGAACTCCCCATTGTGGTTTTCACACAGTCGACATTTGTTTTATTTATTTTTTTTTAATTTCCTTTTCTTTTTTTGGTTAATACTCATGTTTCTCTATCTGATTTTTTTTGAGAACTGTTTGGAAATAAAGGCATTTATTATTATTAATATTATTATTATTATTATTTAATTCCCTTGTTCTAGATGTTACAAGAGGGACTAACTTGCACCGATTACAATCCATTATAAATTGATGACAGCGTTGCTTAGGAACCGAATAGTCAACCTTCTTGACGCCGTTTTCCGAATTTCCAACGTTTTCGCGTTTACTTTGTTATGCATATAATCTGTATCTTCACGTGCTACCCCTACACCCACCTGTCCTTGACTCCGATACCCCGGACAAGCCCGAAGAGAGTTTATAAAAATATCCGGGATATTTCCCAGTACATCCGATGCGGTTTAGAAATAACGGCGGGGCGGCCGACATCCAGAGACTGAAGTTTATCGGGCCTGTGGGAAATAACAAAGGGCTGTAATGGTGAACTCCTGGATATAGGGATGATGAAGTTCTCAGTTCGACGTACGGGATCTCCGTAATAGCGATGGGCGGTATGCAAATCAGATCGATATTCTGATTGGTATGCGTTTGTGTATAGACTTCCTATGTTAAAGCAATGAGATGACCTATAAATAGTTGTTCTGGTTAATCCTCTGGGTAAATAGAAGGGTCACGTCTCGAAAAAAAAAAAGAATCTTTAGAGGAACATCAGATTAGTGTTTTACAAGCAGTTCGGCTGTCAGATTACAAAACACAGTAATTGCATGCTTAGAAACATCAGTTTTTCTAAAATGTATACGCCGCAAGAAATTATTAAAGAAAATCTGTCAAAAACTTCACGGTGTGTTAGATAACCTCTATCCTCGTTTTTCTTTATACAAGGTGTTTCAGTTTATTGTTGCATAACTTTAAGATTCGGTAGAACTTTTAAAATTAATGCATAAAGTCTATATAAACATGGGTCGAAAAATGCGTGGCTTCCGAAATAAATTTTCTAAAATAGTTTTTTTTTAATATTTCGAACAATATTTGATGTATAACAGTAAAAATTGGTATACAAGAGTTTTTTGGTACGACAAAACGAACCATAGTTTTACTGTAGCCACTAGAGGGCGCTCTCTACTGTACCTGTAGTGTATTAAAATGAGCGAAATTTTTGTCTTAATGCAACTTTTTGCTTTTTGAATAAAAAAACTGATTCTTCGCACTTTTCAACATAAAAAAGCTCTCCTGTGAGTTTTCGTTATAGTTAGCCGTTTTTGAGATATTTCGATTTTTAAGGTTCGATGCATTTTTAATTATTTATGGGAAAATATTATTTTTTTTTACATTTTCGATTTGGGCATTACAAGTAATTAAGATGATCGTTTAGATTGTGTTTTTAAACACAGCAATAATTCCTAACTCCAAATAAACACAAAAAAACAATATTAATTTGTTTAATTTTCCAATATTATTTTTAACAAATTAAATTAATTATTTACAACTAAAATGCTATTGGATAGTTAGGACAAACATACATAATCTGAAGTAGTTGCTCGAAATGTAAACCCAATTGTTCAATACACAATTCACATCTACGAATGATCGAACGTGGTATAGCATTATTTAAACAAGGAGTTACTTCATCACATGCATTCCTGATTCTGTCTATTAGCATATCTCTTGTGGTTACGGAAGTCTGGTACACTTTTTCTTTTAGAAATCCCCACACAAGGAAATCTAATGGATTTAGGTCAGGGGATCGTGGAGGCCAGGCGACTGGTCCTCCACGGCCGATCCATCTTTCTGGATAATTTTCATCCAGCCAGTTTCTAACTATTCTCGAATAATGAGCTGGACAACCATCAAGCTGGAACCAGGCCAGTCTTCTTAAATCTAACATAACATCATCCCACATATTTGCATGTTCAGCCTTTAAAAATTCGAAGAAGGTCGCAGCATTTAACCTTGCAGGCAAAAGGTAGGGTCCAAATAGTCGATTACGGTAGATACCAATCCACACGTTCACATTAAATTCATGCTGAAAATTTCTTTCCCGAACTGCATGCGGATTTTCATGCGACCAAATATGTTGATTATGGGTATATCTGCGCTGACGAACATTTATGTTTTGGTCCCTTTGGAGATTTCCAAAACCATTTTCAATTATTTGACGATGCACTCTTACAAATACTGAGCGAGTTGGATGTCGTCTGTTTGGAGATATTCGTGGGTATTCTCTGGCTGCTTCTGCTGCGTTTCCATTTACAAAGCCATACACAAAATAAATATCCGCTAACTCTTGATTGGAGAATAAAAATGGCATTTTTATAAAACTTACAAAAAAAAAACAGGTAAAAGAAACTAAATTTCGTGCATTCACAATTGCAAAATAACGCTTCAGGTTTCAACAGACAACAAAACTAACTGTCAACTAATTGACGTTTAACCTTATTCTGCTTTCAATTTCAAACATATTTGCAGGCACAGCCTACTTCTAAAAATTATCGAGATACTGACTTTTTAACGTTATTTTATCATGAATAATTAAAAATGCATCGAACCATAAAAATCGAAATATCTCAAAAACGGCTAACTATAACGAAAATTTACAAGAGAGCTTTTTTATGTTGAGAAGTGAGAAGAATCAGTTTTTTTATTCAAAAAGCAAAAAATAGCACTAAGAAAAATGTTTCGGTCATTTTAATACACTACAGGTAAGTAGAGAGCGCCCTCTAGAGGCTACAGTAAAACTATGCCCATGGTTCGTTTTGTCGTACCAAAAAACCCTGGTACACCAATTTTCACTGTTATACATCAAATATTGTTCGAAATATTTAAAAAAAAAACTATTTTAGAAAGTAAATTTAAACACCCTGTATTTCGGAAGCCACGCATTTTTCGACCCATGTTTATATAGACTTTATGCATTAATTTTAAAAGTTCTATCGAATCTTAAAGTTATGCAACAATAAACTGAAACACCCTGTATAATTGAATGGAAAAATCGGCCTTGGAAACAGATCGGCAGCCAAAAAACTAATTTTTCATAGGCTTAAAAAATTAATAAAACAAATTATTCCATTACAAAACACAGTAACTGCCTTTGCTGTGTTTTGTGATGAGTACATACCTAAAAGATACTTCATTATACAGAACAGTATGTGCTGCTTCCGTGTTTTACAAAAAATAAATTTGAAATATACGATATAGACATCTGTAATTTAATAAAATATCAAATGAAAAAGTACCTTCTGCTATACATATAATATGAAACTAACAAAGCAGACAGTATAAATAAATAGGTTCTTTAAACAAAAACGAATAATATTACAAAAATGACGAAAGGAACGATCAACATACATAGGTTTGGTAACACAAGGGAAAACTAAGCTAAAGAAACGGGATAAGCAATAGCACCGATACATTCTATTCAAATATCAATTTGCTCATGGTCCACCAAATCTTAAGACCTTTCTGAGTCTGGTAGTGTTTGCCAAAACAGCTTTCGGTTTTCAGGCATTAATGGCACTAGGGTTTTTAAAATAATCACTTTTTGTAAATCCTTAGAGTTACGTTCCGTGAAACTTGCTATTTCGGTAGAGTCTTTTTTATATTCTAGATTTGCCTTTTCTGCTTTAGCACGGTGGAAATTTAGTTGATATTGAATTTTATCGTCTTCTTTAACTTGTGTTCTTTAGCGTTTTGCACTCTTCACAGATATCAGATTTGGGTTGGTAAAGTGAAATATTCATTTTCTTCAAAACTTGAGGATATACTATGATCTTGCAAACGCATGGATGTACAAAATCATCATACATTTTCTTATATGCCAACCCTCTTGGTAAATACCTAACATTACAGGCATTCTTTCTCCTATAGTGACTCATTGATAGCTTGAATGACTCACTATGTTATTATATTTCGATTGGATTGGTTACGGCAGCCACCTCTACGGTCCTCTACCTGATCTCCATAAGGACTTTTTTTAATTACTGCCACTAATTCTGTTATTACAGAATCGCTGCTATACCCTAAAGTATTCAAAAAAAGTATGTCTTCATACCTCTATATCCGTAGAATTTTCCAATGGTAAAGTACAACGCCTTGATTCACAACTCTTACGTTTGGCTAATTGGGTTCTACATTTAACAGGAACCAGCTTTCCCACTTCAGTTGGCCCACTTCAACATTTGTACCAAAATATGCGTTTATAAACTAAACATGACGAAACTATTTACTTCTAAAACAATTTATTTTCTCAAAAACATTTTAGATACACTCTAGTCGTAAAAAATACATATTTGAAATCACTTAGACCTATAACTAATAGAACATCTGAACAAATAACAATGTGCGATTAAATGCGCGAAGTTAAGAAAGCAACAATTGAAAGAATACCATTGGGTAACATCACCTTTATTTTTTATTACGGCTGAAATTCTTTGGGGCATAGTGTTAACCAAGTTTTGGCAAAAATTTGGTGTAAAATCCATTTCTTGAAGCTTTTGTCTCAGTTCGGTGATTGTACGAGCAGGATGTTGTCAAAGAACCTTTTTCATCTCGTGCCACAAAGTTTAAATACTTGACAGATCTCTACTGCTAGAAACCCATTACAAAAGTGGTACATTATTTTCTTCCATCCATTTTATAGCCTTTTTTGAGGTATGGCACGCTGCACCATCTTGCCGAAACACAAAATCTTTGCCGGATGTCAAACATTCTTCCATCACTGGTAAAAGCGATTCTTCTAAAATTGCCAAATATTTGTTTGTATCCACATTTCCATCAATAAAATGAAGTTTTCCTACTCCTTTTGATGACATGCTGCCCCAGACCATAATGGATGCTGGAAATTTCACTTTTCTCTTCAGACAGTCAACATGGAATGCTTCATTTTTTTACAAATAACTCTACTGCGACTGTCACCAACACAAACTTCGAATCGGGCCTCATCACTCCATTGTATTGCACACCATTATTGAGGTGTCCATTGTCTATGTTCTTTAGCCCATCTAAGCCGATTTTTCTTTTGCAGTGAAGTTAATAGTGGCTTTTCTTTGTCCTATAAACAAGTTGTGCAACTTTAGGGTTTTTACTTCACTTTTTTTTTATAAGAAAACTTACCTTGCAAGTGCTAAATCCCAGTTTGTGGGTCTCTCTATGAGTTGTGGACCTCGAAATTCTCCTTCCAGCAGCGTGACTAGACAGAGCACTTAATTGTAAATAATTGGCACGCCTGTGTTTCACGATTATTCTTCTTAATGCTCTTCGGTCGGCATTTGTAATATTACTGTTTTTTATCGTGGCTTAATATTAACTGAGCCAGTTACGTTATATCTTCTAACAATATTTCTCACACTGTACCGCGATAAGTCTAACAAAGTTGCAATTTTTGAGTTTGATTTCCCAGAATTAACAAATTTAATTATCAGTAACCGAATTTTCTCACTAATAACCTTTCCTCTACCCATTTTGAAAACCTTAACTACCCAAAACTATTTTAAACGTATTCTGACAGCTGTGATTAATAAAAACAATTGTCATGGCTTTTATTTTTCACAGCCAACTATGCGTTGTAGACTTATTTTGCATTGAAATAAAAATAGGTTGATATGCTGTAATTGCAACATGTGTTATTTTTATGCTGCAAATTATATATTATCAAAATATTCATTGTTAATATTTTAAACCTATAACACCCTGCTGCATTGTTATTATTTGTGTTTGATAAGAAAAAAACTAAGAATTCAATAGTTGGGCCAACTGAAGTGGGAAGGGGCTCGTATTTGCTTGGAACAACCACTTTCGTCGACTCGTGTACTCTACAGTATATTCAGATAAGAGATAGACCGGATGTAAACAAAAGGTTCGGGTGATTTTCACGCTAACGCCGCCGTCTCGACGTAAAACAGGAGCCCTCATTGGTCAATTCGCAATTAAATGCCTATGCCGAGCGGCAGAGCAGTCGTATCAAGGCAGAGTCACATTCAGGTTCAGATGTGTTACGTATGTCGTGTGCATCATTGCAATTTGATATTTCTTTGTACGTTTTCGTTTGTTATCTTATTAAGTTGTTGAGTTTGTCGTTGTTATTGTTATACCTTGTTATTGATTGTTATTGTTATCAACTGCTTGCGCAAAATGCCCAGTAGTACAGATACTGCCCATGAAGTTGTAAACTCCTGTAGTCCACCTAGGAAACGCTCTAAAAAAAGACACCTGAGTGCAGAAATGAAAGAGGTCATTTTGAATATATATAAGATCGAGCGCGAGGAGAACAAGGCATCAACCATCAAAGATATTGTTGTGAAGGTTTCTCACAAAGTTGGGGTGTGTCGCGCATCAGTGTTTAATGTGTTAAGACAATACAAAAAAAATCACACCTTTTCTGAGCCAATGACCAGTAAACATCGCAAAAGTATTGTTAAATCATTGGATGAAGCTGATAAGCATGCGATTAGGAGGAAAGTGCATGAATTCTTCTTTAGGAATGAAATACCTACTATAGATAAAGTACTGCAGGAGGTAAATGGAGATACAACGTTGCCAAATTTCAAACGATCAACTTTCCATGCGTTACTGAAGCATTTAAATTTCAAATGGAAAAACAAGGTCGTAATAGTTTACTACTGGATAGAGAAGAAATTTGTGCTATGGAGGAGGGATTATTTAACGAAAATTGGGAAATATAGAAATCAAAACAGGAAGATTTATTACCTTGATAAAACGTGGGTAAACGCAGGACAAAGTAAAGTATGGGTTGATGATTCTGTAACTTCATCCAGGAGGGCCTTTCTAGATGGACTGTCCACCGGATTAAAAAATCCAGCAGGTAAATACGAGTAATAGACAACAATCGGATGTTTTTCAAACCTTGGGAACAAGGTTCTAAACATTAATTCCAGGGGGCAGATAAAACATATTACAAGTAACAAAACTTTTATAACTTTCGATAAAATGCGTGGATGTTTTATTGTCATTTTCATTTGTTAGAACTTTTTTAAGCCATTTTTAATTATGTGTTTTCGATATTTCAATAATTTTTTAATATAATCTTAAAATATGTCGAATATTATAAACTTAAAAAAAGTTACTAAGTTTTATATTGTGTACCGTTCCTAATATTTCTAATCATTTTAATTCATACTTTAAGCTTTATAAAGTTATAATTTGTTAATATTAATATTTGCGCGTATTTCAGGTTCCTGATCATTCATTTTTTAAAGGTTTATAATTTTAAATTAAATTGTGAAGCACTGAGTAATCATACGACGTTCAATATTCTTTCTTTCAATATGACTAAATAATCCCAATTATAGCAATCTGATACTCATGTCTCAATGTTTTTTCGCTGAATGTGATGAAAACATTTGAAAAAGGTTCGCTTATTGAAATAAATCTACACCAGCTTCAAGGAAAGTTGATGTTCAAAATTGGCTCCGCTCGAAAAATATCAACTTTGAAGAAGCAATGCTGAAAGTACAATTATTAAGAATTGTCAAGAATCACAAGGCGGAATATCAAAAATACGCCATTGACGAAATGGCAGCAAGTCAAAATAAAACTGTGCTCCGTTTACCTCCATACCATTGCGAGCTCAATCCCATTGAGCTCATATGGGCAGAGGTTAAAAATTATATAGCTAAGCACAATACAACTTTTAAATTTTGTGATCTCAAAGGACTTTTCAAAGAAGCACTAGAATTAATAACAGCGCAAAAATGGGAAAACTGTATTAAGCACCTGAAAGGCAAAGTTGAAAAGAGAATGTGGGAACTGGACAATATTTTAGAGGAACAAGTCGAGCCATTCATTATTGACGTTGGTGCTTCAGGCAGTAGCGATGATGAAAGCTCATCAAGCCCACCTTTCCAATAAAAGATGTCGTTCATCAAATTCAGTAAGTTATAAGTAATTATAAAGCTACTGTATTTTTTAATTAATTATTGACATTTTTGAACCCATTTTGGCAAAACCTATTCAAGAATTTGCTTTCTGACAATGTTCAACCATGCACATTTTTTTACGTTTTGAACGTTTTAATTTGGTTACACATTTACCTAGAAATCAAAAAATATACTAATCAATATTCTGAAAGCAATTTCAAGAGATATACGAATATTTTTAATTTAGGCTAATTTAAACGCCATTTTGAGATTATATTCGACTGTATTTCACCAAACATCAGGCGGCATCCGAAGCTGGAAATCGAAGCGAAAATTTTGAAACCCTTATGTATATTTACATCATTATATATTTCTTACCCCACCCCCACATGATCCTATATCCATCACCAATCGTATACACATCGAATTGTGCTAATTTCCTACAAAGTTACGCAAAGCAGCATCTACTATCTAAAATATGTACTGCGTGACTCTTAATACGTCCCTGCCGAATGTTACAGCGTTCGATGATCACGTGGTCTTGTTTATGTCCGGTCTATCTCTTATCTGAATATGTATACTGTATATTCCCGTACTCCATCCAGATATTGCTTCGATGTTCTTCTGTTAATTTTTGGGACATTCTACCACATTCACCTTTACACACGGGCCTCGTAGGTTGTTTTTCCTTATCCCTTTCATTTTTTCCCTTTTTCTATTCTTTTTTACTGCTGTGCGAAATACTTCGCTAATTAATTCTGTCTAGGGCACTATTAACCTAAGAAAAATACAAAATAAACAGTAAATTTAGTTGATTAAACAATAAGTTGGAATCTTACCATCAAACTAGCATCTTGACTTTTCATAATAGCACTTGGCGATTTGTTCTCTTTGTTGGCATCCTAAAAAATCATTTGGTTCAATGTATTTTATGCATTAATATCCTAAACCACACTATAAGTAATAAAAACCTTCCTAACCTGAGCTGACTCCAAAACTAGCTTTTTCTTGGTATTCATTTTTCTCCTCTTTACCTTAATTTTGATTTTGTCATCATTTTCTTCGCTATCGCTAGAATATGGTTGTGGTTAAAAGGGTAAAAAGCTTTCAACCTTTCAAGGTAAGTTTCTCTTTGATTTTCACTCTCATAGTTGCATAGAAAAAATGAAGGTGGTTAGAAATGTTTTTAGTTACCTTCTTTAACCCCGAGCGTGCCGAAGAAGCTATAGTATATTCTTCGTTCGTATACTACATGCCAGCATCGTCTCACGGGGCAGCATCTTCTCGCTATGGCGGTTAGAGACCAACTTATTGAACAACGCGGTATGTCTATAGTTACAGGGTAGACGGTGGTGATTCCTTGCGCTCTTGCTCGATAAATTGGGAGACGATTTCTCATATCAAAACATAATTCCTGAAGCAAAGTCGGAAAAAAATTAAAAACGATTTGGTCAAATTTCATTTTTTCCAAAATACCTCAGTAAGTCATCTTAATCCTAATCTAACCTAAGCTGTATTAAGATCCCCATGCCTATGATCCTTATCTTAGACACCCTGTATATTAGATGATGCTTAGGCTCTAGTATTTACCCTCCTGTTTAGATGCTACGGTTCACACAACGAATCGGTAAAAGAAACATCTACCAATTTTAGCTACTCAACACCAGTTCCACTTGCACAATCGAACATTTCGAACGGCTGACATTTTCCAACGCTAATTCAAATTTATTCTAAAAAGTTAACATCCGGGATTTGCATTTAAATTCCCCTGTAACCCCACACGGGATGCGAAAGAATACGCAAAATTGTGGCAGGATTTTGTCGCTCTTCATTAAAAAATGCTCGTAAAAAACAAACGAAAAAATACCGGCCTACTCTGCGCGTGCAATTAAATCTCTGGCCGCCATTATTCAAATTAAGTAGGCGAGCTTTTGGAATAAACATCGCTTTTGTTTTTAACACCCCGGGCAAGCGTAATTCACTGCGACACGTTGCCACATTTACAGCATCGTTAATAATAATAATAGTGCTTATTAGAGCATTGATACATATACTAAGTGACATATAAATCCGAACACCCAGTTTAAATGGTTTTATTTTAATAAAATTTTGCATAAGTACTTAATGAAGCATAATAAGTAAATGATAAAAATTTCAAAATGCTTGCACGGCTTTAAAGCCCTTTGACCTTTAATAATGTGTGGATGCACCCTGATGTACTACGCATTCTCCAACGCGCCTAGGCATGCTTCTGATCAGGTGGTCAATGTCCTCCTGTGATATCTCATTCCAGGCAACCACCAACTCCTCTCGAAGTGCTTCTAGAGTCTGAGGAGGACATTGCAAATTGAGCAATCTCCTACCCATCATATCCCACACGTGCTCAATTGGGGATAAGTCGGGAGATCTTGGTGGCCATGGTAACAATGTGACATCATTATGTTGAAAGAAGTCTATTGTGATTCTTGCAACATGTGGTCGGGCATTATCTTGTTGGAAAGTTGGATCTGCCAGGGTGTCAAGATAGGGTAAAAGATGGGGTTCTAGAACTTCGTGGATATAACGCTGCGCGTTCATGTTACCTCTGATGAAGATTAAAGGTGACCTGGAACCATAAGCTATAGCACCCCAAACCATAACTCCAACAGTGTGATGAACATGTCTTTCAATAAAAAACTGTGGATTCCTCCTTTCACCACGTCGCCTTCTAACCCTGGCACGACCATCGTGCATGCCTAAACAAAATCGAGACTCGTCACTAAAGACAATACTGTTACATTCCTGATTCCAGAGTGACCGTTGTCTGCACCACTCAAGGCGATTACGTTGGTGTTCTCGAGTTAAAGGGAGGACCCAGTGTGGCCGATATGAAAACAAGCCAATACTTCTCATTCGTCGGTAAACATTTCGCATGCCAATAGGTCTTCCGTGTTCTGCAAATCATTCATTTGCAATGGACCTGGTAGTGGAGAAACGGTCCCTTAAGGCCAATAATATTAGGCGGCGATCTTCACGGTCTGTTGTTCTACGGCGGCGTCCAGTGCCCCTTGCTCTTTGCGTACGGCCTTCTCGAAGCCATGCCTGACAACACCTAACCACAGTGTCTACACTTCTTTGCACACTAACTGCAATTGCCCGAAAAGAAAGTCCAGCTTCCCGAAGTCCCACTATACGGCCCCTACCAAACTCACTAAGTTGACGAAATCGTACAGGTCTCCGTACTCTAGGCATCGTAACCGATCGTAAAGGAAGTCAAGAACCAAAATCCGCCAACGTTGATTCTTTACTGCGGCTGAAATATTCATTTTTAGAGCGTTAGTGAATTAAAAAAAAGTAGTATAAAAACCGGAAGGTCCAATTGATAAGGCTGAAAATTTTTTCACTTGTTATTTACAGTAAGATAAATACATTCACCAAATTTTATTAAAATAAAACCATTTAAACTGGGTGTTCGGATTTATATGTCACTTAGTATAATAGAATGGAAATAACAACTACAACTCAAAATAGTAACACCGTAAAAGGCAGGGGATTGGAAAAGCCATTTTTCACCCTGTACTGAGTAGCTAATGTAGATATAACCCAAATTTACAAAGTAACAGAAAATCACATGCATCATATACAATAACTTTAACTATAATACAAAATTTCAAGGATAACAATGATGGTAATAGTTCATTATTCCAGAAACTATATCAGTATCTTCATTAGATTATAACTATAGCATAACGATGGGAGCTCCACATGGCTCCATCCTGGGGCTGTTTTTTGGAACGTGTTCTACAATGGGGTTCTTAGGTTTCAGATGATGCTGGGAATTCGCTTGATATGGCATGCTGAGGATCGATTGGTGCTGGTGACATTAGAACTCTGAGCTCTGAGCTTATGACATGAGGATTCCCATTTGGATGGAAGAGAATGGATAGACATTCACTCCTGAGAAAGCGATTGTGATCACACTTTCTGATAGACTGAAGCTAACTTTATCGGATATTAGGGTTAGGGTTAGAAATACCGAGATTCGATTTAGAAAAGTCGTCTTCAGGTCAGTAAGTTAAGGTAACCATGGGAGTTCCGTATGGCTCTATCCTAGGGTTATTGCTTTGGCAATACGACCCCCTTAACACTACAGTTGGCCCAACTATTGAAATCTTAGTTTTTTGCTTATCAAACACAAATAATAAAAATGTAGCGTGTTATAGGTTCAAAATCTTAACAATGAATATTTTCATAATATATAGTAGTAAACACCAACTTTATCACTCCCTAATCAAGTTTGCAGCATAAAAATAACACATGTTGCCATTACAGCATATCGACCTATTTTCATTTCAATGCAAAAAAAGTCTATAACGCATAGGTGGCTGTGAAAAATAAAAGCCATGACAATTGTTTGTATTAATCACAGCTGTCAGAATACGCTTAAAATAGTTTTGGGTAATTAAGGTTTTCAAAATGGGTAGAGGAAAGGTTATTAGTGAGAAAATTCGGTTACTGATAATTAAATTTTTTAATTCTGGGCAATCAAACTCAGATATAAACGCATATTTTGGTACAAATCTTGAAGTGGGCCAACTGAAGTGGGAAGGGGCTCGTATAGGATATGCTGACGATATAGCGATGATGGTGACTAGCAAGAAGAGAGGTACACTAGAAAGGCTATTGATTTATGAGCAACTACCATATGTATGGAAGCGAATGGATTGAAATTTGCTCCTGAGGATTCGTCATACTGTCCGACAGAAAAAAGCTATCTTCATTGGTTGTTAGAGCTAGAAATGCCGAAATTCAAAGCCAGAATGTAATTAATTATCTAGAAGGTTCTATAAACATCTAAATATAGCTGAACTCATAAGGCACACCACTGATAGAGCAGGCTAGCACCATCTGAGGGAGGTCCCATGGTGAGAGGCGCAGGATCTTGGCTGGGGTGTCAATCTGGAGCCCCTATCTGTGGTAAGGCTTTGAGAAAGAAGACGTATAGGTAGGTGTGAGAAAGATGAAACCGCGCGTGATCTGCGCCTCTAGTATGGTATGCTTAGATGTACTGCTGGTGGTGGCTGGTATCCCGCCGATTGATTTACTAGCTGGGGAAAGATGTGCGCTCTGTAAGAAGGGCTCTGGAGCAAAGGTCTGATTACTATACTGCACACTCTTTTACAGGAGGTGGTTGTCTTGACAGCTACCTAAAGATGGCTGGAAATAGAGAGTACGCGAACTGCGTATATTTTTTCAAAGAAGACTTCTGCGCATCATTTGGGCGTGATAGATGAGATTGCCAGAGATAACTGGGATTGACACTGGGCGAGTAGCTCACTGCTGGTAGCACCCATTACAGACCAAGTAATCTGTAATGGGTTTATACCTTGTGACTTGTACATAACTACGAATGCAGATATACGGTGAGGGGAATATGATGGCAAATAGTTTTGTTATGAATATTTAACACAACGTTGCCCACCGTAATGAAATGCTGCAATGACTGAGGGGTTTTAGTGGGTTCTCATTTTCATGAAGAATTCCACATTTCAAGAAAAGAGGCCACAATGATTGTGCTATTGAGCTATTCGGCCTTGAGATGGATATAAAACCTTCCCTCTAACCAAAGAAATGTCAATAACTTGAATATGGATTTCATAAAAATGAGTATTAACGTCGACCTTACAAAATGTTCTTATGTTTGTTTATGGTCCATTTCTGAATGGCTCTGTAAAAGATCCCGTCTTATCCGATACCTCTCCAACTGTTCACGAAGTCTTTTCAACGCCACCTTCCTCAAAGGACTCGCGCAAAAGTCCGAAACTTCTAAACAGCACAATCGGAAAAGTTCGGCGAGAACGGAGCGCGATGCTGCCGTGTTTTAATTCCGGGTTCCGGTTCCGGAGGACAATCAATAACCGCGGCTGTAAAGTTCACAGGCAGAAGCTGCTACAGTTTCTGCTCTTGTCGGATAGCGCAAATAAAGTTGCCGCATCCGACAATCAGTTTCGACCGAGATGCGATCGTGAAAGTTCCCAGGAGTTTGGAGAAAAAATGTTACACAATTTTTATCAATCAACTTCATTTATTCCACAGAGTACAGCTGCGATGGTTGAATTGCCGAAATGTCACGACTACTATAAAGCAGAGGAAATTCCATGATGTTCTGGCCGAATTAAACCCCATACCTACCTTCAGTCCCAAGAAATTGTTTTATTTTTTTTTAAATTTTAGATAAAATACATTTATCAGGATTCAAAAAACAAGAACATATGTTTTACAAAAAAATAATACAGTATTTTGGACAAATCGACTCAACTAAAAAAAGGTGGTCAAACGGCGGAAATTGTGGATGTTAGGGATGTTAAAACGTACAAACTTCGTTTACCTTCAGTTGATCGTGAGTTCAAAAAATTATATCGGTTCGACGAAGCATATGTACAATTTCTTGCGGACAGATTTTTAGTTGAGAATGAGGAAACTCGAGGAGGAGCACTTTCATGTATTCATAAAATGAAGATATGTCTACGCTATCTCGGTGACCCTGGATATCAACAAGGTATTGGTCAGGAACTTGGTGTTAGTCAGGCAACGGTATCTCGGACTGTGAATAAAGTTGTGAACAGCATAGTTGCACAGTCGAACGAATGGATCAAGTTTCCAACTACCTACCATGAACTGATGGAGGCCAAGCGGATTGGTGTAATTGATTGTATACATATAGGAATCCTGAAACCAAATCGCCATGGAGATGAGTATATCAACCAAAAAGGGGAACCTGCTTTAAATGCGCAAGCCACTTGTGATGCCAGGGAGATGTTTACAAGTGTTGGTGTCAGTTGGCCTGGATCAGTGCATGATTCTAGAACATGGAGAAATTCACAGACTAGATCATAACTAATAAATAAAGCAAATGTTGTACTACTTGGCGATGACGGTTATGGTATTGAGCCATGCCTTAAGACTCCTTTCTGAAATTTTGCTCCAGGTGCAGAAATAAATTATAATAAGCTTTTAAAACAATAAAGAGTTATAATTGAAGGCTGTTTCGGTCAAGTGAAACGCCGGTTCCCTATCCTATAGTATGTTTGCCGCGTAAAGTTGGAAAATGTGCCGAAAATAATTATTGCTTGTATATAATGTTGCGAAGAACTTGGGCGACCCTGACTTTGAGTTAGCTGAGCAAGACCCAGATAAAGATGAAGGAAATCATGAGAATGACGAACTTCCTCTTCGCCAACTAGGTCAACAATTAACAAGAAACTTGAGTATTATAATAAATAGTTTTACTGATTAAAGTGTATTTATATGTTATAATAAGTTTTATTTTCGTGAACATCATAAGTTACAGGTAGCTTCTGACGCTGCATCATTTCTAATTTCGTTTTATAATACTCTTGTTGTAAAATACTTGGTTGGTACTGCTGTAATAGCACTAGACGTTGCAGTTCTTTTATCGTTAACCCTTTGGTTTCCTCAGTTTCGTATTTCTCTGTTGCTAATTCTCTTTTTGCTGGCAATGTCTTCTGAATTGCTGGCGCTCTAATACTAACTGTTTGCTCACTGCGCTCCGTACATAGTTCAGTTCCTTCTTCTTGAACACTACCAACCTGAATGGCACCTCTAATTTTCCCAATTGTAGGATTACAGTCACCTTTTCAGCAACTTTCTTTCCCAATTTAAAAATGTAATTGCTTTATTACCAGTTTTTTTTAGATTTGTTTCTTTCTTCAATCTTGATTTCATGTTGTTGTTATATTTCAATAAGCCTTTAATATCTAACGGATTACCGAATGCTGATTCGTATTTTTTCAACATCTTCTTCAAGGCATCATCCTTTCTCATTTTTATTTTTGGAACTTGTGGCTTTTTCAAAATAAAGGGAGCAATGGCAATTTCATCTGCAATGAACTGCAGGTCGTTGCCATTATTTTCTATAGTTTCCTCATCACTTGAGAATCACATGCTTATTAATTTGATAAAAAAATGCATCCAGTAAAAATACGGAACGGTGTAAGCTCTGGAGTACAACTGTCAGTGATGCTGAGTGAACGAACTCCCACGTCAACTACAAGCTGGAACAAGTCAGGACATGTCGCTCAAGATACAAATACCAGTCAACCTTTTACTTCTTCTTGGAGGATATCCTCGCGAGTATAAGGTAATCATTATGAATATGAAAAGGAATAGGCTTATACTTCTACCTTTTTCTCCGAAGCAAGACCTTATACTTTGCTACTTATGCTTCCGAGGATATGCTTCTCTTTTATGAATACGCATCATTGCCTTTCTGTAGAAAGACATAAGTATAACTTACATTTCACACAGAAAAAACTAGTTTTTTGTGTACAGCGTTGATTACGGCAGTGCATATAGGAATTTTTGTTATGCTCATTATGAGTGGTCCTGACATCTTTTGGTGCTTTATCCGACTTCTTGCATTTTTTAGCAGGTCGGCTTATTTCTTCATCTGATGTGGAAGGTCCTGGATCTTGGGAAACTAACTGGTCTGTTGTCCATCCATTTGAGAATGGTACATTCTTTGTCTTCTCTTATAATTTCATCGAAGGAACCGCGACGTTTCGAGAGCAGCTCTTAATCATTTTCTATTTTATTTCTAAAATCTTGTGGAATCCGGTTGTTCATAATTGCTCCCAATATTCCTTGTGTCAGTAAATGACCCAGTAGACTGACTGAGGTAAAATAGCGATCAAAATAAATTAGGTGCCCTGGTGACAAATCTGCTGCAAGTTTCTTTAGCACCAAACCACCCTATTCCTAAATTTTGATCGGGAGAACTATCTGGCCAAGTTTTTGCACCTTGGTAAATAAAAAAATCTAGTACGAGTCCAGAAGGTGTAGCCAAAACAAAATTACTTAATCCCACAGGACTTGGCTTGCTTTTAGCATACAGTCGTAGACATGTGGTGCCAGTGAACGGGGTCATTTGTTCGTCGATACACAATTATGTACTTCTTGGTAAAGTAACACATTTTCTACGAACACTTATTGAAATAAAAAGTGATATTTTCGTGTGTTTTTGTTTTCTATCTGAACAAATTAAGATAATAGTAATAATGATAATAATAATAATAAATTTATTTTCCATCAGACATGCATGAACATGTATAGGTTTCGTCAAAAAGATACAATAAGTAAATATGTACAAATTAATTAAATAAAAAAAACAAACAAATAACATCCAACAACAAACAAGTTAAAATTAGTGATAAAAAACGATATTTAAAAATTGACAAAGTCGCTAATTGCATAAAAACAGTTACTTATAAAGTAGCTTTTCAGCTCAGATTTGAATTGGCCTATTGAGGTGATCCTTTTTATGGAGTCAGGTAGGTTGTTAAAAATTTTAGGACCTAAAATACATGGTGATCTGCTGCCTAACTTATAACGCGCAAAAGGTATATGGATGTCGTTTTGTCTGCGAGTGCCCATTTGATGTATATGACTATTCAAGGTGAAATCATCTTTGTTTAAAAAAGTATAGATAGCCATATTGTAGAGAAAAAGTGAAGGCAGTGTCATTATTTTTAATCTCTTGAATAATTCTCTGCAACTATAAGTGCTGCTTACTCCCACCATACACCTCACCAGCCGTTTTTGACTTAGGAACACCTTAGAAGCGTTCACCGATGAACCCCAGAAGCACAAAGCATACAGCATGCGAGACTCAACCTGACCATGATACAACATCAATAGCTGATTTTCTGTGAAAACAGATCTCAGGTTCTTGAATAAATACGCTTGTGAATTTATTTTTGATGACAGATAATCGCAATGTCCTTTAAAGTTGAGACATTGGTCTAAGTGGAGCCCTAAAAACTTAGTGCTTTTATCACTCTGCAGTGCTGAACCGTTCAGAACAAGCTGAATCGCTGGTATCGACTTTCGAATGTTATGGGACCTTATAACTGTGGTCTTCTCGCTATTAAGAAGAAACTGATTTTCTTCAAACCAGCTATTGATGTTGTACACTAAGGTGTTACATTTATTTATTAAATCAGCCGCGTCTTTATTTGGTATAATGATGGAGGCATCGTCTGCATACAACGTGAAATGTGCTTCAGGGAAACATTGCTCCAGGTTATTTATATAAAGGGAAAACAGCACTGGCCCCAATATAGATCCTTGTGGTACGCCTATATTTATGTTAACCATACCCGATTTGACCTGCTTCAGTTGACCAGCGTTGTTGTGTGTTATTGCCACGAATTGTGACCTATTCTGCAAGTACGATTTTATCCACAGGTAGGCTGAACCACCAATTCCATAGTCTGTTAGTTTGGCTGATAGTATGTCATGACGACACAGTCGAAGGGCCTACTGAGGTCACAACCACAGCAGTGCAGAATGATAAATTAACTAGAAAAACAAAAGGTTTGGTTATGTACAATAATATTTTCTTGACTAAGAAATTCGGAACCTCATCGGTGCCTGAAGAACGCTTGTTTTTTAACTTATCATTAATTAGTTTATAGAATTCTTCCTCCAAGAACGGGTATAAAAACATAAAAGATTCTTGGTCGCAGGTATGATCACTTGGAACTGGATTTGTACCCTTGGATATTTTTTGAATAATATCCAAAGGAGCCTGTTTAAAACAGTAGTTAAAATAATTAGAAATTTCTTGTGGATTTCTAATGGTTAATCGATTATCAAGCAGTACAATGTTCTTTGATACTCTATTTCTTCCGTTTATGCCAGAAACCACATTCCAGGCAGCCTTCATCACGTTGTGCGAATTGGATATTTTTTGTTGATAATATGCCTTTTTTGTTTTTCTGACAAGCTTCTGATGTTGTTTTTTTGCATCTAGATAATGTTGTCTGTACTCAGGGATAATTGTTGACAACATATGCTGTTCACGCAAGCATGAACTCGACAACTTTACATTTTCATCGACCCATTTCTTGCTGTTGACATTTACGCAGTGGAAAATTTATTTGGAAGTGATAGTCAAACACTCGAAAGAAGTACTCAAATAAATTATTTATACCCCGGTAACTATACAGTGGTGACCAGGTTTCCTTACTTAAGTCTAAAACGAAGTTTTGAACAGATGAGTGAGTATTTTTATAATTTTCCCGAAAACGAATCGACTGATTTTGAAAATTCAAGCGTCAAAATAAAGGACTTTGAAAGACATTTCAAACAACCTATTACCCGATACACCTTTTCACTTAAAATATATAAGGGAATGACCCTGGGGGGCCGAGGGCGAAAAGAGGGTGAAGTAGTTTTGGGTTAAAAAGTTGTTCCCCTTGACAAATCTTTTACGTGTTTCGGCGTTTTTTCTTTTAACTAGTGGTTTTCGATAAATCCAAATGAACACCCTTTACATTAACCAACTTATTAATTTCGATTAGTCCTCTTATCGTACACGTCAGCACGAACTTTTTTCAAACAGTTGTAGAAAAATGATCTTATATTTTATTGTATCCTCCTATTCTTGGTTGCTTCCCTTCCCGGTACATTCGACTCCTATTGAACACGTCTCAGCTTCCAATGGATGGGGATTCGTAATGAAAATCCGCTCCAAAAAGCGCCGTTAATCGTTGACGCTTTCGCAGTAGCATCCCCTACACGCCCCCCTTCAAACCCTCTGGATCCTTTTTCCCGCAGAACATGCTGCCGAATGCAAATCGGCAGACTTTGGCATTCGCCCAAAATGGCTCTGCGTCAGATTGCGGCCCGGCACAAGAACCATAGTACAGTCATCTTACACTTATTATACAGGGTGTAAAGTTAGTAGTGGATCAACGGAAGTCAGGTGATAGAAGGCCTTAAAACCTATCGAATATAATAAATAATAAATAATAAAACGAAAGGCTAAATACACCATTACAAAGATCGGGGAAGGCATGAAAAATAATTGAACGAAGATCAGTCAGCGGACAACTTGAAACTCAGAGTAAAGGAGGCCATGCGAACAGAAAAAGTCAACGTCCTGAAATCGAAACCACTTCAAGGACAGTTCTACAATAACCTACACAAAACCAATGTAGATAAACACATGTCCCTGGATTGGATGAAAAGTACAGGATTGAAGGCGGAGACTGAAAGTCTACTGATTGCTGCACAGGACCAGACACTTAACACGCGCTACCATAGAAGAATGGTCCTGAAACAGAATGTCGACAGCAAATGCAGAATATGCCATCAATGTGAGGAACATATAAGCCACATTATTTCAGGCTGCTCAACACTGGCACCAACAGAATACACCGAAAGGCACAACAACTTCGCTAAACACATACACTGGGCTATCCTCAAGCAGCACCAAGTACCAGTTAGCAACAACTGGTATGATCATTCTCCTGAAGCAGCAGTAGAGACAGAGGAAGCATCAATTATGTACGACAAAGGAGTCATTACCGACCGTACGATGTCCACCAACCGACCTGATATTATTTACCATAATAAAACACAGAACACAGCCTGCTAATTGAGGTATCTGTACCAGACGACAACAACGTCAACACCAAAGAAGCGGAAAAGGCCAGAAAATACAAAGACCTCAAAATCGAAATATCGCGCATGTGGAAGACAAAGACAAGAACGGTACCCGTGGTCATCGGAGCTTTGGGGACTGTCACTATGTCATTCAAGAACAACATAACATCTTGCGGAAAACCCTTTCCGACTAAAGACCTTAGAACTCAGGCAGAGATCCGGTCAAGCTCATCCCTTCCTCTAGGAGTGAAATACAGAAGATAATAATAATAATAATAATGGGTGATTTTTTTGCTAGTATCTTTTTGGCAACATTGTTTTTGATAGAGGACGCGTGAATCGTGTCTTGTATCATTGTCAAACTTTTTCAGTTTTTTCTATCATTTGACCATGAATCGACTTACGAACGAACAATGCTTACAAGTTATTGAATTTTACTATCAAAATTCATGCTCGGTTAAGAAATTGCATCGAGCACTGCTTCCAATTTATGGGCAATTCGGTCGGCCTACTGAGGGAGCTATTCGAAAGCTTGTGACTAAATGTCGAACCCAGTTTACATTATTGGACATTAAACCACCAACATGCAGACGTAGAGTGAGTACTGAAGAAAATATTGCGGCTGTATCCGCCAGTGTTAGTGATGACCGTGAAATGTCGATTCGCCGCCGTTCGAATTGGGCCTCTGTTACTCCACTACGTGGAAAATTTTGCGACAGGATTTGGGTGTAAAACCTTATAAGATACAGCTGGTGCAAGAGTTGAAGCCACACGACCTCCCACAATGTTTCCAATTTGGTGAATGGGCGCTGGCAAAGTTGGAGGAAGATCCACATTTTTATCAAAAAATTGTGTTTAGCGACGAAGCTCATTTCTGGTTGAATGGGTACGTTAACAAGCAAAATTGCCGCATCTGGAGTGAAGACCAGCCACAAGCATTGCAAGAGCTACCAATGCATCCCGAAAAAATCACTGTTTGGTGTGGATTATGGGCCGGTGGCATCATCGGGCCGTACTTCTTCAAAGACGACAATGACCGGAACGTGACTATGAATGGCGAGCGCTACCGTGCGATGATAACAAACTTTTTTTTGCCCAAAATGGAAGAGCTGGACTTGGCTGACATGTGGTTTCAAGATGGTGCCACATGCCACACCTCTCACGAAACAATGGCCCTATTGAGAGGCGAGTTCGGTGAACAGTTTATCTCACGTTTGGGGCCCGTCAATTGGCCGCCTAGATCATGTGATTTAACGCCGTTGGACTATTTCTTATGGAGTCATGTTAAGGCTAATGTCTACAGGGATAAACCAGCAACGATTGACGCACTGGAAGCCAATATTGAAGCATTTATTCGTGAGATGCCGGCCGATATGTTGGAGAGAGTATGCCAAAATTGTAATGTAACCACTTTTTTAAATTTCTTTTGCAACAATTTTCAACTCAATTCATAAAAGTTTGGCGCTAAATAGAGATATGACCGCTGCATTATAGATTTATGCGGCTGAGGAACTACTGTGCCACGAATTTTGTACCTTGTGTAATGATTATGTTTTATTTTTTGGTCGGTGTTGACAAATTTATGGTAGTGACTAATACTGTGTAAGAAATAAATACTATATTCCCCTGCTCCACTTGATTCAAAACGTTCTCGTAGCGTGGAAAATGTTTCCGGCCTTGGGTGTCGCATATTAGGGTACCGTTGCTTATGAATGCGAGATGCTACGAGTAGGAAACTATTTCTTTGGGCTTCGCCCAAAGCGAACACCATATTCACAATTTCTTCTTTAGAAAACTTCATTTTCAAATTCGTTTTTATTATAATGCTCACAAAGCTAATTTTGACAGTTTGTTTGTGCTAATAACCGAAAAAATTGCCGTAAAAACCCTTATGTGTCCAATATCAAAAAAAAGCTTATAAAAAATTGAATCCAAACTTGTACAGATATACAGGGTGATGCGTTTGAAATTTTTGAGAAAAACTACAATTTGCGTTTTTGACCACCCTGTATGAGCAAAAATTAAAATTTGAAAAAGTAACAAATAAGATAAAAGCTGAGGTGTGTGAATTTGATACCAAACTCAGCACTCCAAATTTCAAAATGGCGGACTGAGGGGTTACCGAAGTAGGGGTTTTTCTAGACAAAGCACCTTATGTCTCAGTGGCTAATTACCAAAACCCCATACTGTCATATCACTTTTCTTCTTTTGAATTATTTTATCCAAATATGCAATAAAATTTGAGGCATTCCATTTAAAAAATCACAACTTTGAGATGTAGGTCAAAATTGGGACACCCTGTATAATTGCCAGAATTATGGAAATGTGCTCTCAAATGTCATGTATAACATGCCATAAATAGATTTGCCCAAAATGTATTTGTTTATGAGTAATATTCCGTCCACGCATAGATGGGCCACCCTGTATACATATAGTTCGAACGAGTCCTGAACCTCGCGAAAATGACCCGTATCTTGCAAAATGTACCGCAGTGAGATTTTTAGTTTACCAAGGGAAAGACAGTTCGACAATGACAATGACTTGAAATTAGATAAGAGATGTAACCCAGAACATGGCGTCTTCAAAACAGCTGATAGCGACTAAACATCTGCTGTTCTCATTTGGTCAGAGATTAATCCGTTTTGTATGAATTAATTGTATGTCGCTTGTCCTGAAATTTACTTTTTTTTAGAGACTTATTCATGGTGGGAATATTTATTATCGGTTTGCAGCCTAGGAAATATATTTTTCATTCAACAAAGTTGAGTCATTAATTTTCAGATAATGATTGTAGAAGGAAGATAAACCAAAATATGTGTGTAAAAATAAAAAAAAAAATAAAAAAAAATTACCTTGTTTTATAAAGTATCCTCCCGACAAGTATTTCAGTGCGGACCTGTATTTGATCGTGAGGTCTTGGAGCACCGGCATGCCGTCCATATGTGAGGTCTTAAGTCAAATGATTCACGAACCCGTTGTACTACATTAACAAAGGCACGAGGGGTTGGTTGCACTCGATTGGGAAACCGATCCGCATAAACATGTGCCATTTTTTATTTCGTTTGAGCCACGCAACAGACACCACTATCCACTACCGACTGACACTGACTGTATACAACTGAAATACTGAATGAAATAATTGTAAAAATATCGTTCCAAATTCTTTCGCTTTTTTGTTTCCGATGCGATGAACCGATAAGGCGAATTATATCCGTTGTCGCCAAACACGAGCACATAATATTATTATTGAGACAGGGCGGTACTCAAACTTCCAAAGGGCTATAACTTTGTTACTTTAATTTTACCAGAAAAATGGTAAAGGAAAAAACATTTATTTTGATCAGATCTACTCACTGTTAAAATAAATGACAACTTCGAAGTCACCCTGTATATCATATGCGGGAGCTCTCCGAGCCATGTAAACAGGAGTCATTCTCAGAACTTTGTTTTTTTCAGTTTTTGCCAGGTTCTTGCATACATCATAGACCACTTTGCGAGTGAATCCAACGATACAGATGCTTCAAAATTTCATTTTAATAACACCATTTTTATTTCCTTTGTCACGGAGTATACTCTGACTGTACTAAAATTTGAAAGGTCTGGGGGGTCCGCACGTTCTGCGGTTGGTTGGTTTGACCGCGGCTGCTGGATAGTTTTAATTTCGGCGACCAGAACAGAAGGAATTTGTTTGGACATCTGGCTTGGTCCGACATCGGTGCAGGTTGTATGGAGATTTCGGGCCTGAATGTGGATTGGCTAACACTAAGCGGGATTTTGGTAAATCCTCTCAGGTAGGGCAAAACGCAGGGGAGTGTTGTACGCCACCCAGATTAGCAAAAAGGGGTTGGGCCTGTGAATAAAGTGTAATAGAAAGTAGTACACATATCAACATTTGATCTAAGAGTTATCACAGGACCTCATAAGGATCCTCAGGAAGCTTGAGGTCGCTGACGTCGGGGTCGGTTGAGCCGTATCATGTCAGGATCAAGGTCATTTCAAGGTTAAATTTATGATATTGGTTAAACCTTTTTGAAAAATGAAACCCATAGGGATACGTATCGATGTTTGGGGTGACTTATCTCGATGCCGGGGCCGATTAATTTGTATCAAGTCAGGTTCAAGGTCGTTTCAAGGTTAAATTTAGGAAATTGGTTAAACATTTTGAAAAAAGGTTGATAATTTCAGTTTTGTCACTGAACCCCATAGCGATACATAACGATGTTTGGGGTCACTGATCTCGATGCTAGGATCGATTAATCTGTATCATCTCAGGTTCAAGGTCGTTTTAAGGTTAAATTTAGGAAATTGGTTAAGCATTCTGAAAAAATATTGATAATTTCAGTTTTATCACTGATCCCCATAGCGGTAAATAAGGATGTTGGGGGTCACTGATCTCGATGCCGGGGTCGACTGATCTGTATCGTGTCAGGTTCAAGGTCGTTTAAAGGTTAAATTCAGGAAGTTGGTTGAACAATCTCAAAAAAGATTGATAATTGCAGTTTCTTGAGTCACTACTTCCAAATGTTTGCTTTGCCTAGCGAAGTAATTCAAGGTCAAATTGAGGTTACCCCAAAGTCAAAGTTTGTGAACCCGTTTAACCTATTTGAAAATCTCTACCATAGGAGTATATAAGGATGTTTGGGGTCATCAATCTCGATGCCGAGGTCGGTTGACCTGTATCATGTTAGGTTCAAGATCGTTTCAAGGTTAAATTAAGAAATTGGTTGAACAGTTTCAAAAAAGATTGATAACTGCAGTTTTGTCACTGAACACCATAGAGGTACATAGGGATGCTTGGAGTCACTGATCTCAATGCCGGGATCGGTTGACCTGTACCACGTCAGGTTCAAGGTCGTTTCAAGGTTAAATTTGGAATTTGGTTAAAGAGTTTAAAAAAAGATTGATAACTGCAGTTGTGTCACTGGACCCCATAGGGGTACATAAGGATGTTTGGAGTCACTGATCTCGATGCCGAGGTCGGTTGACCTGAATCATCTTAGGTTCAAGGTCGTATCAAGGTTAAATTCAGAAAATTGGTTGAACAGTTTCAAAAAAGACTGATAATTGCAGTTTTGTCACTGAACCCCATAGGGGACCATAGGGATGTTTGGGGTCACTGATCTTGATGGCGGGGTCGGATGATCTGTATCGTGTCAGGTTCAAGGTCGTTTAAAGGTTAAATTCAGGAAGTTGGTTGAACAATCTCAAAAAAGATTGATAATTGCAGTTTCTTGAGTCACTACTTCCAAATGTGCGTCGTTTGTTTTGCTTAGCGAGGTAATTCAAGGTCAAATTAAGGTTATTCCAAGGTCAAAGTCTGTGAACCCGTTTAACCTATTTGAAAATCTCCACCATAGGGGTATATAAGGATGTTTGGGGTCACTGATCTCGATGCCGAGGTAGGTTGACCTGAATCATGTTAGGTTCAAGATCGTTTCAATGTTAAATTTAGAAAATTGGTTGAACAACTTCAAAAATGATTGATAATTGCAGTTTTGTCACTGAACCCCATAGGGGACCAAAAGGATGTTTGGAGTCACTGATCTCGGTGCTGGTGTCGGTTGACCTGAATCACGTCAGGTTCAAGGTCGTTTCAAGGTTAAATTTAGAAAATTGGTTGAACAACTTCAAAAAAGATTGATAATTTGCAGTTTTGTCACTGAACCCCATAGGGGTACATAGGGATGTTTGGGGTCACTGATCTCGATGCCGGGGTCGGTTGACCTAAATGATGTTAGGTTCAAGGTCGTTTCAAGGTTAAATTTAAGAAGTTGGTTGAAATATTTTAAAATCGGCAGGATCAGAATCCGCATCTCCTGCATTCCGGAGAACTGTCCTAACCAATTAGTCAACAGCACCAACTGTGAACTAACATGCAGGATCGACTCTTAAAGGCAAATGCAATCCTATCCACGCCACTGTTCCTTTGTTCTTTCAATCAGCTTGATGCCTCACCTGGCGGCGTTCAAGTGAAACAACTGGATTGAATCGCTTTCTAATTGTACCACGCCGCCTCGTGAGCACTTACCACGGTACCGCTGTAACCTGTATACGATTTTGCATCCGCAACAGTATGCTTAGTACATAACAGCTTGAAAGAAAAACAAATAACGCCGGCGGGAAGCAGCTTCAAAGAACAAGGGAAGAGTGACGTGGGTATTGCGTCCATTTTTCCCTTCTCTCAAGAGATGCTTGTTGACGTTTTACTATACAGCGATTTTCTTGCAATAAGAAAAGCAGTTTTTCAATAAGATATATCTTACCACCAAACCGTGGTTCAATCGAAGATTTCCTGAACTCTTCTCGTATTTGCCGTGCATCAGTGGATGCTTATTGGTGCTCACCATACAGCAATTTTCTTGTCAAGAAGGTAATTTTTCAATAGCCAATCTCGTAACACCAGCCCATTGTTTAGTCGCACCGTATCACCTTTCGTCCGTTATTCAATTTTCCGCTCCATGTCTGCAGTTATCTTTCAAAAAGCAGCTGCAAGAAGTACCGAACGTCTCTTATCCTTATCGCAAGAAAAAGTCGCAAGGAGGTGCCCAATGGTGTGTGCACACTTCAGATTTATCGCCCGGCAACCCAGCGGACTGTTAACCTGTGGTGAATTTCCTTGGAAAATGATAAGCGCCCTTTTCCAGACCCCATTTACCATCCGTATTTGGAGTCATGCCGAAGCGGGAGTTGTGAAGCGTGGAAGCAATTTTTACTGCATGAGCATTAACAAAAAGCTAGAATCTGTCACTGAATCGAAAATTCCAACTAGGTAGAAGCAGCAGGTATAAAATTTGTTTGTAGTCAAATCTACGTAGTTAGAAAGCATAACTGGTATGGTCATTCTCCAGCAGGTGTCTTGGAGTTTTCTTGCGGAGTTACAGTCCAAGAAAGGAAAATTTACTACCAACTATGGATTTAAAATCTTCATTGAACTCCTATATAATATCTTATTTCCATACAGAATTGGATAATTTGCAAAGTATCAGTCTCCTTGACATATTCCATATACATTTTTCGCTAAGAACATCAAGCGATTCGAACTTGCCATGTGAATGCACCGCTGAACTTCCTGCACCGAAATTGATCACCCACAAAATTGAGCGGGAGGCAAATGGGCTGATAAGGAGCATCGATGAAACATAACAAGATGGAACATTCTTGTGCATGCGTGTGCGAAGGCATCCATAGTTGGAGATGATAAGGGTCTCCTATGAGGCTTAGAAGATACTTGACCTCGAAATAAACTTGTGAAAAATTGCAAAACTGGCTGCTAAAAGTCAATTTTCTTTATCCTTGGCTATATGTGAACAATGTACATTCAGGTAATGTGGGGCGCTAAATTCGGATATCACCCAGAAAAAAGGGTCACGGTGTCGAATTAGGGGTGAAACATTATTATTATTATTTATTATTATGATAATTGAGATGAGCAGAGTACACGTAACACAAATACATCAAATAGAAAAAAATGAAAAAAGACAGTTCATAGCTATAAAGTTTGTACACTCCTCTAGCTATCATACTGCACTTTGAAGCTATTAACTGAAGTAGCACCAACCACACTTTCAGGTAAACTATTCCAGGTATTGAATATGCGGTTGGGAAGAAACCACTGTCGGACTGTTGTTTTAAATGGCTCCTTATGCAGTTTGAAGCTGTGTCCGCGTAGATTGCTGAGCGACAGACGGTATAGATGCATGAGGTTGGTGCCCATCAAACCATGAAGTATCCTGAACGTAACTATAAGATCGCCACAAAGTCTTCGCTCAGAGAATGAGGTCAGGTTGAATAATTCAAGGCGATCTTCATAGCTTGGTCTTCGTGCTCCAAAAGGGATACGAGTAGCCCGACGCTGTACTGATTCGACGAGATTTCTATCGCGCAGAAGCACAGTCTCCCATACCGGGCCAGCGAATTCAAGAATTGGCCTCACGAATGCCTTGTAAATGTAGGCGCAAGTGTTGACATCGGATCCTTTGAAAGACCTCTCCAGCATGTATAGAAGTTTCTTGGCTTTTGATGTAACGTGGTGAATATGCTCTGACCAGAAAAGACGATCGTTGACTACAACGCCCAGATCAGTGTGGCTGGAAACTGCTTCGATGTTGTGGTCAGAGATCTTGTATGTAAATCGCGGATTTGTCTTCCCGAGGTGAAGGACACAATACTTAGTTAGATTTAAGGGTAAAAGCCAACTGACTGACCATTGACAAACAATATCAAGATCTCGTTGAAACATAGCAGAATTTACGACAGTATTGTAAATCTTGGTGTCGTCGGCATAAGCTGAACATGTGGAGGAAATCAATGCGGGCAGGTCACTTGTATACAGAAGGAACAGCACTGGCCCCAAGACAGAGCCTTGAGGAACTCCACTTGCTACATGATGAAGGTGAGACTGGCTATCACTGACGCGCACAGAGAAAGTCCTCCCGGTGAGAAAAGCAACAACTCGCCTCGGATTCCCATATATTCCAACTTAAACAGAAGCCTTCTATGTGGTACGCGATCGAAAGCCCTAGAAAAATCTAAGTAGATTATATCAACAGGAGTCTTAGTGTCCAGATACTGAGTCCAATCGTTGAGAGAGTGGAGAAGGTTGGTCATTATTGATCGACCAGGGCGAAATCCATGCTGATTCTTAGGGATAAGGTCATTTTCGAAAGCAAATGACAGGAGCTTGTCTAATATGATTCTTTCAGCTATTTTGGCGGCGATAGGAACGAGAATTATTGGTCGATAATTTTTGGCGGAGGATTTGTCGCCCTTTTTGAATACAGGGGTAACAGAAGTACTAATCCAGCATGAGGGTAGGGTATGAGATCTAAAGGACGATGTGAATATCACGCTTAATGGTAGGGCCAGTGCTGAAGCGCAGTTTTTAAGTACAGCAGTCGTCATCCCATCTTTACCAGGGGAGGAAGAGGTCTTCAGATTTCGCAGGTGCATCAATACATCTTCAGGCAGGAACTCAACTTCGCAAAGACTGTTGGGACACCTATGACAGATAGGGGTCGGTAGATGGTCTCCATTAGGCTCATCGACGAAGTCATCACTAAAGGACTCTGCCAGTAAGTTGGCAGATTCGGTGGCATCCATGTGGAGATGACCGTCAGCGTCGCGGATCTGAGGTGATGAAACTTTGGAATTCAGGTTTGTTCTTAGATACCGAAACAGCTTCTTCTTATTTTTGGAGGTAACGAGTTTTTGTTCATAAGCATGTTTGGCATTATGTAACGTTCTAGATAGGAGGTTAGAAAAGGATCGATGAGACACGTAATCTTGTGAATGGCCACTCCTCTTAAACCGTTGCCACAAAGATCTCTTGTGACGAAGCATCCTCGATATGTTAGAGTTGATCCAGGGCTTTGAGGGGTCACAGTATACCTTCTTTTCAACAGTATTGTCAGCCGTTTCGCTTAGGACTCGTTGAGCGAAAGTGTCCCACATATCTTGGGTGCTACGGTTGTTAAGCAAAGCAGGCCAGTTGACTTCAGACAGGGCTTGGTTAAGAACATCGTGGTTTACAATGTTGATGGTTTTAAACTTATTGGTTGTAGAACGACTATTTATATTGAACTGGAGAGAAGATAAAAGTGAACAGTGGTCAGACTTGCCGAAAGGTGGCAAATAATCTAAATTAGAAACAAAGTCGGCGTCGTTAACGAATATCAAATCCAGAGCCCTAGGCGTCTGTCCCTCCCTGAATCTCGTTGGACGATCAACAAGTTGAGATATGCTAGAGTTGCGTAGCAAGTCGATGTAAGCAGCAGAAGAAGAATTGCATTCAGGAATGGGCATAGGCCAGCTAATGTCACGTAGATTGAAGTCACCAGCTATGAAAAGGTTGTTGTTTTTATTTAAGAGATCTGAAATGAGTCTGCACAGGTGTGTATCTCCCAAACAGGGCCGTGGCGGATATATATATATATATATATAGAAATAACAAGTTACCCGGGCCCAACCGTCAATCCTATCAATACATTAACATCTAATTCAGAATCTATGTACTCGATGTACCTAGAGGACAAGCTTTTATACAGATCACAGATGCCCAACAATTTCTGAAGATTTTTTATTAGCCGTTTTCTAATGATTGGAATTACCTCGACAACGGAGCGTTTCTGGACTGAATGGTTCCCGGATTCGATTTCAGCGATTCAAAAAACACGGTTGGGCTCACGTTTCCAACTGACCCATTTTTGGCCATTTTTGTAACATATACTTGGTTAATAAAAATTAAAATGTTTTTAATGCGGTTGAAATGACATCTGACTTAAATTTCGACTTTGGAAATTATACTTTTTCAAATAATTTATATTGTCGTCTAGACCAGTTAGGTGAAAAATTAAAGATTCCGCCTTTTGTTGGGTACTTCGACAAAATTAAGCAAAGAGGACTCTTTATACTTTTTTAATTCTCTCTAGCTTTCAATGGACTTTGCCATCATCATCAGGAGCTGCAATTACAATGATAACAGTAGCAACAATAGTGTAAAATGAATTTAGATTGACTTAACTTACAGTAGTATGTGAGGATGTTGCTAATTGTTGTTTACGTATAGAATGAGGGAAACGTCCAGTAACATGGTGAAAGCTGGATAGATGGTACAATGGTCAAAATTATATGAAATATGACAAGAACAAGTTAAAAACAGATTAAAAAATTTTTAAAAACATGAAAGCATTACATCGTGAAGCCACTTGATGATTGCACAAAATGGTAGTCATGGAATAATGAGTGAGATGAACCCTTTGACAGAAGGCCGAAGGTTGTCAATGTCTGTGTAGAAAGATGGAACGAATTGTGGGCGTGTGCCAACGTTGCCAAATCACTTCAGATGATGTGATTTTCAGAATGTTATGTAAGAAATTGTTAAACCAACCAGAGGCAGTTGAATTAACTATATTTTAATTAATGGGAAATTAAATTAATAATTATTATTAAATCGTGAGGAGAAAATTATTAGAATTTGAGTGGAATGAAGAAAAACACCTATCCAAACGTTTATTCCTGGAAATGTCCCACATTTTCATGAATAAGAACTGTATCAACAAAAAGACAGATGTTAAGCAACTGAGTGTCGTTTACTCATATTTGCTAAACTGCGAAAAATTGGAGAACTTACATATCTCTCCAAATTTTGACTCTTCACAACCATAAATGGAATCTGTTTCTTGGTCGATTCCACCAATAAACTTCATTCCACTCAAATTCTAATAATTTTCTCCTCACGATTTAATAATAATTGTTAATTTAATTTCCCATTAATTAAAATATAGTTTATTCAACTGCCTCTGGTCGGTTTAACAATTTATTACATAACATTCTGAAAATCACATCATCTGAAGTGATTTGGCAACGTTGGCACACGCCCACAATTCGTTCCATCTTTCTACACAGACATTGACAACCTTCGGCCTTCTGTCAAAGGAATCATCTCACTCATTATTCCATGACCACCATTTTGTGCAATCATCATGTTCTAAAAAATTTTTAATCTGTTTTTAACTTGTTCTTGTCACACATTTATGTGTATTTTATATAATTTTGACCATTGTACCATCTATCCAGCTTTCACCATGTTACTGGGCGTTTCCCTCATCCTGAACGTAAACAACAATTAGCAACATCCTCATGTACTACTGTAGGTTAAGTCAATTTAAATTCATTTTACTCTATTGTTGCTACTGTTATCATTGTAATTGCAGCTCCTGATGATGATGGCAAAGTCCATTGAAAGCTAGAGAGAATTAATAAAAAAACGTATAAATAGTCCTCTTTGCTTAAATTTTGTCGAAGTACCCAACAAAAGGCGGAAGCTTCAATATATATATATATATATATATATCGTTAAAAGTATATCTCAATTCTACGACATAGCTTCTATCGTACGTATACTAAATTTTTTTCATATTTTGGGTAGCTTAAACCGAATCGGAAGTCATTTCACACGTATCTGATCCCGCTTATCATGTACGTTCCAATATTTGGTAAAGAATTTCATCACTTGGCAAAAATCAGGTTTCTTTTTCGCTTATTGGCCTTGTCTAACTTCAAGGAAATCAAGACTGGACGAAATCCGTAATGGCGATACAACCACCTTCCAGAATGCAGGATTTTCATGTACTCAGAAACAACCTTAATGAAAAAAGGGAGAAGGACGGAGATATATTCTCCAACATCTCAGTAAAATACGTGCCTACCTAGCTTATCTCCAACATAGCGAAAAGGTATCTGTGACATAAATCTCTCAATGCGGATGCCATCGCATTTTCGGAAATTTGCATGGTAATCTTTTTCCGGAAAGGATGATCCCCTCTTTTTTTAGAGATCGAAGCCTACTTTGTCAAAAGTCGTTCAGCGATAAGCATCGTAAAGGTAGAGAAAAAGTCACGGGCGTTTAGGGCGTCTAGGGGGAGGGTGTACTTGTGAGTGCAAGATCATGAAAAATCTACAGATCTAATTCTTCCAGACTAAGCATGTGATACTTAGTGGTCGCCAAGGTTCATCTTGTGTACGTAAGATTTGTTGTGGTGTGCCACAAGGATCAGTGTTAGGCCCCATACTTACTATACATACCTACTTTATTCTTCTAATACTACGGTTTTGAGTAAATGTTCCCCTTATTTGTTTGCAGTCGATACACAGATACAATTTTTTATTGACCATCTCATCTCAGCTGCTGCAAATGAACTTAATATGGAGTTGGATAGACTTCACTCTGCATTTTTGTCCCATCAACTTACCATTAACCCATCTAAATCTGCCGCAAGATAACTTTACTGTCAGAGAGGGTAATAATACAATTGAAAATTTCAAAGTGGAAGGGAACCTAGGTTTGGAAATGGAAAACGAATAAAGCTTCTCTGATCATTTTAATCAACTTGTATTCTACATAACTTGCTAGATTTCTCCTTCATCGAAATAAAACAGAACCCCATATAAACATATCCCCAAAGCCAATTTGCGTGGAAGACAATTAAAACTTCGACGGGAACTCCGATATGTTCCTATTGATTACGCGCGGAAACGGTCTGAAAAAATGACCAAACTTCCCGTTTTTATTGAACCGCCTGACACATTTGAAAACTTCTAGGCGACCGAAAACTTTCGGCAATATTTTACGACTCTGCTAATTTAGGGTGGAGTGTAAACAAGGTCAAATTCCACTTTGCGACAACCGAAGTTACGGTGTACGTCTGACCTTATCTACACGAAGCATATGCTTGGAAGTATCTGAATATGCAAATATCCGAACACCCAGTTTAAATGGTTTTATTTTAATAAAAGTTGGTGAATGTATTTATCTTACTGTAGATAACAAGTGAAAAAATTTTCAGCCTTATCAGTTGGACATTCCGGTTTTTATACTACTTTTTTTTAAATTCACTAACGCTATAAAAATGAATATTTCAACCGCAGTAAAGAATCAACGTTGGCGGATTTTGGTTCTTGACATCCTTTACGATCGGTTACGATGCCTAGAGTACGGAGACTTGTACGATTTCGTCAACTTAGTGAGTTTGATAGGGGCCGTATAGTGGGACTTCGGGAAGCTGGACTTTCTTTTCGGGCAATTGCAGTTAGAGTGCAAAGAAGTGTAGACACTGTGGTTAGGTGTTGTCAGGCATGGCTTCGAGAAGGCCGTACGCAAAGAGCAAGGGGCACTGGACGACGCCGTAGAACAACAGACCGTGAAGATCGCCGCCTAAGTTTATTGGCCTTAAGGGACCGTTTCTCCACTACCAGGTCCATTGCAAATGAATGGTTTGCAGAACACGGAAGACCTATTGGCATACGAAGTGTTTACCGACGAATGAGAAGTTTTGGCTTGTTTTCATACCGGCCACACTGGGTCCTCCCTTTAACTCGAGAACACCGAAGTAATCGCCTTGAGTGGTGCAGACAACGGTCACTCTGGGATCTGGAATGGAACAGTATTGTCTTTAGTGACGAGTCTCGATTTTGTTTAAGCAAGCACGATGGTCGTGCCAGGGTTAGAAGGCGACGTGGTGAAAGGAGGAATCCACAGTTTTTTGTTGAAAGACATGTTCATCACACTGTTGGAGTTATGGTTTGGGGTGCTATAGCTTATGGTTCCAGGTCACCTTTAATCTTCATCAGAGGTAACATGAACGCGCAGCGTTATATCCACTAAGTTCTAGAACCCTTACCCTATCTTGACACCCTGGCAGATCCAACTTTCCAACAAGATAATGCCCGACCACATGTTGCAAGAGTCACAATAGACTTCTTTCAGCATAATGATGTCACATTGTTACCATGACCACCAAGATCTCTCGACTTATCCCCAATTGAGCACGTGTGGGATATGATGGATAGGAGATTGCTCAATTTGCAACGTCCTCTTCAGACTCTAGAAGCACTTCGAGAGGAGTTGGTGGTTGCCTGGAATGAGATACCACAGGAGGACATTGACCACCTGATCAGAAGCATGCCTAGGCGCGTTGGAGAATGCGTAGCACATCAGGGTGCATCCACACATTATTAAAGGTCAAAGGGCTTTAAAGCAGTGCAATCATTTTGAAATTTTTATCATTTACTTATTATGCTTCATTAAGTACTTATACAAAATTTTATTAAAATAAATCAATTTAAACTGGGTGTTCGGATTTATATGTCACTTAGTATATCTGAAGGATGATAATGGTGATAAGTGTAGCAGGATTAAATATAGGCATGACTGTAACAAAATGGAAAGTAACATATGAAACTCACGCTGTCGTTTTATTATCCATTGGACATTGAAGATAATGTAAAAGGATTCCAAAAAAATACAAACATACAAAATGTGAAAAAAACTTTTAACACACATTAACAGATTTTAAAACTGAAAATATTATATTCATCGACCGGAACTCTTAACACCCACCATACATCGAATGACGCACTTTTGGCTCAAATGTACTAATTCGTCCTTAGCTGAAGAGTCCCAAAAGCATAACGCATAGCATACAGACTCAATTTGTGCATAATTCAACACCAATCACGGTTTTCATTAATCTCATACATAAGTTAATTTAGCTTGCTGCTTTCATGTTTACAATGCGATTGGAAGCTAACACAATGACAAAGGTACAGCCCCAAAAACGTCGTCTCCACATTAGTCTTAAGAGTACTGTTATGAAGGTTAAACCACATACAAGGCGAGTTATTAGTGTGGGCTCCGTCGAACGTTACTACTCGTGTAATTTTTGCTAACAAAAACTAGTCTCTTTTGCCCAGTAACACACCTCTCGGAATTTTACTACAAATGCGAAAATAAAAAATTCGCCAATTCGGCTTGAAAAACAAGCCTAAGCGATTTAGAAAAAACTAATTTCAAAATACTCGAACTTCAATTTAGATACTTGGTAACCCCAAAAATTACCATTTTTAACACATTTTTTAAGCAAACGGCACCATAACCCAAATCGAAGTTGCTTTAAAATTCTTTTAAACAAATTACAATTTTTTGCACAGGCCAATCTTTCCACATTTTGTTGGAAAAGGCTTCCAGTAACTTTGACTCTAACCATTTCCAAATTGTAAGCGTTTCAATATCTGAAAAGCCATAAAAATGTGCATAGATACGTCACTACTGTTTTTCCCCTGTAGATCCCTGGACAAATTAATACTCCCTCAGAACGCATTCCTGAATATCGTCTAGTGCTGACACAAATTCAAATAACACTGGACAACAAATTTTAGTTTTTTAATTGTATCTTGTGGGAAAAGTGCACTTCTTTGTTAATTTTGGGGCGCTGAATCCAAAAATGATAATGAAATAAAAAAATTAGTTGCGGTTTAGAAAAAACACTTTTAATTTTTAAGGATATATTAAAAAAAGTAACAAGATTCATATACTTACAAGAATCACTATATGCTGCTTTTTGCTGTTCTTTTATGGATCGTTTCTGGAGCATCTCTACCAAGAGTCCAACAGTAGTCTGCAAGCATGGAAGGATTCCACTTTCCCTGGTACCTTTTTTCCATTGTTGAAATATTCTGATGAAAACGTTCGCCGTGCTCATCACTTACGGCTCCGCAATTGTCAGGAAAAAAGTCCAGGTGTGAGTGTAGAGACATATTACAGCCCATCTTTTGATACGATGACAGCATATTTTTGACAAGGGTTTTATAGTTGTCAGCTTTTCTATTTCCCAAGAAATTAGTGACCACCAGACGGAAATCATTCCAAGCAGTTTTTTCAATACCTGTTAAAGTGTTTTCAAACTGCGTATCTTTCAAAATATTTCGAATCTGTGGCCAAACAAAAATACCTTCTTTAACCTTTGCCTCACTTAGTCTTGGAAATTTCTGACGCAGGTATTGAAAAGCTGACCCATCTCTATCTAATGCCTTGACAAAGTTTTTCATTAGACCCAACTTGATATGCAGTGGTGGTAATAAATTTTTTTTCGAATCTACTAATGGCATATGCTGTACATTTTTTTGACCTGGCTCTAGGAATTGACGAACAGGCCAGTTTTTTCTGGTGTAATGAAGTGCCTTTGCCCGACTGTCCCATTCACACAAAAAACAACAAAACTTTGTGTAGCCTAGCTGCAGCTCAAGTAAAAGTGCAACAACTTTCAAATCGCCACAAATATGCCATTGGTGCTCATCGTATTTTATGCATGTCAATAGGTACTTCATATTGTCATATGATTCTTTCATGTGAACTGCATATCCTACAGGAAGAGATGGTAAAATATTTCCAGTATGCAATAACACTGCCTTTAAACTCAATGTTGAACTGTCTATAAACAATCTCCATTCTTCTGGGTTATAGTTTATATTTAAAGCCGCCAGTAAGCCGTTAATGTTACTGCAGAAAACCAAGTTATTCTCCATATTGAAAAATGGTTCTAAGTCTTTGTGGCGTTTACGAAAAACACATACCGAAACATCGTCTTCTAACAAGTTCCACTGCTGCAGTCTTGATCCAAGTAACTCTGCCTTACATTTTGGAAGTTCTAAATCTCGTACAAGATCATTTGATTCTGACTGTGTTATTTTGTGCGGTTGGTGGCATGACGTGCTCGGTATAAAATCAGGATCTCTTGACGTTGATGGCATATCTTCTTCCTGACGAATCACTCGATCGCCATGATCTGATTCGTTTTCTGATTCGCAAGTGTAGGATTCTGGGGGTTTTGGAATAGGATTTTCGTCACTGTGAGGCACAGGTCTCATCGCAGATGGTATGTTTGGGTAGTTAATAACCGATTTTTTTTTCTTGGACATACCTGTGGCTTGTCCAACACAAGGTACCATGCAAAAGTAACAATCATTAATATGATTTGTAGGCTCTCTCCAAACCATTGGGACAGCAAAGCGCATAAACCGTTTTTTGCCATTTAACCAGCCCCTCAGACTTGAAGCACATGTATTACAGCAGATGTGGGGTGCCCACTGTTTGTCTTGATCACCTAGTTTACAACCGAAATAAAGCTGATATGCCTTTGTTATTAGTGGAGTAATAGACCGTCTCTGAGACGCAAAAGTCACATCACCACACACGTAACAAAACTGATCTGGATTGTTTACACACTTTCGAGACATCTTGCATGAACGCTGTCAGCCAACTGAGGAAAAAATGGCTAATATAAAACAATATAATGTACACGTATGTATAACGTAACACAATCATGCCGATTACATCATCTTTCCTTGCCGAATATAAAAATGTAGCACGTGCATTCTTGTGAATTACAGTATATTAACACTGTCACAGCAGGAACACATATAATTACCGTATCTCTAAAACTTGAACTAATATTGAAAAAATAAGTGACATTCCGGTTTTAGCACATTAAGAATAGTAATATTTTGTTAATTTTATTTAGGATATTTTTTGGCTGTTGATCAGTGTAATTTCATTCAATAAGCCGTATTCACAAAAGAGAAGCATATCCGCGGAAGCATAAGGTAAAAGTATAAGGTCTTGCTCCGGAGGAAAAGGTAGAAGTATAAGCATATCCTTGTTTTCATATTCATAATGATTGCCTTATACTCGCGAGGATATCCTCCAAGAAGAAGTAAAAGCCTGACCGGTATTTGTATCTTGAGCGACATGTCCTGATTTGTACCAGCTTATAGTTGACGTGGGAGTTCGTTCACTCAGCATCACTGTCAGTTGTACTCCAGAGCTTACACAGACCGTTCCGTATTTTTACTGGACACTGTTGATGAGGAGACTATATATAATGTCAAAAAACGACATGCTTTCGAGATACGTAATGCCCCTGCAGATCAAAATGAACAATATTGTATATTCATATGTCTTCCAGATTCCAATCCGTGGTTTTTTTTCGCTACTCCTGGTAACCGAAATGCCAGTAAAAGCTTATTTCTACATACAATAAATTGATACCAGCATTGAACTCCTTTCCAATATTGGTCAATTTGGAATTAACATTGCTATTTGGCAATAGCTATTTTTATCCATTGTTTCAAAAAATTTACCTCTATGAGGTCTATTCTTGACAACGGGAGAGCAGAATTACCAGTACAAAGTGTCATCACCTTTGCTGGCAGCTTTTGAAATTTTTCACAATATAATTTATTGCACTCGCTGACATTGATTTTTTGTTACAGGTAAAGCTCCATATACAATGAAGTCATAGAAAACATTAATTTACTAGAGTAAGTAACCTACCTACTTTTTGTGATATTTATGACCATAAACATATGAAACTTGGCTTTTCTACACAGTATATCATTTGCGACATTCACTAAAGTACTTTTGAGCTCTACAAATATAATTGGATATGAACCGTATCAACCCACATCCACGGTAGACGTCAATTCCCAAAATCTTTGACATACGCGACAACGTGGCAACAGCGCATAGTCTACAAACTGCGACCTGAGACGAGCGAGAATCATCTGCTCCAGGCGACAGTGGAATCGATAATAACATTTTGGGCGGCATAGTAACAAGTTATTACAAACCAGATATTGTTTTAAGTACCTTGTGATGTGTTGACGACTGACGAGTTAATGTGAAAGTAATAATATTTATTCTGGGTAAGATATTGCTGCTTCAGTAATGTTGTTATATCCGGTCATACTTTGTGGTTAGGATCACATGATCGACGTTGCCAGATTGACAACTAGGTTTTTCTTGAAACAGTTCAGGCGTGCGGTTTTCGCGTTTCATCCTACAATATTTCCGAATTAAAACTATGCCTCACGTATACAGGGTGTTCAAAATGTTCGAATACGACAAATAATCTCAAAGCGCGAGTATAAAAGAAGCTCTACCCTGGAATATGTATAGAATCTTCTTCCAGCTATCTGACGGGCACCTTGAATTTGACGTTGGCCTTCATGGTCATTTAAAGGACAATTTTTATAAATAAAAGCATAGTGGTAAACTTCACGCACAGATGGACACATGTTTTTTTTACTATAGTTGAACAACCACGAATGCCTAAAGCCTAAACACACCTATGGGTACAGGGGACAAGAGCCACACGCACTTTTGCGACATGTAAACGTTCTGGCCCCTCCTTAGAGATCCGCCGGGTAGTACCTCCTCGTTCGACAGTCAAAGGCCGTATACCACCTAAGGGGAATGGAACAAGGGAACTGCTAATATTGTTTAAGTACTTAAAGGCTTCTCCTTTTTAACAAATAATTCATGGGTCCTAGTGTCATCTTTTTGTAATGAATAAAATAACCATAGAGTAATAGAACTTTTTTTAGATGCATGGCTTTCGAGATTATTTTATCGATTGTATAATTATTATACCTTGATCAGAAAAATATTTTCGAGGCCTCGCCCAATAGTAACATTTTCCACTTTATCGATTTCTCGTGTTGAAAGTAGTGATAAGACGTGGTTATAATTAATGATTCAATTAAAAAAAATTAAATCGTGGAAACAGGGGGTCAAGGTTTTTGAAAAAGCGTTTTTCATTAATATGTCAAAGATACTTGTTCCGATTTGTGTGGCTCATTGATGTACAGGAATGGACAAAAGTATATAGACAAATTAATTTTGTGCTGAATTTCTTTTCTAACTTGTTTTATTAATTCACCAACCCGTATACATAATTCGTTGTAGCATAATACTCGTTTATACATAAATACAATCGTTAGACTCCCTTCAATAAAAAATTAATTGAAAAAAACTGGAACTATGAGGGACAAAAATATATAGACAAAGCAAAACAATTATAGAAAAAAGAAGCAAAGTTCATTGAATTATAGAAAACCAACCATGTATGTGTTCATATTTTGTAGCATAACCATTATTATCAATCACCGCCTGGCATCGTCTCCGCATAGATTGTAGAAGTTTCTTGATATAAGATTCATCAATCTGTCTCCACTTTTGCTCTAAAGCGGCAAAAAGTTCATCCTTGTTTGAATAATTTTTATCTCGTATTTCCATAGATTTTCAATAGGGTTTATATCGCGAGACTGTGAAGGCCATTTGAGAACTGGTATTTTTCCATCCAGAAAGAATTTCTTTGCGAAATTTAAGTGTGACCCGTCATTATGTTGCTGGAAGATTGATATTAGGGGCATATTGTCTTCCATATAGGGTAACATGACATGCTTTAGTATGTCTGTGTATACAAACTTATCCATAATGCCATCCATTCTATGTAAAGGTCCCATCCCAAACCCCGAAAAGCAACCCCAAACCATAACAGACCCGCCTCCATGTTTGAAAGTGGGCAAAGTGTACTTGGGGTTCAATCTTTGTCCACAAGGACGTCTAACGTAATGAACACCATCTGATCCACATATTGAAGTTGGATTCGTAACTTCAAATCATTTAATCTTCTACTTATAGTTTTCGTAGAAACACTGACAATTCCTTTTGTCACGATTTCGGCTTTTATTTGTCTTGGGGTTTTAAACGGACCTTTGGACGAAATTACTTTTTTTAATCTAACTGATCTAGCATTTAGTTTTCTAGGCCGACCACTTCTCTTAGAGGCTTCCAGGATACCTTTTTGTTTATACTTGTTCAATATTGCCCAAACTGCTTCACGCTTCAGCTTCAAATTTTTAGCAATGTCGACTTGACGTTGACCATCTGGACCGCGCGGCATGGTCTTAAAATCACGCAACTTATTCCACAATACTTGATGAACCAAACTAATCCTCTTCTGACACGAAACTGTACTAAACTAATGTTGAAATGAATTTGTCTACATATTTTTGTCCCTCATAAAAAAGTGCTTATATTCAGACTTGTGTTCATTGCAAATAAGGTAAAAACAAGGAATTTAGTTTTTCTACTATTAACGCATTTGTTTATGGGGCAATGAAGTGTGAATTCGTTTTGTAAAGGTATTCAGGTAAATATTCATATTTGTCTATATACTTTTGTCGATTACTGTAAGTCTCTATCATTAACTAGAATATACTTATGAACTCCATTGACGTCACGGGGACAATCTCAGAAATAATATTGACCAAAAATTTAAGCCACTGAATTTGAAAAAACTATTATCTTCGTATTCAGCAGCTGATGGTATTACTTTTTCGCTCCTTGGTACCTTTTACTTCGTTTTTCGAGGAAGAGAAATAAAATTTCTTCACTTGTCGAAAAATTGTTACGGTAAAATTTTGATCGGTACTAGGGTACGTCGGATGTTATGAACATTTTGACTCTCCGTGAGTTTGCTATTATTATAAAATATAAGGGTGACTTTGAAGTTGAGTCATTAATTTTCAGATAATGATTGTAGAAGGAAGATAAACCAAAATATGTGTGTAAAAATAAAAAAAATTGAAAGAAAATGTTACCTTGTTTTATAAAGTATCCTCCCGACAAGTATGTCAGTGCGGACCTGTATTTGATCGTGCGGTCTTGGAGCACCGGCATGCCCTCCCCTGTGAGGTCTTAAGTCACCTGATTCACGAGCCCTTTGTACTACATTCAGCATTTTCGTAAACATGTGCCATTTTTTATTTCGTTTGAGCCACGCAACAAACACCACTATTCACTCACGCGTTGCCGACTGACACATCGACTGAATACAACTGAATAAAATTGTACATTGTAGTAAAAACATCGTTTCAAATTCTTTCGCTTTTTTGTTTCCGATGCGATGAACGGATAAGGCGGATTATATCCGTTGTTGCCAAACACGAGCACATAATCCTATTATTGAGACAGGGCGGTACTCAAACTTCTACTATAACTATGTTACTTTAATTGTACCAGAAAAATGTTAAAGGAAAAAACATTTCTTTTGATCAGATCTACTCACTGTTAAAATAAATGACTCAACTTCGAAGTCACCCTGTATACATTTCGCTGTACGGGTGTTTCAAATTTGACCCTCATCATTGCGATCCTGGAAACGGTAAGAGATACGACGTCGGTTGGAGGGCAAATGTGCGTATTTAGGTAACTAACAAAATGCCGCTTAGAAAGATTCGAAACTCCGATGAGAGACGGAAAAAAACAAAATTTCCCAAAATCGTCTTAATTTTTTCCTGATCTCATCAATATGACGTTTCGTTTTTTCCCTTCAGCATCAATTTTATTTTTTCTAATGGACGCCACACTGGATTTATGCACAGATAGTTTTTAATTCTGATTCCAAAACTACATATACGGGTGTTCCTTAATGATATGCGAATATTTAAGGATGTGAATCTATATGAAAAATTAATGTTAGTTTGCTTTATGAACTATGGTCCAAAAATGTTTCTTTACAAAAGCTCGGGGTGTTGAAGTTTTAGAAATAAAATGCAAATTAATTGATATTTTCAGAACCGCTTCAGACATTTCACTGATATTTAGTACGTAGTAAAAGTTAATAAAGTTGCATATTCTTCAATGCAAAAATAATATTCAGCTTTAACAGTGACGTACATACGGGTATTGACTTCGATATTTTTTAAGAAAAAAATGGTACGCCAATGGTTTTTTGCCAAATAAAAATTATTTTTGAATTCCCCGTTCAATTTGAAACAAAAGATCTCTCTTGAGTTGCTTTCCTTCGATGCGCCATTTTTGAGTAGAGTAGAGAAAATTGTGACTGTGACATCTTTTTCATTATTTAGTTTTTACAATCTTGTTAATAATGTTGAATTATGCAAATGCAGAAATGGCGGAAATTCCTTACGTGTATGGCCTTGCCGACGGTAATAGTGAGCAAGCCGGATGGATTTATCACCAGAGATATCCCGATCGTGCTTTGCCAGATAGTCTAACCTTTTCTAATATTCATCGTCACGAAAAGGAACATCTGAAGGTAGACCTCTAAGTGTGAGAACACCTGACATTGAGGAAGCAGTGCTGCACGAATTCGAAGAACATCCTGAAACGAGTACGAGGAAGATCATTAGACACTTAAATATTTGCCATCAAATAGTTTGGAGAATTTTAGTTGATTTTTTTTTATATCCTTGGCATATTCTAAGAACACAGGCATTATTTATTATTATTTTGTCAGTAGTATCTTCAAAAAATTATACAAGATCCGCAATTTGAATCAATGATTCTGTTCCACAATAATCATTAGTGGGCAGAAGAAAATCCCTATGCCGTAACCGAAACCCATTTCCAACACCAATTTGCGGTTAACTTATGGGCAGGAATGATTGCCAACCACTTTATTAGCAAAAAACTATTGGCGTGCCATTTTGTTTCTTAAAAAATGTCGAAGTCAAAACCCGTACGCACGCCACTGTTAAAGCTAAAAATTATTTTTGCATTCTAAAACATGCAACTTTATTAACTTTCACTACGTACTAAATATCAGATAAATATCTGAGGCGGTTCTGAAAATATCAATTAATTTCCATTTTTTTTTTTCGTAAAACTTCAACACCCCGAGTTTTTGTAAGGAAACATTTTTGGAGTTTTTAAAGCAAACTAACATTCATTCTTCATGTAGATTCACACCCTTAAATATTCGCATATCATTAAGGAACACCCTGTATATGTCATACATGGACATTACCAAAACATGCAAAAATATTTCCAAAAAATAGAATTTACCAGGTAGGCCTTGGAATTATTAGACAGTGATTTGTTTCATGTACCGATTTATCGCAAAATCGTTGTTTATTTCTTGGTTTTATTTGAATGGAATTAAAATTGGACATTGTATTAAAATTTTGCACAATCTAATACAGTTTTTGATTCTACTTTTAGTTAGGTATATTTATTTATGCCACGATAAATTTCACGTATTTAGTTAAAGTAATTTTATTCTTAGCAGTATTTAAATGTACAACATTTTAAATTGCGGAAGAACAAACTTCGCATTGAAAATTTTACTATGTCGTCTTGTAGAGGAGAAAAAGTGGCAGTAACAATATGCAATTTATTTTGAAATCTCATCTCAAATATAGTCAGGAAAAAATAAAAATGGTTTTGTAATATATACTAAGTGACATATAAATCCGAACACCCAGTTTAAATGGTTTTATTTTAATAAAATTTTGTATAAGTACTTAATGAAGCATAATAAGTAAATGATAAAAATTTCAAAATGATTGCACTGCTTTAAAGCCCTTTGACCTTTAATAATGTGTGGATGCACCCTGATGTGCTACGCAATCTCCAACGCGCCTGGGCATGCTTCTGATCAGGTGATCAATGTGCTCCTGTGGTATCTCAGTCTGAGTCTGAGGAGGACGTTGCAAATTGAGCAATCTCCTACCCATCATATCCCACACGTGCTCAATTGGGGATAAGTCGGGAGATCTTGGTGGCCATGGTAACAATGTGAATCATTATGTTGAAAGAAGTCTATTGTGACTCTTGCAACATGTGGTCGGGCATTATTTTGTTGGAAAGTTGGATCTGCCAGGGTGTCAAGATAGGGTAGAAGATGGGGTTCTAGAACTTCGTGGGTATACCGCTGCGCGTTCATGTTACCTCTGATGAAGATTAAAGGTGCCCTGGAACCATAAGCTATAGCACCCCAAACCATAACTCCAACAGTGTGATGAACATGTCTTTCAACTAAAAACTGTGGATTCCTCCTTTCACCACGTCGCCTTCTAACCCTGGAACGACCATCGTGCATGCCTAAAAAAAATCGAGACTCGTCACTAAAGACAATACTGTTCCATTCCTGATCCCAGAGTGACCGTTGTCTGCACCACTCAAGGCGATTACGTCGGTGTTCTCGAGTTAAAGGGAGGACCCAGTGTGGCCGGTATGAAAACAAGCCAAAACTTCTCATTCGTCGGTAAACACTTCGCATGCCAATAGATCTTCCGTGTTCTGCAAACCATTAATTTGCAATGGACCTGGTAGTGGAGAAACGGTCCCTTAAGGCCAATAATCTTAGCCGGCGATCTTCACGGTCTGTTGTTCTACGGCGGCGTCCAGTGCCCCTTGCTCTTTGCGTACGGCCTTCTCGAAGCCATGCCTGACAACACCTAACCACAGTCTCTACACTTCTTTGCACTTTAACTGCAATTGCCCGAAAAGAAAGTCCCACTATACGGCCCCTATCAAACTCACTAAGTTGACGAAATCGTACAGGTCTCCGTACTCTGGGCATCGTAACCGATCGTGAAGGATGTCAAGAACGAAAATCTGCCAACGTTGATTCTGTACTGCGGCTGAAATATTCATTTTTAGAGCGTTAGTGAATTAAAAAAAAGCAGTATAAAAACCGAAATGTCCAACTGATATGGCTGAAAATTTTTTCACTTGTTATTTACAGTAAGATAAATGCATTCATCAACTTTTATTAAAATAAAGTCATTTAAAGTGGGTGTTCGGATTTATATGTCACTTAGTATATCTGGCATATGAAGCAAATGACTATCTGATTTCAATGCCTACCTAGGAAATTCCCTTTTTTGAAACAACCAAGGTTCGACAATATCAATGTATCACACGTTATACATTTTTGAAATCAAAATTGAAAGCCCTATTCATCGGTGCAAAAGTCGGATATAGCGTCCATAAGAAAAAAAAAGTTGATGTTGGAAAACAATAGACGAGGCGTCATATTGAAATTCTGATTATGCCATGTTCTAGAGGAGAAAAAACTAGCGATACTAATTTGCAATTTGTTTTAAAATTCCACTACAAATAAAGTCAGAAAAAAATTGAAATCATTTTGGAAAGATTCTGTTTTTTCCACGACTCTCCGGAGGTAGTTTGAATTTTGAATCTATTTAAGCGGTGGATACCACATCGCCGCCACTTAAGCGACTTTGTATCTCTTACCGAGATCTCAATGGTGAGGGTCAAATTTGCAAACAATAAACTCTGATACCCTTTTTCTTAGAAACCAGGAACATGTATACTCATATTTAAAAAATCATCTTGACCTTGAAATGATCAGCTCGAATTCAAGGTTATGCCTGAATTGATTTTAATTTGGGTCATAGTTTTCGCTGCATCCGGACTTCTTGAACAACCTGTATACCTTTTCCTTTGATCTCTAAATGCATTTTCATGAACCCACAATCATAACACGGAACTGCATTATCTGCTTAATTTTCTGAAATATCTCGAGTGCCGATTTTTTTAAAACTATTGTCGGTTGATTGTCCAAATCGCTTAACCAGCCGATCAATAGGTAATTATTCTTTCCAGATTCTGGAACAAACATGGCACGACCGAAAGTAAAATTAAATGAGGATCCATACTATGGGCCGCTAATCAACGACTATATCAGCAAAATTATTAAATCCGGATTTTTGTTGGATGAAGATATGGAATGCATTCTCGACGAATTTACATCTATCGATCCACCTCCATCGCAGAGACACGAAATTCCTAAAAAACTGCTGCTCAGCTTTTCGTCACTGTTACTGTCAGGTCTTTTAGCTAAACACTATTCACCATGGATTCTTGTACCGTCTTTAGTTGCCACTACAGTAGCGACCGGATATGAAGTTTCACGGTATATTACTAAAACTAAGCAACCGCAGCTCATAGACAAACTAATAGAAGCGATTCAGAAAAAACTCGAACTGCACAGTCACATACTAAAGTTCATGAAACTAAGAAATCAAATGATGAAGAATCAAACGTTTACAGATATGTTGCCTGGCCGCAAGCTGAGAGACTTCGTAGATACATTTCATGAAAACCAAGGCACCTATATCAAGGCCCTTTTGAAGCATATACAAACCATATCATTTTTCTGTGACGAAATATCTGAGGATTACGCACAAATTGAAGATTTAGATCTGTCCAAACAAACTGCAGACAACGATCTTCAGTATTATCTTTACGTGAACAATCTACAGATATTACTTCATTCAAAAGTATTGAGCTACGTAGGTGTAACTCTTGGCTCAAAGTATACAAGGCTTTCCAAAGACACGGTTGAAGTTTTTTTAAACAAGAGAATTCCACGAATCATCGAACTCATCTTACGGAACTACAATGAGACCAAAAAAGGGTTTGATCGTCTAAAAAGGTCTGCTATTTTTTATGCTGAGTATAAAGAAAGGCCCAGGAGTGAAAATAAGTACCTTCATTCCAAGTTGAAGAGTGCTCTCACAGATGCTGTCAACAACATCTCGATCTTGCTTGATAAATCGCAAATCATCTTAGACAGGTTAGGTGATGGAGCGATAAATGCATTAGAGGATTCTATGAAAGACCTCAGAGCTCATTCTTTGGCTACCCACGAGTCTATTGATCTTTTATGTAGACTACATGGTATTGTTGCTAATGCTCAACCTGCGTCAGATGCCGAACCACCTAAACATCTTACTGTCAACAAGACATACGAAGAAAGAGTTTGTGGTAACATACGCTATGACGATATAGTCCCACCTGAAGAAGGGAGATATATGATTTATGTAGGCAAAGATCCTGAAGAAGAAATATCCAGAACTGCAAGAAACGATGTGGATGAGACGGTAGGGCCATTTTGCAGATTAACGCTGGAGGAGCTCCGAAGATCGTTAATGCAAAACGGAACGTTTATGGAAGCAAGAAAACGACGATTCAGTAATGAAAGTAGTGAAGAATTCAATGCGGATTCACCGCCAAAACCAGAATTATCACCAAGATTCGATTCGGAAACTGCAGATGTTCACGAAGAGCCCAAAGCCAAATCAAGCTCAGTTAACAGTGAAGACGTTTATAGTGGTAAACCTCCTGTACCTTTACCAAGGTCTGCGATGAAGACGACAAGATATTTAGATCAATTTTTTATGAAGGATATGCCTCCACCTCCTCCTATGCCTACGTTTAACCTGGGTAGGGGATATGAAGAACATGGAGGCTATGGAAACAAATCCATGCTGGAGGAGATAATGACGTTATCGAAACAAAGAGATGTCAAAGAAGATGTGTTTGTAGTTTCGGATATAGATTCTGACTAAAATCTAGTCATAGAAATTTTTTATGCAATTTTAAATACAATTTTAAAATAAACGATACTATATTTTTAGAGCTTTTTTGTATTATTGAATAAAAACGCGTGAAGACTGACTTAATTCAGCAGTTGATCATTTCGAGATGTGGTATCAAAAGTTTGATGCACTATTGAATCGAATACGGTTTCATAATTTTGTCGAGAACCCACGCCGCGGATATCGCGAATTATTTCAAAAAATTTGAGTTCTTATCAAGTGTATTTCATATCAAACGAATAACGATTTAGAGCACAGCAAATTCTACATACAGGGTGGCGCATCGAAAGCGAAACAGACGCGTTGACTAGCAGCTCAGTTTTTTTTTTTTTGGGGAAAAACGCTCAGACCCGCCGATTTTGTTTTCGAGGGGGACACAAGTTTGGCAAAAAAACACGTTAACACGTGCAGCCCCCTGGGCGAATTGAAAGACCTTTAAAATAAGGTATCACTCGACCCTCTTTCCATTTAAGATTTTGGGGGTGGTGTCACCCCCGCTTAGAGGGCTGCACGTGCTAACGTGATTTTTTGCCAAACTTGTGTCCCCCTCGAAAACAAAATCGACGGGTCTGAGCGTTTTAAAAAAAAAACTGAGCTGCCAGTAAATGCGTTTGTTTCGTTTTCGATGCGACACCCTGTATATTGTAATTCCCGAGCAGTATTCGCGAACATCCACAACTGCCAACATAGTCTACCATCCTCCCAAATAAGTTAAACTTTCGTATTTCACAAATTCCGAAGTATAACTTCTAGGTAATTCTCTTGGCCACAATATACATTGTAACAACTCGTTTTCACGGATCATAAAAAAGTTGTTATGACAAGTCGCATTCGCCTTTTGCGCGAGCTGAGAAGTAATTCAGTGTTCCTCGGTCATATGAGAAAATAAAAGTGACTAAATTTAAGGCAAGTCAAATCCTAGAACGGACATGACAAAAATTGCTGTGTTTATAGGGTAAATTGTAGCATCCACCATCTTCTTTAAAATAATTGATTTGAGTCTAATGATGATTTGAAGTGACCTTATTATATGTTTCCATCAAAATGCACACTAATATCTGATACAAAAAAAGCTATTATCAGCACAAGATTGTACCGTCAAACATATCGCGAGCTACATGGAGTGTGGTAGTATATTTAACAGGTCATAAACAGCAATCACGAAATATTTCAGTTACAGATAGAATGATACTTTTTAAACGCTCTGAAGAGATTGCAGATAAGATGAACTTAAACTTTAGAGGAATTTTCCGAAATCTATTGTGGAAAAAATAATAAGAACAACCAATTTTAGTAATTTAAGTGTCTAGGTCAGGAATATCATGATTTACTTTTGTATCCTTTCACCAATAAGGAGTTTTACGCGTTGGTACGAGTACATACGAAGTTAAAAAATAAAATGTCATCTGGAGTTGATGAAATTACGCACTTTATAGTAAAAAGAGCATTAATATATATATATATATATATATATATATTTTGCTGGGTACTTCGACAAAATTTAAGCAAAGAGGACTCTTTATACTTTTTTTAATTCTCTCTAGCTTTCAATGGACTTTGCCATCATCATCAGGAGCTGCAATTACAATGATAACAGTAGCAACAAAAGTGTAAAATGAATTTAAATTGAATCAACTTACAGTAGTATGTGAGGATGTTGCTGATTGTTGTTTTCGTATAGGATGAGGGAAACGTCCAGTAACAAGATGAGAGCTGGATACATGGTACAATGGTTAAAATTATATAAAATATGACAATACAAGTTAAAGACAGATTAAAAATTATTTAGAAAACATTAGAGCATTACGTCGTGAAGCCACTTGATGATTGCACAAAATGGTGGTCATGGAATAATGAGTGAGATGAACCTTTGACAGAAGGCCGAAGGTTGCCAATGTCTGTGTTGAAAGATGGAACGAATTGTGGGCCTGTGCCAAAACGTTGCCAAATCACTTCAGATGATGTGATTTTCAGAATGTTATGTAAGAAATTGTTAAACCGACCAGAGGCAGTTGAATAAACTATATTTTAATTAATGGGAATTTTAAATTAATAATTATTAATAAATCGTGAGAAGAGAATTATTAGATTTTGAGTGGAATGAAATTTGTTGGTGGAATCGGCCAAAACACATTTATGGTTGTGAAAAGTCGAAATTTGGGGAGATATGTAAGTTCTCCAATTTTTCGCAGTTTATCAAATATGAGTAAATGACACTCAGTTGTTTAATATCTGTCTTTTTGTTGATACAGTTGTTATTCATGAAAATGTGGGACATTTCCAGGAATAAACGTTTGGAAAGGTGTTTTTCTTTATCAAGAACTTTGATACTTGTGTAATTCGTAGAATGCCCTGTTGTGTTAACATGAGATGCTAGAGCGCATCTTTCAGGATGAAGCCTAGCATCTCATGTTAACACAACATGGCATTCTATGAATTACACAAGTATCAAAGTTCTTGATAAAGAAAAACACCTTTCCAAACGTTTATTCCTGTAAATGTCCCACATTTTCATGAATAACAACTGTATCAACAAAAAGACAGATATTAAACAACTGAGTGTCATTTACTCATATTTGCTAAACTGCGAAAAATTGGAGAACTTACATATCTCCCCAAATTTCGACTTTTCACAACCATAAATATAATCTGTGTTTTGGCCGATTCCACCAACAAATTTCATTCCACTCAAAATCTAATAATTCTCTTCTCACGATTTATTAATAATCATTAATTTAAAATTCCTATTAATTAAAATATAGTTTATTCAACTGCCTCTGGTCGGTTCAACAATTTCTTACTTAACATTCTGAAAATCACATCATCTGAAGTGATTTGGCAACGTTTTGGCACACGCCCACAATTCGTTCCATCTTTCAACACAGACATTGACAACCTTTGGCCTTCTGTCAAAGGTTCATCTCACTCATTATTCCATGACCACCATTTTGTGCAATCATCAAGTGGCTTCACGACGTAATGCTCTAATGTTTTCTAAATAATTTTTAATCTGTCTTTAATTTGTCTTGTCATATTTTATATAATTTTAACCATTGTACCATGTTTCCAGCTCTCACCATGTTACTGGACGTTTCCGTCATCCTATACGAAAACAACAATTAGCAACATCCTCACATACTACTGTAAGTTGATTCAATTTAAATTCATTTTACACTTTTGTTGCTACTGTTATCATTGTAATTGCAGCTCCTGATGATGATGGCAAAGTCCATTGAAAGCTAGAGAGAATCAAAAAAAGTATAAAGAGTCCTCTTTGCTTAAATTTTGTCGAGGTACCCAACAAAAGGCGGAAGCTTTAATTTTTCACCTAACTGGTCTAGACGACAATGACCACGTCTCAAGTTATATATATATATATATATATGTATAACCAAACCGTTTGCTTTCTTAATGAATTTATCTTTTGTAATGGTAAGTTTTCTGATGTGTTGAAGAAAGGCAAAGTTGTGCCAATATTAAAGAGGGGACCCTGCCGATATGAATAATTACAGGCCAGTAACTGTACCTTTATGCTTTTCAAAGATATTTGAATACTGATTTTCGAAAGATTACGATCAAACATTGTCAAGAATAACGCATGTACTAACTGATGAACAACATAACATGGTTTCTGTAATAATAAATCGACCACCACAGCGATATATTGTCCATTATATGGAAAACTAATTGATCTGATTGAGGCTGGCGAGTATCCTGTTGGGATCTTTTGTGATCTCAGCAGGACATTTGAATGCGTCAGTCATGAAATATTGTTAAAAAAACTACATGGTTACGGAATTACTGGCAGTTCTCCCACATAAATAGTATCTTTTTTGGAAAATAGGTCACAATATGCTTCTTCATTACCCAATTATGGTACAGAAATAAAGCAAGTCCGGTAATCATGCGTTGATATTGATATGGGAGTTCCCCAAGGATCTGTATTGGAGCCACTTTTATTTATACTGTATATAAATGATCTGGGTGAACTGCTTAATGGCCATGTAAATTTTACATTGTTTGCAGACGATGCCTCAATTATAATCTCAGAACCTCACGATAACGTATTGGTCACTAAATTTAATAACATTTTGAAGCATAAGGAAAAATGGCTTTATAAAAATATATGAATAGTTCTAAATGAAGATCAACTTATCAGTCTATATTATCCATAGGCTGAATCCAGGCAGAAGTACGGCCTTTGCTTTGCCTTGACATTTTCTTTTATTCTGGATAATTTAAAATCTTAAACATCTTAAACCACATTACCCACATATCTTTGAATCTGTCAGAAAAAATTGTTCGATTTTTTTATTGTCTCATTGCAAAAGACACAACCCTCCAATTTTTTTACAGTGGAATTCTGCGTTGAAAGAGATGATAATAAAGTTCATCATGTTAAAAAACATTGCAATTATTGGACTCACAAAATCAAATTTAGACTTTAAAGACGTTTTCTTAAGTCGATGTTTAAGGTTAGCCTCCTTAGACAAACTGTCTCGAGGTATGGACTCCGACCAGCCGAAATGAACGGCTCTCTGTCCGAACTCGGCCATCCATTAAAATGATGAACGTTTCTAAAACATATCCATCGTATCCAAATTATAAACATTTCCCGCATACGCGTAGGAAATAAAAATCTTCCGTCTGTCTGGGAAATCCGTCAGGACATTTTATTGTCTCATCGTGCATCCACAACAAGCCATTCCCTGCAGGCCGGATACGGAAGAACAGTTGAACAGTGATGAAGCGCACATATAAACCAGTCCTAGTCGGCCACGGAACGCGAAATAATGCGATAAATCACCAGAGGACACGGCAGCGCCTCCAATTCAGGTACAGGACCTGAACGAGATTTTTTCTGCTGGAGTCAAGAATTTTAAATTAATTTCACTTCCTACGCCACTGGGAGAAAAAGAGTTGCAATCGCAAGATATTGTGTTTTTAAGATGTTATATGACATCACGGAAAGCCATGTCTATAACACGATGAGTACTTCATGGATTTTGATAAAATTTTCGAAACAAAAAACGAAAGATCTTTGTAGTAACGCTCTCCTGCGGTGGTGTCGTCACTGACTCACCGCTACAGGAGAAATATTTGTATACAGGGTGTTTCAGTTTATTGTTGCATAACTCTAAGATTCGATAGAACTCATAAAATTAATGCATAAAGTCTATATAAACATGGGTCGAAAAATGCGTGGCTTCCGAAATACAGGATGTTTAAATGTACTTTCTAAAATAGTTTTTTTGAATATTTGATGTATAACAGTGAAAATTGGTATGCAAGGGCTTTTTGGTACGACAAAATGAACCATGGGCACAGTTTTACTGTAGCCGCTAGAGGGCGCTCTCTACTGTACCTGTAGTGTATTAAAATGACCGAAAATTTTTTCTCAGTTCAAGTTTTTGCTTTTTGAATAAAAAAACTGATTCTTCGCACTTTTCAACATAAAAAAGCTCTTCTGTGAGATTTCGTTATAGTTAGCCGTTTTTGAGATATTTCGATTTTTAAGGTTCGATGCATTTTTAATTATTTATCATAAAATAACGTTAAAAAGTCAGTATCTCGATAATTTTTAGAAGTAGGCTGTGCCTGCAAATATTTTTGAAATTGAAAGCAGAATAGGGTTAAACGTCAATTAGTTGACAGTTAGTTTTGTTGTCTGTTGAAACCTGAAACGTTTTTTTGCAATTTTGAATCCACGAAATTTAGCTTCTTTTACCTGCAAGTTTTAAAAAAATGATATTTTTATTCTCCAATCAAGAGTTAGCGGATATTCATTTTGTGTATGGCTTTGTAAATGGAAACGCAGCAGAAGCAGCCAGAGAATACGCACGAAGATTTCCAAACAGGCGACATCCAACTCGCTCAGTATTTGTAAGAGTGCATCGCCAAATAATTGAAAATGGTTTTGGAAATCTCCAAAGGGATCAAAACATAAATGTTCGTCAGCGCAGATTTACCCGTATGATTCGGCGTGAGTTTGATAGAGATCCGACCACAAGTGTTAGGAGAGTTTCTGGTGCATTTGGAATTTAAGCAAGCCATGTTCACCGTGTTCTTAGAAATGACCATAGACGTCCTTACCATTTGCAACCTGTGCAAGGACTGATAATAATAGGGAGTTTTTAAGTAACGTTTTATGGACCGATGAGTCATGCTTCACTAGACGTGGGGTGGTAAATTTTCATAATCAACATATTTGGTCGCATGAAAATCCGCATGCAGTTCGGGAAAGAAATTTTCAGCATGAATTTAGTGTGAACGTGTGGATTGATATCTACCGTAATCGACTATTTGGACCCTACCTTTTACCTGCAAGGCTATATGCTGCAACCTTCTTGGAATTTTTAAAGGCTGAACATGCAAATATGTGGGATGATATTATGTTAGATTTAAGAAGATTGGCCTGGTTCCAGCTTGATGGTTGTCCAGCTCATTATTCGAGAATAGTTAGAAACTGGCTGGATGAAAATTATCCAGAAAGATGGATCGGCCGTGGAGGACCAGTCGCCTGGCCTCCACGATCCCCTTATCCTAAATCCATTAGATTTTTTTGTGTGGGGATTTCTAAAAGAAAAAGTGTACCAGACTCCCGTAACCACAAGAGATATGCTAATAGACAGAATCAGGAATGCATGTGATGAAATAAGGCCTTATTTGAATAATGCTATACCACGTTCGACCATTCGTAGATGTGAATTGTGTATTGAACAATTGGGTTTACATTTCGAGCAACTACTTTAGATTTTGTATGTTTGTCCTAACTATCGAATAGCATTTTAGTTGTAAATAATTAATTTAATTTGTTAAAAATAATATTGGAAAATTAAACAAATAAATATTCTGTTTTTTGTGTTTATTTGGAGTTAGGAATTATTGCTGTATTTAAAAACACAATCTAAACGATCATCTTAATTACTTATAATGCCCAAATCGAAAATGTAAAAAAAAATATTATTTTCTTATAAATAACTAAAAATGCATCGAACCTTAAAAACCAAAATATCTAAAAAACGGCTAACTATAACGAAAACTCACAGGAGAGCTTTTTTATGTTGAAAAGTGCGAAGAATCAGTTTTTTATTCAAAAAGCAAAAAATTGCACTAAGAAAATTTTTTCGATCATTTTAATACACTACAGGTACAGTAGAGAGCGCCCTCCAGCGGCTACGGTAAAACTATGCCCATGGTTCGTTTTGTCGTACCAAAAAACCCTTGTTTACCAATTTTCACTGTTATACATAAAATATTGTTCGGAATATTTAAAAAAAACTATTTTAGAAAGTAAATTTAAACACCCTGTATCTCTGAAGCCACGCATTTTTCGACCCATGTTTATATAGACTTTATGCATTAATTTTAAAAGTTATATCGAATCTTGAAGTTATGCAACAATAAACTGAAACACCCTGTATTTTAGCAATACTCGTATTTGGATATTATTAGTATGTACCCCTTTAGCGTTTTGCGATGATTTTTTAAATGATGACTTCACTGTTCTTATATCTATACATATATTTTTCTGAATTTTATGATTATTAAATGTATCGCCATTTATACCTAATCGCTAAGTTGTGTCACTCCATCTATGGTGGTTCTCTGAATATTCCGTCAAGCAGATTCACTCAGTGCTTATGATGCATTGATATACAACAGACACTGACAAGCCGCAGTACGAATATCATCGCGAGATCAATACTACCATCGTTTAGGTCGTCGTAGATTTTGGAAATTGATTCAGAGGCGGCGGAATATCGAATGTTGCAAAAGTGTTACATTTATCCCTAAATAATAATAACAATATTTATTACCCTCATTAAACAGTATATACAAAGTTTACAAACAAAAAAAAGCCTTAAGAGGATAAAGGGCTACATCAGCTTGCCCCTTAAAGAAGCAGCTGCTAGAGCCAAAAAAAAAAACAAACAAATTTGAACAATTCTATAGTAAGACAAATGGCTATTAAGACATTGATAATTAATAATGTTTTAATCTTAAGAAATATAGCGAAGTATAGTAAGTGGAGAAACGGAAGTTTAGAGTGAGAAGAGGAAGCGAGGGGAAAGAGAAAAAGAGAAAAGGAGCAGGAGATGTGTTTTCTATGATATCTGAGACAGTAAATCACTTTTAAGGTTCCTCTTAAATGAAGCTACCGAGAGAGAAAAACTTTAATTTTGAATTTATTTACCAAAAAGTCAATTTGATATGAGAATGATTTCTTAAATGATTCTTTATTGTGTGATGGTATTGTAATCAAATTCAATCTTCTAATGTTTAGATTATGTACATCAGTCCGGTAACTAAGTTTTAAGTGAAGATACGGAGGGCTTTTATATTTGATAATCTTGTAAAAAAAGGAAGTAGAGTGCAAGGTACGCCTCTGAGCCATATTCAACCATCCCAGTTCAGGTAGTTTGTGGGATATTCTTTGTCTAACCCTTATGCCAAATATCAGTCTCATACAAGAATTCTGAGCTTTTTGAACCCGTTTTAGTTCCACACTATCAAGAAACGGGCCATATACCATATCAGCAAAGTTGAAGTTGGACAACACTAAAGCTTCGCAGAGTGTGGCCTTAGTATTCTGTGATAGCTAATGTCTATGGGGGTAAATTATTTTTAACTTTGAATATGCTTTTCTTAGGCACAGACGCAAACTTAAGTTTAGAGTCAACCACTAAGCCCACAGAATCCCTAAATGATATTATATTGTCCCCTAGTTTGAGCTTAATATTATTTTCTGATACGTTTCTACAGGAATCACTACAAAACAATATAGCCGTCGATTTACTAGGGTTTATCTTTAACAAGTGACCTTCAGAGGTTTTGAGAAGGCTATTCAAGTCGGTATTCAGTCGGTTTGTTATAAGTTCTGACAGATCAGGTTTAAAAGAGGCATACATTTGAGTGTTGTCAGCATAAAGATGATATTGACAATAACTCAGCGACTTCATGAAATTAAAAGTATATAGGCTATACAATAATGGATCCAAAATACTGCCCTGGGGCACCCCTGATGTAATTGTAACTGCATTTGATATGTTCCCGTCCAAAGTCACGCGCTGCATCCTTTCAGATAAAAAAGAATTTATTAATGCATGACTTTAGAAAGGGTCGGTAAAAGTGAGATTGAACGTAGTTGACCAAATTCTGTCGGATTGTTAACCTTAGATAATGGAAGAACATTGGCCAGCTTCCAGCTTCTAGGAAAATAAGACCTTTTAATACAACTATTTATAATATGCGTAATATAAGGAGCTATAAAAGGGCAACACAAGGAAATCAGGGTAACGTTCAGGCTATCAGCGCCAAAAGCCTTCGTCTTGATACGGAGGATACTATTTAAAACAAAATCTTCGCCGATTAGGTTAAATGAGAAGGTTTCATTAAGCAAGGAGTTGTTGTTGCAGAAATGCAACAATTCTTGTTTTGGAGTATTATTTTGTGATATTTGGGCAAAGTAGGTAATAAGTTCATTATCATTCCTTAAATGGTCAGGGATGTATTTATTTTTATTTCTAAGTATATTTAGTTTTTTTAGTTCAGCCCATTTTTCCTTTTCTGAGCAATTCTGAAACTTTAAATTTAGATATGCCTTTTTTTCGGCTCTAATAGCAGAAGTGGTCAGGTTTCTTAATTGTTTATAATAGTCTCGACGACCAGGTTGGTTCGTTCGTCTAAAACGAGAAAGAGCTTTATTTCGTAGCCTTTTCATAAACTTAATGTTATCTGTGATCCATGGACTGTATGGTCTTTTTCTACCATTGCAGTCTTTTAGGGGTGCATGGGAATCAAAAATATTTAATACAGTGCTGTTAAAAATGATACCTTATGATCGATATCATTGATTCAATATATATTATCCTAAGGCGCCGACTCAATGTCAGTCTGAACCAGAGTTAGATTTACTCGATGTAAAGCCCTAAATTTATAACAAAGGTTAAGCTGCTCGATAGCTGTTATACGCAAATCTAGAAACCCCAAAGGACTTATTTGGGGTTTCTCTGGATAATGAATATTTTTTCTCATACTATTGCATAAAGTGGAATTTCTTGCGCCCGAAAAAAGATTGAAGCACTCATTGAACGTTATTGCCTCCAGTGGCGTGCAGATAAAATTTGCTAATTTGAAAGTGTTATTCAAACCGGTTTTATAAATTTTACTATGCTACTAAACAGCTTAATGAACATATCCAAGTTATATTCCAGTGGCGTAGCACCAAAAGCATTTTTTGGTTTGATAAGAAGTGCTAATAACTTGACAAAATATCTTCCGAAAATGTCGAGATTTGAATGTGGGTAAAATTTTCCATGTTGCGAAACAACATTATCAAGAAGCTGCTGATTTCAGTAATATGCTCATATTAAACTATAATGAGTCATACATATTTACCCTACATCTGCCCTGGAAACAGACATATGATAGACTTGCTTTATATATGCGGAAGTCGAAGATTCACCGTACCTAAGTAAACCTACCTATACTCTAGGCGCTGAAGAAAGAAACTAAACTCAAACAAATACACGCATATTGCTCGTGAGTGAGTGTTTAGGCGCAGGAGACATTACAGGACCGCATCAAGATATTATGGGTAGTCATCAAAAATTTCATACAAGATAATTATTATCTTTTACAGTAAATTTCAGTTAGAGATTCACAAATGAGTTAACTACACTTTTTAGTTATTAGTAAGTAAGCTGCGCGCACTCATTCAGAAGAGGAACTTGAATCTTCTGAATCGTTTAAATGAATTATTAGAGGTTCAATTTGGGTATCGATGACATTGTCCAAATCCCACATTTTGACCTCAACCTTCTCCCGAACGTGGCGGATACAGTTTTTCCATTCCTCTGCCGTAACTCTATTGACTGCAATGTGAAAGAGATTTTTAGCATCAGAAAATTTACAAGTATTATTATTCGACGCCACGTATTGCTTTATGTTGGCCCAAATCAGCTCAATAGGGTTCAGCTCACAATGGTAGGGTGGCAGTCTCAAGACAGTTTTATTTTGTTTTTTGGCCATTTCGTCGATCATTTAAAAATCGTATTTGTATTTATGTCTATTGACTATACTTATCTATTCACCCTTGACCATTGTTTCATCAAAATCGATCTGTTTTGAGGCCAGCCATTGTTGTATGTTTGCTTTTTTAGTTGCCATTGTGGGAATTTTTTCTATTTTTCTAGAATGGTACGGGGCATTATCCAGTACAATAACAGCGTTATTCTCCAGATTTAGTAACATTTTGGAGAACCAATTTTCAAAGGAATTGCCGTCCATCTCCTCATGATAGTCCCCTGTCTTTTTTGATTCAAAGGCCCACAGTGCTTCGGGAACAAAGCCGTCTTCACTACCTACGTGACAAATGATCAGCCGTTTGCCTTTTCCTGGAAATAAATTATTCCTTACACTATGGATTGATTAAATTTGAAGGAATGAGGCAATTGAGTTCATTTAGCTGAATTTAAGAGTCACGGAATGCTGATCAAAAACTGAAAAACGTAGAAAATTGAAGTTTGCAACTTCTCAAAACCCATTCAAAGCAAATTGACTGCACCCAAAAATGATAATAAATTTCAAAATAACGCTTAAAAGAGGGTCGAAGTTTTTTTCCTAATGACTACACTGCGAATGCACCATTTTTCTAGAATATCACACATTATCTGCTATCACAGCATATTATTTGCTCGAATTTATCAAAATTAAATTGCCGGATAGAAGAAGGAGCTTACCTGCAGGATTTTTCAATCCAGCCGAAAGACCGTCTAGAAAAGCCTGCCTTGATGATGTTACTGATTTGTCGACCCAAACTTTCGCTTGAGTATGTCCAGCATTCACCCACGTTTCGTCCAAATAGTAAATTTTTCTTTTTTCATCGCGAAACTTCCGAATCTTCCTAAGGTATTCCCTTCTCCACACAACAATTTCTTCTTTCTCTATTAACATACTGTTTCTTCCCCGTTTCAAGAATCGAAAATTAAGTTCCTTCAAAAGTTTTCGGAATGTGGTTCTTTTAAATGATGGAAGATCCTCATCAGCATTAACTAATCTTAATATCTAATCTACTGTAGGTATCTCATTTCGGAAGAAAAATTATGCACTTTCCTCCTGATGGCAGTTCTGTCAAAGTCATCTACTCCGTCCGTTATCCTTTTTCTTGCAGGATACGGTTTTGGCTCAGAAAGTGAGTGAGTGCTCCTATATTCCTTAATGATCCTATAAACACTGGACCGACATACTCCAGAAATATGTGCTACCTTACATATAGCTTCGTCCACGACCAAATCGGGTTTTTCTTGAATTTGGTTTTTGTATATATTTAATATTATTTGTTTTTCATTTGCACTTAAATGTAGCTTCTTAGCCCTTTTTTTGGGTGGGGTTGCGCTGATGTCAACCACTTCGTCGGCTGTATCTGTGTCAGACATCGTATCTTAGGCAATATATAAACAAAACGTTCCACTCGCGAAAAACGAGTATACGCTACTGAATGCGTAATGCGTATGCAGTGCAATCCTGTGCGTGAATTAACTGTTAGATGCCTGTCGTGTCATCTACAATCACGTTTACAAGTCCAAACCTGTGCAGATTCGTAGAGCGCCGACGACTGCTAGTGACCTTGAATTTGTCTGTAGATCGATGTTACTCCAGTCAATTTAGGTTCAAAGTGGATGTTTTCTAAACCAATTTGTTGTTCCTACATCAAAAATATATCGATGATGTTTTGTATTGGGAGCTCATGAAAGATCAAGGTAACTTATTTTAACAGTCATCCTTTTTCTAGTCTCAAGATGACACGAAAAAGGGTCTGTGGATTCACTAGAAATACACTGCCGAGGATGTTTAGACCTAAAGTGACTGGAGTATATCCGTGGATGCTTTCGAGGGATCTGTTCACGTGCTGATCACTGTTTACGTTTAATGTCTTTCTTCAGCGCCCAGAGTTTAGAAACGAATCGATTTCGCCTTTTGATACGATTCGACCCCTCAGAGTCAATATACTTGACGCCACTTGGACTCGGCAATACAGTACATGGTTGGCTATATTCAGGTAGAATACGTTAATTATTGACACATACAATGAATCATAATACATACAATGATCTATTAGATATCTACAAAAATTACATCAAGGCGAAGTCGTGAGGGGATATAACGATTTTATGTAATGTTTTTCGCGGTCAGAATAAGTTATCATTGCGTGGAAATGAAGGGATAGTTATGAATTTTTCATATCTACATATATCAATATTACAATCCCATATATTGATAACGTTTCAAATCATCTACATTTACACGAAATTTACTCAAGGGTGTCATCCCTATTGTATCGAATACTATAATACCAGATAAGCTAATTAAATATTAATATTCTGATACTGAAAATGTCCTATCGTAATTCCGAACCGTATACGAGGGGCACGATGTGTATTTTGAGATGCGCATTAACTATACTAGATAAAACCGGCAACACTGTACTATTAGAAAGAACAGTCCTTTATTAATAAGTCAGTTCATTTGCAAGCGTCTTACCGTGCACGTTGTGGAGAATACTTTAAGCATAAACTAGTTCGAAAAATAGCTTTTACAGTATATTCAGATAAGAGATAGACCGGATGTAAACAAAAGGTTCCGGTGATTTTCACGCTAACGCCGCCGTCTCGACGTAAAACAGGAGCCCTCATTGGTCAATTCGCAATTAAATGCCTATGCCAAGCGGCAGAGCAGTCGTATCAAGGCAGAGTCACATTCAGGTTCAGACGTGTTACGTATGTCGTGTGCATCATTGCAATTTGATATTTCTTCGGACGTTTTCGTTTGTTATCTTATTAAGTTGTTGAGTTTGTCGTTGTTATTGTTATACCTTGTTATTGATTGTTATTGTTATCAACTGCTTGCGCAAAATGCCCAGTAGTACAGATACTGCCGATGAAGTTGTAAACTCCTGTAGTCCACCTAGGAAACGCTCTAAAAAAAGACACCTGAGTGCAGAAATGAAAGAGGTCATTTTGAATATATATAAGATCGAGCGCGAGGAGAACGAGGCATCAACCATCAAAGAAATTGTTGTGAAGGTTTCTCACAAAGTTGGGGTGTGTCGCGCATCAGTGTTTAATGTGTTAAGACAATACAAAAAAAATCACACCTTTTCTGAGCCAATGACCAGTAAACATCGCAAAAATATTGTTAAATCATTGGATGAAGCTGATAAGCATGCGATTAGGAGGAAAGTGCATGAATTCTTCTTTAGGAATGAAATACCTACTATAGATAAAGTACTGCAGGAGGTAAATGGAGATACAACGTTGCCAAATTTCAAACGATCAACTTTCCATGCGTTACTGAAGCATTTAAATTTCAAATGGAAAAAACGGGGTCGTAATAGTTTACTACTGGATAGAGAAGAAATTGTGCTATGGAGGAGGGATTATTTAACAAAAATTGGCAAATATAGAAATCAAAACAGGAAGATTTATTACCTTGATGAAACGTGGGTAAACGCAGGACACACTACAAGTAAAGTATAGGTTGATGATTCTGTAACTTCATCCAGGAGGGCCTTTCTAGTTGGACTGTCCACCGGATTAAAAAATCCAGCAGGTAAATACGAGTAATAGACAACAATCGGATGTTTTTCAAACCTTGGGAACAAGGTTCTAAACATTAATTCCAGGGGGCAGATAAAACATATTACAAGTAACAAAACTTTTATAACTTTCGCTAAAATGCGTGGATATTTTATTGTCATTTTCATTTGTTAGAACTTTTTTAAGCCATGTTTTTATGTGTTTTCGATATTTCAATAATTTTTTAATATAATCTTAAAATATGTCGAATATTATAAACTTAAAGAAAGTTACTAAGTTTTATATTGTGTACCGTTCCTAATATTTCTAATCATTTTAATTCATACTTTAAGCTTTATAAAGTTATAATTTGTTAATATTAATATTTGCGCGTATTTCAGGTTCCTGATCATTCATTTTTTAAAGGTTTATAACTACTAAATTAAATTGTGAAGCGCTGAGTAATCATACGACGTTCAATATTCTTTCTTTCAATATGACTAAATAATCCCAATTATAGCAATCTGATACTCATGTCTCAATGTTTTTTCGCTGAATGTGATGAAAACATTTGGAAAAGGTTCGCTTATTGAAATAAATCTACACCAGTTAGTACTTCGATTTCCAGGTAAAGGGAAAAGGCTCATTATCTGCCATATTGGCAGTGAGGATAGATTTGTTGTTGACGGTCTGTGGTGCTTTGAGTCTAAGAAAACTGGAGATTACCACGAGGAAATGAATGGCGAATCGTTTGAACAGTGGTTTTCAAAAATTTTACCGAACTTAGAGGAAAACGCAGTAATTGTGTTGGATAATGCGCCTTATCATTCTCGAAGAATGGAGAAGGTCCCAACAACGGCTTCAAGGATAGTTGATGTTCAAAATTGGCTCCGCTCGAAAAATATCAACTTTGAAGAAGCAATGCTGAAAGTACAATTATTAAGAATTGTCAAGGATCACAAGGCGGAATATCAAAAATACGCCATTGACGAAATGGCAGCAAGTCAAAATAAAACTGTGCTCCGTTTACCTCCATACCATTGCGAGCGCAATCCCATTGAGCTCATATGGGCAGAGGTTAAAAATTATATAGCTAAGCACAATACAACTTTTAAATTTTGTGACCTCAAAGGACTTTTCAAATAAGCACTAGAATTAATAACAGCGCAAAAATGGGAAAACTATTAAGCACGTGAAAGACAAAGTTGAAAAGAGAATGTGGGAACTGGACAATATTTTAGAGGAACAAGTCGAGCCATTCATTATTGACGTTGGTGCTTCAGGCAGTAGCGATGATGAAAGCTCATCAAGCTCATCTTTCCAATAACAGATGTCGTTCATCAAATTCGGTAAGTTATAAGTAATTATAAAGCTACTGTATTTTTTAATTAATTATTGACATTTTTGAACCCATCTTGGCAAAACCTATTCAAGAATCTACTTTCTGACAATGTTCAACCATGCACATTTTTTTACGTTTTGAACGTTTTAATTTGGTTACATATTTACCTAGAAATCAAAAAATATACTAATCAATATTCTAAAAGCAATTTTAAGAGATATACGGTTATTTTTAATTTAGGCTAATTTAAACGCCATTTTGAGATTATATTCGATTGTATTTCATCAAACATCAGGCGGCATCCGAAGCTGGAAATCGAAGCGAAAATTTTGAAACCCTTATGTATATTTACATCATTATATATTTCTTACCCCACCCCCACATGATCCTATATCCATCACCAATCGTATACACATCGAATTGTGCTAATTTACTACAAAGTTACGCAAAGCAGCATCTACTATCTAAAATATGTACTGCGTGACTCTTAATACGTCCCTGCCGAATGTTACAGCGTTCGATGATCACGTGGTCTTGTTTATGTCCGGTCTATCTCTTATCTGAATATACTGTAGTTCGTGTATCTTAAAATATATAGCGTGGCCCTCGTATCTGGCCGCGCTATCAAATAATGTGTTTCTGAATAGTTGAAAAATTCCAGTAAAGTAGGACTGCAAACGAAAAAGTGCTTGGATAATGATAACATGCTGAAAAAAAACGGTTACTAACTGGTTTAACGGTCAGGCGGTAGCGTTCTTTGACAACCCAGAATATCTAAAAAGCTGCCAAAAACTTGAAGAATTAAGTAATGGAAATGGATGAAATTGGTCACATATTTCAAAGCAGATACTTGGAATAATTAAACAAAATCTTGTTTACACCAGCTCCGCTATGTTAGATCGTCGAACTTGAAGTTTTTGGTGACTCGTTTGTCATAATTTTTCTGCGTTGAAATCCGTCACGTTGACGTTGTAATTTTGGATAAAATCTCGTGATTTTTCACTAAAATTTCTGGTGAATTTTATTTTTTTTGTCCTGGCAACACTGCCTGCGTGATGACGTATTCCTAATTTCCTTAGTGCTGACCTGTTCCAATGCGGATGACGTGGCTGAGCGCATAAGAACGAACAGAGAAAATCATCCAGTTTTACAGGCAAAGTAAGCGGGTTATCCGTCAAGGGATTCCTTTTTTTTATATATATATCGAAACAGCCGCGCAGGCAGAAGCCTAAATGCCGGAACACCGCGGCTGCTATGATGATCCCAAATAAATTTTGTTAATACGATCCTTGAACTGCCTAAGGTTAGTAGAACTGGGAAAGGCTTCCTCCCGTAGATTGTTCCACAATCTAGACACCCTCGGGACAAACGAGCGGTCGCATCGGCCAGTTCTGGATGCACGAAGTTCGACACGGTTAGGATGGGACGCCGAAGTCAGGCGGGCCTGTCTGGCAGGCACATCGCGCGGCGGCATCATGGAAGAGAGCTCTGCGGAGCAAAGCCCGCTGGTGCAGCGATAGAAAAGAGCCAGATCACCGACGGCCCGCCGGTGCGAAAGAGTCCCGAGACTGTCTGTTAGAGAAGAGTCATCGATCAGTCGGACCGCCCTCCTCTGGACAGCATCGAGCATGGACAATGTAGTCGGGGCGGCAGCACCCCAAATGTGTGAGCAATACTCGAGGCTAGGCCTTATCCGGGCCTTGTATAGAGTGAGAAGGTCATGCGGAGAAAAGTACTTCCCAGCCCCAAACAAATAGCCCAGCCCCTTCCCAGCAGCTGCAGCTATTGAAGAGATGTGCTCGTGCCAGATCAGGTCCTCGGCGATCTGGACTCCGACCAGCCGAAATGAATGGCTCCTTGGCAGAACTCGACCGTCCATCGAAACTGTATGAGCGCTAGGGCGCTTTTTGTTCGTCAAAGTACAGTACTGCGCTTTGGAAGCATTGAACTGTACAAGATTGTTGCGTCCCCAAGCAGTGATAGCCTCCAGGTCTCTTGTCAGAGAAGAAGTCGTCGCTAGTCTTCTTTTTTCCAGCTCAGCGGCAGAGATCGGCTTGTCACTCTGAATTCCTGCATGTAGAGTGCTGTCATCAGCGAAGCTGTGGATTGGGTTGATCGTGCAGGAAAGGAGGTCGTTGATATGTAAGAGAAACAGTGTTGGAGCCAACACCGATCCCTGGGGAACACCCGCGTTGACGTTGTGGGATGAAGAGGAGAATCCATCAATTACGACGGATATCTTGCGGCCAGAGATAAAGTCAGCCACCCAGCTTTTTTGGGAGGCCGTAGGATGGAAGTTTGCTTAAGAGGGCAGCGTGCCACAGCTGATCGAACGCTTTCGTGATGTCAAGAGCAACGACATGAGCCTCACCACCACGAGACAGTTGCGTGACACAAGCTAGGAGGTCCCCTGTGTATCGTTGGTGCCGGAAACCGTACTGCCTGTCGCTAATCAAGCTGTGACGTTCGAGGCAGTCCAGAAGCTCGCGATTTATGCACCCCTCCATCACCTTACTTATAACAGAAAGCAGAGCTATAGGCCTGTAGTAGTAGGGGTCGGTTTTAGATCCCTCCTTGGGGATGGGCTGTACATGAGTAAATTTCCAGTTTTGTGGGAAGGTGCCGGATTCATAAGATATCTGGAAGAGACGCGAAAGAACTGGAGCAAGCTCCGCTGCACATCTCTTCAGTACAATGGCAGGAATCAAGTCCGGACCAGAAGCTTTGCTGATGTCGAGCGACAAGAGCACTCGTCCCACGGTCTCATGCCTGAACGTTACCCCCCGCATAGTGTGGGGAACCCTTTGAATTGACGGCACTTGGGCGTTGGTGGGGACGTCCATGGTGGAGCCGGCAGCAAAGATCTTGGCTAGCACTTCCGCCTTGGCCTTTGAGTCGAATACAATAGTTCCATCCTGACACGTAAGTGGTGGAAGGCTACTGTGTGAGAAGCTCTTTTCAATCTGCCTGGCCAGCGTCCAGAAAGACCGACTGCCATTGCGCTGCGACACTACCCCGTGCCTAACTTTTATATCATGCTGGTTTTTGGCATTGCGAACTGCTCCGTTATATTTATTTCTGGACTCAACGTCGGCTTGTCTGTTCTCTACAGTGGGGTTTTGTAAGTAGGTTCTGTGGGCCTTGATCTTCTGCTGGCGAGCAGTGTCACACGATTTGTTGAACCAGCCGTTGGACCCTGGTTTAGGAACTTTCACTGTGTGAGGGATGTATTCCTCCATTCCGACGTGGATAATTTCGGTTATTGAAGAACAGACAGTCGACGCATCCTTGTCAGTGAAACAGACATCTCTCCAAGGAAAGCTAGAGAAGAAGTCTCTGAGCCCCTCCCAGTCGGCATGTCCGTAATGCCAAGTTTCGCGACCTGTGCGAGTTTCCGCTGCCACAGCGGCTTCTGACTGAAACCTAACCTCCACAACACCGTGATCTGAGTTACCCAGGGGGGACAGGACAGCAGTGCTGTAAGGGGCAGGATGCGTGGTCAGAAAGAGATCCAGCAGGCCACTGGCGTGTGACGAGACGCGGGGGAAAAAAGTAGGGCCCGTCACCAGCTGGGTCAGCCCTTGAGTAAGAGCGAACGCTTCGACTGCACGACCTGCTGCATCGGTCCTATTTGAGCCCAACCAAAGCTCACCATGGGCATTGAAATCACCGAGAAGAACTACCTCTGAAGCGGGGTGATTGATGTTCAGGAAGTCGATCTGGACGGCGAGGTATTCGAGTAGGTCATCCCAGTTATGGTTCGAGGGAGAGCGTAACGTTTGTTTCCAGAGTGATGGTACTGACAAAACTGAAAATTTCGGAATCGTAGGAAAACAAACTCAAATCTTTTTGATTAATGCTACACAGCAGAATGTGAGATTTATCATGTGGTTTTAATGCTGACTGTACTCCATGTCATCTGACAGCTAAATGAAACTATATATACAGGGCATCCCAACGAAAATGGAAAGCCATTTTATAAGCAAACTTGAAAAGATATCCAAAAAACCGGATATCAAAACAACCTTGATATTTAACTAGCGCATATTTTAAAATTATTTTAATGTAAACAGGGAGCTTCATAACATATCAAACATGTATTTTTTTAATAGAACCGCTTATATTTTATCGCATATTTGAATAAGGCTCGTAGAAACAATAAGTTTGACATCATAAGGACTCGATTTTCAATTGTTCAGGGATTTTTATCATATCCCTTAAGGTGATCTGGAAAAAGTAATAAAATTTCTTTCTATTTACAAAAGGTAAATCAAAACGCGAAATGCACCTTTTCTAAAAAATGTCAAATAGGACACCCTGGATATTTCTGAATCGTGAAACAGTTTATTGGTGACCTTTTCTGGTATAAGGTTTGTACAACCTTTTTCCAAACGAGTTTTAGTTATTGCTATTAATTTCAAGTTAAACCAAATAAATCTTTCATTTAACGCGAAATCAAATCTTCTAGCAGGACAATAGCTTTTATACGAACAAAAATTTCATTGCTTCCATGGAAGATCTGACGTTAAGTCTAAATGTGGAACATGTCTTTTTCGTGGAAATAATAGCAAACTGTCCCAAAAAGAAAAGATTCCCAGGAAAGCTATTTAATCATGTAGAAAGATACAGGGTGTTCCATTAAAGAATATTTTGTGTCTTGAGATACCCTCTATAAGTAGAAAAATATTTTAGCGTGTCTTTGAGGTAGAATTTTCTGCAAACTAAAATTTATCTAAATATCTTAAAAAATGGCGAAGCTACGAGCCGTAAAAGTTGAGCAATTTTTCAGACATTTCTCTAAATATCTAAGCAATTGACAATCGAAACCTTATGTTATAGTATATCAAACTTCTTCTTTTTAGAAGCTCTATCCAAATATGCAATAAAATATATGATATACTATTTAAAAAATACATGTTTGCTACGACCCGAAGTATGGAAAACCCTGTATGTATTAAAATTTGATATATTTTCCAATTTTCTGAAAAAAACTACGTTATTTTTTTGTTGGGACATCGTGTATATATATATACAGGGTGACTTTGAAGTTGAGTCATTAATTTTCAGATAATGATTGTAGAAGGAAGATAAACCCAAATATTTGTGTAAAAATAAAAAAAAATAAAAAAAAGGTTTACCTTGTTTTATAAAGTATCCTCCCGACAAGTATTTCAGTGCGGACCTGTATTTGATCGTGAGGTCCCCTGTGAGGTCTTAAGTCACCTGATTCACGAGCCCGTTGTACTACATTAACAAAGGCACGAGGGGTTGGTTGCACTCGATTGGGAAACCGATCCGCATAAACATGTGCCATTTTTTATTTCGTTTGAGCCACGCAACAGACACTATTCACACGCGTTACCGACTGACAGTGACTGTATGTATAACTGGAGTGAATAAAATAATTGTAAAAACATCGTTCCAAATTCTTTCGCTTTTTTGTTTCCGATGCGATGAACCGATAAGGCGGATTATATCCGTTGTTGCCAAACACGAGCACATGATATTATTATTGAGACAGGGCGGTACTCAAACTTCCAAAGGGCTATAACTTTGTTACTTTAATTTTGCCAGAAAAATGGTAAAGGAAAAAAACATTTCTTTTGATCAGATCTACTCACTGTTAAAATAAATGACTCAACTTCGAAGTCACCCTGTATATATGTTAGGTGAAAAATTAAATTCGGCCTTTTGTTGGGTACTTCGACAAAATTTAAGCAAAGAGGACTCTTTATACTTTTTTAATTCTCTCTAGCTTTCAATGGACTTTGCCATCATCATCAGGAGCTGCAATTACAATGATAATAGTAGCAACAATAGTGTAAAATGAATTTAAATTGACTCAACTTACAGTAGTATGTCAGGATGTTGCTAATTGTTGTTTACGTATAGGATGAGGGAAACGTCCAGTAACATAGTGAGAGCTGGATAGATGGTACAATGGTCAAAATTATATAAAATATGACAAGAACAAGTTAAAAACAGATTAAAAATTATTTAAAAACATTAAAGCATTACATCGTGAAGCCACTTGATGATTGCACAAAATGGTGGTGATGGAATAATGAGTGAGATGAACCCTTTGACAGAAGGCCGAAAGTTGTCAATGTCTGTGTAGAAAGATGGAACGAATTATGGGCGTGTGCCAACGTTGCCAAATCACTTCAGATGATGTGATTTTCAGAATGTTATGTAAGAAATTGTTTGTATCATCTATCCAGCTCTCGCCATGTTACTGGACGTTTCCCTCATCCTATACATAAACAACAATTAGCAACATCCTCACATACTACTGTAACTTGAGTCAATTTAAATTCATTTTACACTATTGTTGCTACTGTTATCATTGTAATTGCAGCTCCTGATGATGATGGCAAAGTCCATTGAAAGCTAGAGAGAATTAAAAAAGTATAAAGAGTCCTCTTTGCTTAAATTTTGTCGAAGTACCCAACAAAAGGCGGAAGCTTTAATTTTTCACCTAACTGGTCTAGACGACAATGACCACGTCTCAAGTTATATATATATATATATATATATATATATATATATATATGTATATGTATATATTAATCTTCACTGATTTTCGACCAGACCGGTGGCCTTTTTAAAGGTCGAAATCAAAATGACAATGGCATGTATCCTTGAAGGAACTATATGATTGGCCTCTACATAAAATGAAGTACGTTCTGCAGAACTTTCTTATATAGAATCCAGTTCCAACGTTAATGAAAACTTGAAGTTGCCATACATTTAAGTCCGCCGTTACTCAACATTTACTAGCTTGGCAAAATTGTGAGTGATACTATTCCCTTTATCTACTTCTCTCCTTTTTCATATATTCCATCATACTTTCCAGTTTAGTCACAATTATGTTCCAATCTATATGTGTTTACTGTGTTTTGTGTTATTTTGGTTTATAGATTTCTCTAGAGTAAGTATGGGGTTATACTCGTATAAAGATACAGGGTGTCCGCAAAGTTGGGGTTTTCCTTTACACGACGTGTAGATCTTGAAAACATAAGCAATTTTTCTTAGTACCGTATAGACCAATGTCTTAAGGGAACCGAGATAAAGGGCTCTGCAACATCAAAAATATCTGAATACCGTCCTGTAGCCGCGACCCGCGACATCACCGAGTGGTACAAGGTCACTGGCTCAACCCGACAACAGAACTGGGTCGGGGTCAGTGTGTCAGGTCAGTATGCAACCTTCAACCGACGGTTACGGTCACGCGTGTAGAGGTAAACGAACCCGTATAATCGATTGCGTTTCAAAAAACAACAAGCACTAGAGACGTGGCTAGAGAAGTGCAAGTATCAAAAACTAAAGTGTGGTAAACGCTGCGTGAAGAGGGGCTGTATCCGTTTCACGTCCAACGTGTACAAGCCCTTCAACCTGACGATTTTCCAGCAAGAGTGCGGTTTTGTGAGTGGTTGTTGTATCAACATGACAATAATCCGGACTTTTTGAAGTGCATATTGGTGACAGACGAATCTACGTTCACGCGTAATGGTGTGAATAACTTTCGCAACACTCATGTTTGGTCAGTAGAAAATCCGCACGCTGTCCGTCGGGCACATTTTCAACAAACATTTTCGGTGAATGTTTGGACTGGCGTGGTGAACGGAATGCGCATTGGACCATTTATTTTCCCAAATCGATTGGACAGGATGCAATACCTAGACTTTTTACGCAACATTTTGCCTTCCTTGTTAGAAGATGTGCCATTAAGTGTAAGACAATCAATGTGGTTTCTGCACGATGGTCATATTTGTTATCTCTGTTCGTGGTCTGCACCACCGCCGGCGTCTGCTCGGTAGCGCATCAGCTGATCTCAGTTTCTGTTGGAGCGGTATGATTTCGGGCAGAGACGTACTTAGCCCTTCTCGTCAACTGGAGAGTGAGTACTTTTTCCTTTATTTTTTTGTACTTGGTCGCCCTCGTTTCATTACACATTACCTTTGTTATTTCAAGGGTAGTTGTTTCTGAAAAGGAAAACCCCAGCTCTATATAGATATAGATATTATAAATTTTATTATACCATCGTATATTTTATATATACTCGTATTTGTACCCTTGAGATGTTGAAATACTATTTCTTGCGTTTCGGCTCCAGGAAAAATGCAGATGCAGCATTGGTAGATTTCGTAACAAACCCGTGTGTGCGACTCGAGGATTATCGTGTCTAGTACTTTCAAAACAATAGATAGCGTGTTGCTCGCTTGTCGCTTTGTAAAGATTGTATGTCTTTGGTATCAGGAATGCCTACATTGTGGTAACTGAAGTGTTAGTAAATATTTCAATCCTATGGTTTCATTGGGCGGTCAATAAAACGTGAAAAATCATGTGTATTTCTTTTACTCACAATGTAAGAGATGCCAGAACAAAGTACCTGGGGGATATATTTCGATCCTCACTTGACAAACTGGTCAAAGATTCCAGAATTTCAAATAATTTTCCTGAGAAAAATCGAATTATTTCCGTTCAGTGAGTTTCAATGCAAATGGCGTATCTAGGTAGAGTGGTCTCATATCCCAAAAGAATATAGGGTATAGAAAATCCCGTCAAGGAATGCAGTAGAGTTGATCTCTTTACGGATGCCAAATAGGATCAATGAATACGTAACAACCATGCAGTCTGTATAGAATCCAGGCATCTGCACCAATGCGTTTTTCTTTTTGCCAGGATTTTTATAGGCTTTGAGAGGCAATCTGTAACGTAGGGCGAGGTAAGTAGCTTTTGGTAAGATTGTTGAGAGAGCTTTTATAATCTTCTTGAAATAGGTCATGAGGAATCATTTTAAATCCCATCAAAACTCAATGATTTTAGAAGAAATTATTAGCATAATGAAATATAAGTAGATCAGGTATTCCTAATACTCGTTTGCATTGACAGTAAACCCATGAATTAAGCTCAAGTCCAAAGTTACAAAATTTACAGAAGTAGTATAGATATTGTAGAAAGTAAATAGCAATTTGACGTCAAATACAAAGTTCTTCATGCAATTAGAGCTTGTTATAATTCTTGCTAAGTTGTACGTCAAATTCCATGGTGGAAACCTTGTTTCTCTATCCATTGTATTAAAAAACTTTTCAGTTCAAGCATAGAACTTTGACAGAACTACATTATTCGACAGTATGTTTTATGTTTAGCAGATTCGCCTCAAAATCAAGACCACGATACATATAAAAACTCCAAATGTTTCTAGTAAGAGTTTGTTCTGTGGTTTGCAGCATTGTCTACTGTCTGTGACTGAACTGAATTAATCAATAGTTATAAACACCGCAAAACATAATCAGGATACTTCACAATTGAGTGAAATTTCAACAGAGACTTATTGAATATTAACGAAAAGCAATGGAGTTACAAAATCTAGCAGAAACAAATGACCGGACATTTTGTCATAGCGTGTACCATTTGTAATCTTTGAAGTGGTCACTATTGCAATAGATTGAAAAAGTAGCAGGACCTGTAAACACGATTTCTTTCTCTGATAACACTGATCAACAGCCAAAAAATATCCCAAATAAAATCAACAAAATATTACTATTTTTAATGTGCTAAAACCGGAATGAAACTTATTTTTTCAATATTAGTTCAAGTTTTAGAGATACGGTAATTATATGTGTTCCTGCTGTGACAGTGTTAATATACTGTAATTCACAAGAATGCACGTGCTACATTTTTATATTCGGCAAGGAAAGATAATGTAATCGGCATGATTGTGTTACGTTATACATACGTGTACATTATATTGTTTTATATTAGCCATTTTTTCCTCAGTTGGCTGACAGCGTTCATGCAAGATCTCTCGAAAGTGTGTAAACAATCCTGATCCGTTTTGTTACGTGTGTGGTGATGTGACATTTGCGTCTCAGAGACGGTCTATTACTCCACTAATAACAAAGGCATATCAGCTTTATTTCGGTTGTAAACTAGGTGATCAAGACAAACAGTGGCACCCCACATCTGCTGTAATACATGTGCTTCAATTCTGAGGAGCTGGTTAAATGGCAAAAAACGGTCTATGCGCTTTGCTGTCCCAATGGTTTGGAGAGAGCCTACAAATCATATTAATGATTGTTACTTTTGCATGGTACCTTGTGTTGGACAAGCCACAGGTATGTCCAAGAAAAAAAAATGGTTATTAACTACCCAAACATACCATCTGCGATGAGACCTGTGCCTCACAGTGACGAAAATCCTATTCCAAAACCCCCAGAATCCTACACTTGCGAATCAGAAAACGAATCAGATCATGGCGATCGAGTGATTCGTCAGGAAGAAGATATGCCATCAACGTCAAGAGATCCTGATTTTATACCGAGCACGTCATGCCACCAACCGCACAAAATAACAGTCAGAATTAAATGATCTTGTAAGAGATTTAGAACTTCCAAAATGTAAGGCAGAGTTACTTGGATCAAGACTGCAGCAGTGGAACTTGTTAGAAGACGATGTTTCGGTATGTTTTTCTTAAACGCCACAAAGACTTTTCCAATATGGAGAATAACTTAGTTTTCTGCAGTAACATTAACGGCTTACTGGCGGCTTTAAATATAAACTATAACCCAGAAGAATGGAGATTGTTTATAGACAGTTCAACATTGAGTTTAAAGGCAGTGTTATTGCATATTGGAAATATTTTACCATCTCTTCCTGTAGGGTATGCAGTTCACATGAAAGAATCATATGACAATATGAAGTACCTATAGACATGCATAAAATACGATGAGCACCAATGGCATATTTGTGGCGATTTGAAAGTTGTTGCACTTTTACTTGGGCTGCAGCTAGGCTACACAAAGTTTTGCTGTTTTTTGTGTGAATGGGACAGTCGGGCAAAGGCACTTCATTACACCAGACAAAACTGGCCTGTTCGTCAATTCCTAGAGCCAGGTCAAAAAAATGTACAGCATATGCCATTAGTAGATTCGAAAAAAAATTTATTATCACCACTGCGTATCAAGTTGGGCCTAATGAAAAACTTTGTCAAGGCATTAGATAGAGATGGGTCAGCTTTTCAATACCTGCGTCAGAAATTTCCAAGACTAAGTGAGGCAAAGGTTAAAGAAGGTATTTTTGTTGGGCCACAGATTCGAAATATTTTGAAAGATACACAGTTTGATAACACTTTAACAGGTATTGAAAAAACTGCTTGGAATGATTTCCGTCTGGTGGTCACTAATTTCTTGGGAAATAGAAAAGCTGACAACTATAAAACCCTTGTCAAAAATATGCTGTCATCGTATCAAAAGATGGGCTGTAATATGTCTCTTAAGATACATTTCCTACACTCACACCTGGACTTTTTTCCTGACAATTGCGGAGCCGTAAGTGATGAGCACGGCGAACGTTTTCATCAGCATATTTCAACAATGGAAAAAAGGTACCAGGGAACGTAGAATCCTTCCATGCTTGCAGACTACTGTTAGACTCTTGGTAGAGATGCTCCAGAAACGATCCATAAAAGATCAGCAAAAAGACAGCGCATATAGTGATTCTTATAAGTATATGAATCATGTTACTTTTTTAATATATCCTTAAAAATAAAAAGTTTTTTTCTAAACCGCAACTAATTTTTTTATTTCATTGTCATTTTTGGATTCAGCGCCCCAAAATTAACAAAGAAGTGCACCTTTCGCACAAGATACAATTAAAAAACTAAAATTTGTTGTCCAGTGTAATAACTCAAATTTCAAATTGGTTGCACCTATGAAGTTTTAGTACTTAAATAGTTCAAAACACGTGTATTTTGAACTTTGATCATCATTTTTCATTATACTTTCGTACTTGATTGTTCTTTAAAAGGGCAAAGTTAGATATTTTGGCATATTCACCCATTTTAGAGTATTTAACTTCCGAAATGCTACACCATTTCAGAGCGAAAAGTCATCATTCTACAATGTTGCCACCATATATAATTATTTACCGAAATTGTATAAACAATACTCGTTACCAGAAATTGAAATCATCATTATCATGCCTTCTTGTACTTTCTTAACCATCTAACAAAAAATTTAAATTTGCTGTAAATATTTCGTTATTAACATATGCTAGTTACTTTTGTGGTTAAATGTAAGAGTAAATGTTATAAAGACATACAGACGTCTGTTACTATACTAAGTGACATATAAATCCAAACACCCAGTTTAAATGGTTTTATTTTAATAAAATTTTGTATGTGGTCATGGTAACAATGTGACATCATTATGTTGAAAGAAGTCTATTGTGACTCTTGCAACATGTGGTCGGGCATTATCTTGTTGGAAAGTTGGATCTGCCAGGGTGTCAAGATAGGGTAAAAGATGGGGTTCTAGAACTTCGTGGATATAACGCGCGTTCATGTTACCTCTGATGAAGATTAAAGGTGACCTGGAACCATAAGCTATAGCACCCCAAACCATAACTCCAACAGTGTGATGAACATGTCTTTCAACAAAAAACTGTGGATTCCTCCTTTCACCACGTCACCTTCTAACCCTGGCACGACCATCGTGCATGCCTAAACAAAATCGAGACTCGTCACTAAAGACAATACTGTTCCATTCCTGATCCCAGAGTGACCGTTGTCTGCACCACTCAAGGCGATAACGTCGGTGTTCTCGAGTTAAAGGGAGGACCCTGTGTGGCCGGTATGAAAACAAGCCAAAACAACACTTCGCATGCCAATAGGTCTTCCGTGTTCTGCAAACCATTCATTTGCAATGGACTTGGTAGTGGAGAAACGGTCCCTTAAGGCCAATAATCTTAGGCGGCGATCTTCACGGTCTGTTGTTCTACGGCGGCGTCCAGTGCCCCTTGCTCTTTGCGTACGGCCTTCTCGAAGCCATGCCTGACAACACCTAACCACAGTGTCTACACTTCTTTGCACTCTAACTGCAATTGCCCGAAAAGAAAGTCCAGCTTCCCGAAGTCCTACTATACGGCCCCTATCAAACTCACAAGTTGACGAAATCGTACAGGTCTCCGTACTCTAGGCATCGTAACCGATCGTAAAGGATGTCAAGAACCAAAATCAGACAACCTTGATTCTTTACTGCGGCTGAAATATTCATTTTTAGAGCGTTAGTGAATTAAAAAAAAAGCAGTATAAAAACCGGAATGTCCAACTGATAAGGCTGAAAATTTTTTCACTTGTTATTTACAGTAAGATAAATACATGCACCAACTTTTATTAAAATAAAACCATTTAAACTGGGTGTTCGGATTTATATGTCACTTAGTATATTATTGTTGTATTAATCATCTTATTGATAATCAGGTACTTGAAACACCTCAATAAATTCTCTGAAGAGCGGACAAACAATTTTTTATCCACACTTCTCAGATAAATCTCTATTTGCCGCTACTGGTCCAGCAAACACCTGAGCTATGAGAAGAACGGTTCAACAATGAAAAACACCTTTAATCCTTTCAGAACTTTACCGAGACTCCATCGACCGCTGTATGTTCAAGTAGCATCGCCTATCCTACCCACTTCACCTTGCTGAAAAATTCATATGAAAACTTTGAAAGCATCTCCAGGTTACGGAGCACCGAAGTTATCGGACCATTGTCGGAGTTTTGGGGACAACAAAGAAAAATAATTCCGCAGAAACGTTAATAGGAATGGCTTTCAGATAATTGAAAAGAAAATTCACACAGTACAAACGCGGGTGTTACCCATGGAGCGGTCTTGGTTCCGACATTGTTTCTATTACATATCAATTATACATAGCCCCACTGTATCCAATGGGTGCTTAGGACTTAGGCCTTCGTGGTAGTTGGAGTATAAAAAAAACATAATTTCCTCAATCTGTAAAAGGCCCTGATTAGACCCAGCCCGAATTTTATTCCGCATTCTTTTTATCGACACAGATATCCTGAGCGAGCTGTATTTATTGTTATACCTGCTTAGTTATTTGTTGCTAAGGGGAAGAAAGAATTTAATTTGCTGTCAGTAATCTTTGTGACAATCTTGGGATATTGATAACTAATGCCTGCAGCGATTAATGATAATACCATTCACGTGAAGAATATCTGCTTCACTGATGAACGCACCTTTTATCTAAATCGATTTATTAATACGCATAACTGCAGGTATCGGAGCAATGAAAATCCTCATGCTTTCGTAGAAGGGCATACCCAGTAATAAGTTCTTCAGGTACGGCAATGGCTAGGCGACGAGTTTCCTGATAAATAGATAGGGCGAAGAGTGCCTATACAATGGCCTGCTAGATCTCCTGATTTGAGGCCATTAAACCGTTTGAAATCTATTGTGTTTACTCCCCAACCTGAAAGTTTTTGAAAATGTCCATTTGGAGTTTATACATCGCCTATATCATTGTTTGGCCAAGAATGGGCAACACTTTGAACACTTATTGAAATAAAAAGTGATATTTTCGTGTGCTGTTGTTTTCTATCTGAACAAGTTAAGATAAATAAAGATTACACTGGACAACAAATTTTAGTTTTTTAATTGTATCTTGTGGGAAAAGTGCACTTCTGTGTTAATTTTTGGGGCGCTGAATCCAAAAATGACAATGAAATAAAAAAATTAGTTGCGGTTTAGAAAAAAAACTTTTCATTTTTAAGGATATATTAAAAAAGTAACAAGATTCATATACTTATAAGAATCACTATATGCGCTGTCTTTTTGCTGTTCTTTTATGGATCGTTTCTGGGGCATCTCTACCAAGAGTCCAACAGTAGTCTGCAAGCATGGAAGGATTCCACTTTCCCTGGTACCTTTTTTCCATTGTTGAAATATCCTGATGAAAACGTTCGCCGTGCTCATCACTTACGGCTCCGCAATTGTCAGGAAAAAAGTCCAGGTGTGAGTGTAGGAAATGTATCTTAAGAGACATATTACAGCCCATCTTTTGATACGATGACAGCATACTTTTGACAAGGGTTTTATAGTTGTCAGCTTTTCTATTTCCTAAGAAATTAGTGACCACCAGACGGAAATCATTCCAGGCAGTTTTTTCAATACCTGTTAAAGTGTTTTTTAAATTGTGTATCTTTCAAAATATTTCGAATCTGTGGCCCAACAAAAATACCTTCTTTAACCTTTGCCTCACTTAGTCTTGGAAATTTCTGACGCAGGTATTGAAAAGCTGACCCATCTCTATCTAATGCCTTGACAAAGTTTTTCATTAGGCCCAACTTGATATGCAGTGGTGGTAATAAATTTTTTTTCGAATCTACTAATATCATATGCTGTACATTTTTTTGACCTGGCTCTAGGAATTGACGAACAGGCCAGTTTTGTCTGGTGTAATGAAGTGCCTTTGCCCGACTGTCCCATTCACACAAAAACAGCAAAACTTTGTGTAGCCTAGCTGCAGCCCAAGTAAAAGTGCAACAACTTTCAAATCGCCACAAATATGCCATTGGTGCTCATCGTATTTTATGCATGTCAATAGGTACTTCATATTGTCATATGATTCTTTCATGTGAACTGCATACCCTACAGGAAGAGATGGTAAAATATTTCCAATATGCAATAACACTGCCTTTAAACTCAATGTTGAACTGTCTATAAACAATCTCCATTCTTCTGGGTTATAGTTTATATTTAAAGCCGCCAGTAAGCCGTTAATGTTACTGCAGAAAACCAAGTTATTCTCCATATTGAAAAATGGTTCTAAGTCTTTGTGGCGTTTACGAAAAACACATACCGAAACATCGTCTTCTAACAAGTTCCACTGCTGCAGTCTTGATCCAAGTAACTCTGCCTTACATTTTGGAAGTTCTAAATCTCGTACAAGATCATTTGATTCTGACTGTGTTATTTTGTGCGGTTGGTGGCATGACGTGCTCGGTATAAAATCAGGATCTCTTGACGTTGATGGCATATCTGCTTCCTGACGAATCACTCGATCGCCATGATCTGATTCGTTTTCTGATTCGCAAGTGTAGGACTCTGGGGGTTTTGGAATAGGATTTTCGTCACTATGAGGCACAGGTCTCATCGCAGATGGTATGTTTGGGTAGTTAATAATCGATTTTTTTTTCTTGGACGTACCTGTGGCTTGTCCAACTCAAGGTACCATGCAAAAGTAGCAAACATTAATATGATTTGTAGGCTCTCTCCAAACCATTGGGACAGCAAAGCGCATAGACCGTTTTTTGCCATTTAACCAGCTCCTCAGACTTGAGGCACATGTATTACAGCAGATGTAGGGTGCCCACTGTTTTCTTGATCACCTAGTTTACAACCGATATAAAGCTGATATGCCTTTGTTATTAGTGGAGTAATAGACCGTCTCTGAGACGCAAAAGTCACATCACCACACACGTAACAAAACTGATCTGGATTGTTTACACACTTTCGAGACATCTTGCATGAACGCTGTCAGCCAACTGAGGAAAAAATGGCTAATATAAAACAATATAATGTACACGTGTGTATAACGTAACACAATTATGCCGATTACATCATCTTTCCTTGCCGAATATAAAAATGTAGCACGTGCATTCTTGTGAATTACAGTATATTATTTCATTCCGGTTTTAGCACATTAAAAATAGTAATATTTTATTGATTTTATTTAGGATATTTTTTGGCAGTTGATCAGTGTTATTATAATTTTTTTAAAACGAAAGTATCGTATCACTGATAATAATTAGAACTTAGATTTTTCTTATTTAGCATAAATTTATTTGTCTATTCAAATTAATTTCAGTTAATGTCGCACAAGGAATGTATGATCCTTTCTGCGGGTACCTTATTCATTCGAGAATTTTGTGTTACATGCTCATGCAGTTGTAATAGTGAATACTGAATAAATTATTATTATTCTGGATACTCATAATGATTATCGAAAATATCCTCATCCTATCTTCTCATTGCTATCTGCCCACCACAATCTTATTTCTTGTGATGAGACGCCAATGCTCGATCCTAAATCGCATTACCCGTGATCTCACGTCTTCTGTTTATCCAAGTTCTTCCTGTCAGAAAGCCGCTCAGGCTGAGTTGTAAAAATCTAATTTCTCACGCCGTAAACTGTTTGCAGAGCGCTTTTTAATAAGTTAATGGATTATTTTGGATTATCCTTTTATGGGAAATTAGCTTTTTACCAGGAATCAAGCTGCGTAACAAAGCTGATGTTATAATTAAAAGTAGCACAGAAAATATTAAGAAAGCGAAATTTATATTTTTGTTTTTTGCTGTGACAAGCGAATAGGAATGGTGTAGTATGAGACGCTGATTTTGAATATGGCCACTATAGAGTGAAAAGTTTGGGGTTAGAACACGTATTTTAGGGCCTTTATCCTTCTCAGTGCAAATAACAGTAATGTTTACTTATTTATACACTACTCAAAAGCAACAGCCAGAGTAGGACAAACGCAGGACTACAAAACTACATCATTATTTCATCGAAGAAGCAAGAGAAATACAGTGTGTTTCAGTTTATTGTTGCATAACTTTAAGATTCGATAGATAGAACCTTCAAAATTAATGCATAAAGTCTATATAAACATGGGTCGAAAAATGCGTGGTTTCCGAAATACAGGGTGTTTAAATTTACTTTCTAAAATAGTTTTGTTTAAATATTTCGAACAATATTTCATGTATAACAGTGACAATTGGTATATAAGGGTTTTTTCGTACGACAAAACGAACCATGGGCATAGTTTTACTGTAGCCGCTAGAGGGCGTTCTCTACTGAGCCTGTAGTGTATTAAAATGACCGAAAAATTTTTCTTAGTGCAATTTTTAGCTTTTTGAATAAAAAAACTGATTCTTCACACTTTTCAACATGAAAAATTAAGATGATCGTTTAGATTGTGTTTTTAAACATAGCAATAATTCCTAACTCCAAATAAACACAAAAAAACAGAATATTAACTTGTTTAATTTTCCAATATTATTTTTAACAAATTAAATTAATTATTTACAACTAAAATGCTATTGGATAGTTAGGACAAACATACAAAATCTCAAGTAGCTGCTCGAAATGTAAACCCAATTGTTCAATACACAATTCACATCTACGAATGATCGAACGTGGTATAGCATTATTCAAATAAGGCCTTATTTCATCACATGCATTCCTGATTCTGTCTATTAGCATATCTCCTGTGGTTACGGGAGTCTGGTAAACTTTTTCTTTTAGAGATCCCCACACAAAGAAATCTAATGGATTTAGGTCAGGGGACCGTGGAGGCCAGGCGACTGGTCCTCCACGGCCGATCCATCTTTCTGGATAATTTTCGACCAGCCAGTTTCTAACTATTCTCGAATAATGAGCTGGACAACCATCAAGCTGGAACCAGGCCAATCTTCTTAAATCTAACATAACATCATCCCACATATTTGCATGTTCAGCCTTTAAAAATTCGCAGCAAGGTCGCAGCATTTAACCTTGCAGGCAAAAGGTAGGGTCCAAATAGTCGATTACGGTAGATACCAATCCACACGTTCACACTAAATTCGTGCTGAAAATTTCTTTCCCGAACTGCATGCGGATTTTCATGCGACCAAATATGTTGATTATGAAAATTTACCACTCCACGTCTAGTGAAGCATGACTCATCGGTCCATAAAACGTTACTTAAAAACTCCCTATTATTATCAGTTCTATCAAGAATCCACTGACAAAATGTGATTCTTCGTTCTCCGTCCCCTGGCTGTAGTCCTTGCACAGGTTGCAAATGGTAAGGACGTCTATGGTCATTTCTAAGAACACGGTGAACATAGCTTGCTGAAATTCCCAAGGCACCAGAAACTCTCCTAACACTTGTGGTCGGATCTCAATCAAACTCACGCAGAATCATACGGGTAAATCTGCGCTGACGAACATTTATGTTTTGATCCCTTTGGAGATTTCCAAAACCATTTTCAATTATTTGGCGATACACTCTTACAAATACTGAGCGAGTTGGATGTCGTCTGTTTGGAAATCTTCGTGCGTATTCTCTGGCTGCTTCTGCTGCGTTTCCATTTACAAAGCCAGACACAAAATGAATATCCGCTAAATCTTGATTGAAGAATAAAAATGGCATTTTTATAAAACTTACAAAAAAAAACAGGTAAAAGATACTAAATTTCGTGCATTCACAATTGCAATTTCAGGTTTCAACAGACAACAAAACTAACTGTCAACTAATTGAAGTTTAACCTTATTCTGCTTTCAATTGCAAAAGTATTTGCAGGCACAGCCTACTTCTAAAAATTATCGAGATGACTTTTTAACGCTATTTTATCATAAATAATTAAAAATGCATCGAACCTTAAAAATCGAAATATTTCAAAAACGGCTAACTATAACGAAAATTCACAAGAGAGCTTTTTTATGTTGAAAAGTGCGAAGAATTCAAAAAGCAAAAAATTGCACTAAGAAAAATTTTTCGGTCATTTTAATACACTACAGGTACAGTAGAGAGCGCCCTCTAGCGGCTACAGTAAAACTATGCCCATAGTTCGTTTTGTCGTACCAAAACACCCTTGTATACCAATTTTCACTGTTTTACATCAAATATTGTTCGAAATATTTAAAAAAAAAAAACTATTTTAGAAAGTAAATTTAAACACCCTGTATTTCGGAAACCATGCATTTTTCGACCCATGTTTATATAGACTTTATGCATTAATTTTAAAAGTTATATCGAATCTTAAAGTTATGCAACAATAAACTGAAACACCCTGTATATCCAAATGTTCTGCAACGTCATAAGCCGTACCACAAGAATATCATGGGGGAGAAAACTTAGAGATGTTTGTTCTAGGTAGTCAAATTTACACTAAAAAAATAATTAAAAAAATCTTTACCTTGTTTTTTTAAATAACAAAATTGAAAAAAGGGACGTTACGCATATGATACAATATGCATGGCTCTAAAAAATAATCATCAAGTTCAAGTTTGTAACTTTATTGGCAAAAATAATGAATACATACAAAAATGCTATTTTATATGAGAAACGCCAAAACAGTTATTTTTTTTATTAAAACAGAGGTATATTTTACACTTGGCACATGAAACATATGTCAAACTTTTACACGTACTATTTTTGCACCGTCCTCTATTTGCCATGTACTCAGGCTCAATCTCATCTTTTCTTACATCAAAAGGTGGCATCGTAGCTGAATTTTTTCGTCTGTTTACTTTACTTCTAAAGCTCCTTGTATATCACTGCTTGATGGTCGCTCTGTTTCATTTGATCCCTTTCCAATTGTGCACAGCGTTTGAGTGACAACAATCTTAAAATTTTTTTGGTCCATTGGATTAAAATTTTTGGTCAAACAGACTTTGTTATATGCGTTTAATATCGCAACATCGATTAAGTTATAAGATAATCTAAAATACCATTTTTTGGACCTTAAAGCTTCCTTGAGTATATCTATTAACAATCAAAATCTTCCTTTTTCTGAAAACGTCAAGTGTCTAGGTGTGTTTATTGATGAAAACGTGCGGCTTCGTGAACATTTAAATAACCACTTACAAAGAAGCTACATCCGTCTGAGAACGTCAAAATTTGCTGAATTTTAAAGCGCGAAAAAAGTTGTGTGAATCTTTTGAGTTATCAATTTTTAATTATTGCAATCTAGTTTATCGACCTTGTTTGGATGTTGCAAGTCGTAACAGAATATCTGTAGTACAAAATAACTGCGTACGATTCATATTTAGTTTAAGAAAATTTGATCATGTTTCGGATCGTTATCCTTTAATAGGTTGGTTAAAGATGCCAGATTTAGTTAAATACAACTATCTAACCTTTATACATAAGTTACTTGTCTCTGGAACTCCAATTTATTTACGTGAAAAACTAATTTTTAGGTATCATGTTCATCAACGACATATCCGTAACACATTCGCTTTAACAATGCCACTTCATAGTTCATCTGTTTTTAACAGGTCCTTCTCATATAATGCATGCATGTTGTACAATAGCTTAGATTACAGAACAAAAAGCCTGCCGCTGTATAGTTTTAAAAAACACTTAAAAGCTCTTCTGCTCAATGGTGCTTCTTAAAGGTGTTTTTTCTCCAGCATTATATTTTTAAGCTAATTTTTATTTAGGTTGTGATCAGTTACATCGGCATTTTCCTCCTTTTATTTTCTTTACAGCTGTACTTTTTTACCATCTATTATTCTTATGCAGTAAATGGTTAAGTGTAAGAATAGCTGCCATAGCTAAACTTCGCCATTAAGCTGCTCACTAATCTAATTATAGATAATAATATATGCATTTTCTGTCATTTGTTTTTTTCTAATAAAAGACGGTTTATTATTATTATTATTTTGATTTTGTGATGCCCGATACGCCACCCATATGCTCGTTATGAATTGTAACTACTTCGGGGCATTTTATTTCTTTCTATTCTTTATTTTTCCGATCAAATCTCCGTCGTTTCTGGTTGCTGCCCCGAAAATGTAGACATTAGATTTACAATTTTATTGTCTTTCTTTTTGTTCTGTTGGTAGTGTGCAATTTGGAATTCTATTTCGTCTTACTGACCCAAGTGTCAAAATGCCTTGCATGTGTAAGTAAACCATATGTGGTAATGACGTGAAATAGTTATCAAAGTATATTAATTTTATGCTGCTTATATTTTGGAATACTTCTCGCTAGACGAACTACAACATTTGAGCTAGCACCAAAGTCTGGTTCATTTGTAGGTCTTTTAGTTGGATTGTTTTCTTGCCCAGTGTATATTTCACAGACATAGGCATAACCAGAAGCTCCACATAAAAAAATAATCTGAACTCCCATTTTTATGTGGCTTATTTGCCATATATTTTTATTAAAATTTATAAACACTCCAAGTTCTCCTGATTCTATAAGAGAACGCTTAGTTTTCCGACATTCCAAAAAATAGGTATGCCGCTTCATAGTAGTGCATTGTTTCAACGATCATTCTCATGCAATGCTGTTAAACAATTTAATTCAATTCCCAACCAGTTCCTTAATCTTTCTCTTTCAAGTTTTTGTAAAAAGATTAGTTGTTGTATTCAATAGAGTCGTTTATTATTATTATATTGTTTTAAATGGTGTATAAACTTGGCCGCACATATCTGTTCGTCAACAGATAAGCGTTCTTCAATAGGAACCAATTAAAAACCTGGTTGGCCTGTAGGAACTTGTGTCTTATTATTATTGAAATGCAAATTTGACGCAATTTTTCAAAACTATTTACTGACACACAAAATCGTTTCCAGTTACATCTGCCTAATAGTCTCTAGTATTTGTGCAATAGGAAGCTGATGTAAAAATGCATATACCTAAAAATTTTTGAACATCTCCACTTTCTATAGACTCCGGCTTATTGGGGTTACGTTGAGCGATATATAGGGAAGATTCTGCAATCTTATCAGGCAAAGTGTCATCAACAAAAAAAGGGTCGTGTCACCAAGTAACTCTTTATCTGCTGGTTGGCCTATTTATTAAGGGTGTAACAGGGGTTTCAACTAATACTGGGGATTGTCGGGACATATTTCCAGAATTATCTAGAGGCTCTTCAGGCGAACAACTTTCACCTAGGTCATTTCGCGATACTTTTAGGTCATTTGCCTGTTCAGTAACTTCCAACACCTTTCACTTTCCAGAAGATTGTTTGCAATATCCAACAGTTCAGCATCGCTAAGAGACCGTTTTTTTATATTCCTGCCACCAACGGCTCATTGTCTACAAAAAAAGATACTGCTTGGGTGCATGATGTATCACATATGATACATACTTAAACCGCTAAATATCAAAGACCCTTGGCGCAAAATGCGTACGTAAATTATACAGGGTGCGGCAGAGAGGATGGACGGTTTTAAAAAATCATAAAATAGTTAATTTTTACTCGAAAACAAATTTATTGATGGAATCAGGTTCACAAGGGAATAGCATTTGAGACAGTCAAGTGTGGAAAATCACATCAGGCATGTGGTGGCCGAAACAGTTGATGCAGTGCTGGAGGCGTTCTTGGAAGTTCGCGTAGACGCTCTTTCAACTTGGGCGACTTCCACGCGAATGTCGCCCTTCAGTTCGTCCAGAGTTCGGGGCTTGTTCGCGTATACTCTAACCTTGAGGTGTCCCCTTAAGAAAAAATCGCATATGGATAAATCTGGGGACCGTGGAGGCCAATGAACATCGCCAAACCTGGAAATAAGGCGACCAGGGAAAACAGGCGAATAACGTCCATGGATGCACGGGCTGTGTGGGCGGTCGCCCCATGCTGCTGGAACCGCACACGTTGGATTGGAACACGTCGCCGTCGTAATTCAGGGAGAAAGAAGTTGGTGATCATGTCGACGTAGCGCTCTGAGTTCACGGTAACATCACGACCATTACCGTCTTCGAAGAAGTAAGGGCCAATGATGCAAGTTTGCGATACAGCGCACCAAACTGTTACTTTTGGGCTGTGCAGCGGTCTTTCGTGTAACTGTTGCGGATTTTCATTAGCTCAATAACGACAATTCTGCTGGTTAACCATGCTGTTTAGGTGAAAGTGGGCTTCGTCACTCATAAACAAAATGAGGTTCTCATTTTGATCGATCAGTGCTTCCATCTCACGTGCGAAGTTCATTCGTTGTGCATAATCTCCGGGCAGTAACTGTTGCACAATGGCCAATTTGTAGGGGTGAAAGCGGAGATCCATATGCAAAATTCGCCTTACCGAACGATCACTAAGGCGAAGTGCAGCAGCATGTTTCCGGGCAGATCGAGTCGGACTGCGAAGAAAGACCTGTCGAACGCGTTCAACATTTTCAGGAGTTCGAACTGTTCGCGGCGCTCCTCTTGGTCTTCTGTTGATCAGTTCACGACGCCTGCGAAGTAACTCAACCCAACGAAGGATGCTGTTTCGAGAGGGAACAGCTCTATTCCGATGAATGTTGAAGTGGCGACGAAACTCACGCTGTGCAACGATGACTGACTCATTATTTCGGACGAAACAATCATAGGCGAAACGCGGAGCTCCACCATCCAATGCTCCATAACGACAACTGGTAAAATAATGCTAGGATCTCACGAGTCAAACGGCACCCTCTCCACCTCTCTCGTAGACAGAGGCGGAGAGTACTACCCATCCCAAAAACGTCCGTCCTCTCTGCCGCACTCTGTATAAACATGATCTACTTATACTTTATCTGAAGTCACTTGAAACACTGTGAAATACCGGGTGCGTTTTATATATCTACATTTAACACGCTCTGTTGCTGCAAAAATCGACAAATTTCGCAGCAAATATCCCCCGTATAAGATCAAAAGCAGTTTCACCGGTCCACGTGGAGTAAAGCACGCCTATGCGTGGACATAGCCAATGAGAAAGCGTGTATTTCAGAGCTCCGAACAAGTGCAGGTGGCTACTGAAAATTGAAACAGTTTAGCCAGTGCCGCGTAGCGGTGAATAAACGTGTTTTCTTTAGTCTGTCCGTGTTTTTTCATAGATTTTATTAGTTTGTGTGTTTTTGACTTTTGAATACACGGTTTACTTGTTGATTTAATTGTTGTGTTGATTGTTCTTGTGTGTCCTAAATATGGCTCTTTGGAGACCTTGGGAAAATGCTCCAAGCCACGAGGAGATGGTTGATGAACCTGTGCAGGCAGAATTCTTTCATAAAGATTTAGAGGAACAGACCCAAAGAGTAATCCTAAATATGTATGATTGTCTGAAAAACGAAAATCCAGATTCCTCGCAAAATCAAATTTTAAACAGAATTTGTATCCTGACAAAAATCAGTCGGTCTACCATTTATCGGGTTATAAAAAGGGGAGATGTAGTCAACCATTCCTTCCACAGAAAGCGCATAGGGCAAAAATTAAAAAGAATAGACGTGGGTTTTCAGGAAGATATTCGTCGTATAATATACGGATTTTATAAAGAAAATTTGGTGCCCACGTTGGAAATGATACGGGATAAATTAAAAGATTATCCTGAAGATTTTTATAATTACAAATGCTTAGACTCACTGCACTGTATTGTAAAACTGTGTGGTTTTCGATACAAAAAATTAGATAAAAGAATGGTGATTATGGAGTCGTCTCGAATCGTTGAATTGCGCCAAGAATTTTTGCACAAAGTTAAAATCTATAGAGAGCAGAAAAGAAATTTACACAAATTTACCTGGATGAAACGGTATGATACCCATGATGTTGTGCATTACGGATGGGTTGACGACAGCAACAAGTGTATTTTAAATGCACCATGCAACCGTGGAAAACGAATCATTATTCTCCATGCTGGCAGTGAAAATGGATTTATACCTAATGCCTTGCTGTTATCTGCCAAAAATATCAAAGAATCATGCTTCAGCAAAATGGCCATGAAGTATTACGTCTACCTCCCTATTGCTGCCACAAACCTATGGAAGCAGTGTTCTAGGCATATTATTGAAAAAGAAAATGAATATTGTGTTTTGCCTCCTGTAAATCCCGTTGTAATTCCTCTACAAGATGACTCTAGGGACAGCTCCGAAGGCGAGGATGATATATAAATACCTATAATGTAAGTCTTTATATACCTTTTTATATACCTACCTGCTATGTAAATATTTGCCTATGTCAAACGTTGGAATTCTGTAATTTTTCCATTTCTTAACTTTCAGTCAACATAAATTAAACTCCCAATATAAGTATTTTTTATCCCAAATCAAAAAAATAAGAAGATAGTAAAATCCATTTATTGTGATATAAAAGCATTATTATTATCGTTCTAAATAAATGACCGCACGCCTATGATACGTCATGAAATTACAAAGGACGCGCCGACCAAAGGTTTTTATGCTATTTCAAGTGACTTCAGATAAAGTATACATGGGTGAAGGTCCACAATAATTTTATCTGTTTATAAATAGAAAAATACCAGTCAAAAACCACTAAACGATTCGGTAATTGTAATGACGCCTGAGTGCACGTGTTCGCTGTCCTAAAATAAATCACACTAAATCAAAGAAAAGACAAAGACCCTGCTTTTGACCATTTTAACATTAAGTGCATATTGTTACACAAATGAAACGTGGTATAGTTGGCAAAACTGCTAATACATGGTGACACATGCTACAAACAAGAGGTGTATCAGATTGATACGTTATGCACTTAAGGGCTGAGTTTATGCGAAAGCTTGGGAAATCTCGAAACTGGAGATACTACAGACCAAAATGACCTAAACATACCTTAGTTCAACAGTTGATAGCTTGCGAGATACAGGGTGTCAAAGTTACAACTTTATTTTCTATTTTTTCTTATAGCTTGCGAAGTATTTTAGATTTCGGCATAAAACTCGGTATAGGGAGGTTTTCTTCTATGAGAAACAAGAATCCGTTTTGCTAAACCGTTTTGCTACTACGCGTCAGATCGTTGACCAATGGTTTGGAGAAGGAGGTAGACCTGTTACCATGCGTACACTCTGTCGCCGCATTCGAGCCTCTGTACTTTTTTCAATCGTCCACGGTTGGTGCTTCCTCTGACTGCGAACCACTATCCCCAACGTTTGAACTGGAGCAGAGAACGGCAACATTGGGAGGCAGAATGGAATAATGTCATCTTCAGCGACGAATCGCGATTCTGTCTAGGTACGCACGATGGTCGTAGCAGGGGAACACGACGCCTTGGAGAGCGGCATGGTATTGGATTTGCTGGTGAGATGCATATACACGGCCGCTCCATTGTCCCTAGGATATCCAGATTGTTGAACAATCTACACTAGGAAGCTTTTCCCAGTTCCACTAACGTTAGACAGTTCAAAAATCGGATTAACAAGGTTTCTTCAGGCTCCTCATAGCTGCCCTGCCATTTAGGCTTCTGTCTGTGCGACCGCTTTTGTCTAAAAAAATAACTCCGTTACCCATGTACATATGTTCATCCTTTCTTGCTTCCATAAACCTAGAGTCTAAGAAAATTCTCTACAATAAATATAAAGAATAGGCTACATTAGAAACATTTCGTCGTCATCCACATCGTCAGGCGTTCCGTACCGTAATTTTTATTTCAGCTAGATACGCGGCGAGTGCTTTTATTATTCCATCCTCGTCTATGAAATACCTGCGTCTCGTAGGTGCGGAGTTGAAACTGCTATACAAATACTCATAAAACCATAATAGAGCCGTATCCAACCACTTCGTGCTCTGTACCGCAGAGGCGGCCCGTGATCGAGGGTAAGGAACTTCGGCACCCTTAATATATTAAATTATACAGCGTGTTCGCAAAGTTGAGGTTTTCCTTTACACGACATGTAGATCTTGAAAACATAAGCAATTTTTCTTAGTACCATATACACCAATGTCTTAAGGGAACCGAGATAAAGGGCTCTGCAACATCAAAAATATCTGAATACCGTCCTGTAGCCGCGACATCAACGACTGGTACAAGGTCACTGGCTCAACCCGACGACAGAACTGGATCGGGGTCAGTGTGTCAGGTCAGTATGCAACCTTCAACCGACGGTTACGGTCACGCGTGTAGAGGTAATCGCGTAGACGAGAATCCCTCAACAAGTACTAGAGACGTGGCTAGAGAAGTGCAAGTATCAAAAACTAAAGTGTGGCAAACGCTGTGTGAAGAGGGGCTGTATCCGTTTCACGTCCAACGTGTACAAGCCCTTCAACCTGACGATTTTCCAGCAAGAGTGCGGTTTTGTGAGTGGTTGTTGCATCAACATGACAATAATCAGGACTTTTTGAAGTGCATATTGGTGACAGACGAATCTACGTTCACGCGTAATGGGGTGAATAACTTTCGCAACACTCATGTTTGGTCAGTAGAAAATCCGCACGCTGTCCGTCGGGCACATTTTCAACAAACATTTTCGGTGAATGTTTGGGCTGGCATGGTGAACGGTATGCCCATTGGACCATTTATTCTCCCAAATCGATTGGACGGGATGCAATACCTAGACTTTTTACGCAACATTTGGCCTTCCTTGTTAGAAGATGTGCCATTAAGTGTAAAACAATCAATGTAGTTTCTGCGTCTGCTCGGTAGCGCATCAGCTGATTTCATTTTCTGTTGGAGCGGGATGATTTCGGGCAGAGACGTACTTAGCCCTTCTCGTCAACGGAGAGTGAGTACTTTTTCCTTTATTTTTTTTACTTGGTCGCCCTCGTTTCACTACACATTACCTTTGTTATTTCAAGGGTAGTTGTTTCTGAAAAGGAAAACCCCAACTTTGCGGACACTCTGTATAGAAAATGCAACACCGACTAGTAGTGCTGTAATTTTGAGCATACTTTTACAAGAAAGTGATTAACAGTTTAACTCGAATTTTCGCAAGGATATATCCCAAATGAATGTAACTTTACAAAAACAGTACGGCTTGGAATGCGTTCAACACCTTATCAGCGTATGATAACAAAATTCGATAAATAATTCTGGGTGTTGCATTTACTGAGTATATAATTTTTTCATGACATTTATAACATCCGAACGCTTTACAGTTTCCGGCTATATATCCATATAATTTGAATGCTTATGATACTTTCAAGTTGATTAAAGGCTAGTTTTTGTCTTAAGAGATCATTATTCGCAACCTTATAACGCTGTTCAATTACCACATTATGTCTTGAGAATGTTAGAATTTAGATGCATTCAAATACCGCTTGTTAGCTAGACACTAATCATAAATGTAGTCAAGGTTCTGCTGTAGAATACGGCAATCTGAGATGTCGAAGATTTTCAGATCAAATTCAAACAAAACAAGTGGCAAGACAGGTCGTCCATGTACAGTAAATATAGAAGAGGCCTTAAGTTGGAACCTTACGGTACACCTGAGGCTGCTATACAGGGTGTAAGCGGTATGGTACCTAGTCATTATTGAAATGGGCAATAGAACTTTTGAAGCAGACCTTAGACAACATGTAATTACAACGGAGACAGAATTTGTGGTTTCTTCATGACGGGGCACCACCACACATTTTTAGAGGCGTCATTCGGTATTTGAATGAACATTATCCAAATCGCTGGATCGGTCGAAATGCTCCTGATCCTCTAAAATGGCCAGCAAGGTCTCCTGACCTCAATCCGATGGATTTCTGGAATTGAGGAGAACTTAAAGGGATGGTTTATGGGGTTGGTCCAATAACAACTGAAGCACAACTTCGCGAAAAAAAATTTAATGCGGCTGAAATAATAAATGGACAACTTCGAGGACCTAGAATAAGAAGAAACTGGGTTCGTCGAAGCTTGTGTGGAAAATGGAGGACAACATTTTGAACACCTTCTTTAAATACAAAAAAGTGCAGTGTGAGTTTTAAAAAGAAAAACAATGTATGTATCAAAATTGTATTCCCTATTTATAAGTGGATGTTTTTAATACGTTCAATAAATTTTCACGCACCAGGTGAATCCCTGAGACAGTTAGTCCGTTTTTTTTAATTGTTTGCATTTTACGAGTACATTATCAAATAATGAAATAATACCTAATAGCCAAGAATAACAAACTCCATGTTTATTTACACTGCGTTCTGTCGTAGTTTACGTCTGGCATTGCGGCATTGTCAGATTTTATTTTACTTTAAAGTCGCTTTTCTCTAAAAAAATGCCGTTTTGACCTCCATGTCAATAAAAATTTTTGCTCTATCATCCATTTAAATAATGACTATCATAACGTTTACACCCTGTATATTCTTGAGATACAAAACTATTATAAAAACATATTGAGACATATATTCGATATACGACTGAAAGAAATTAACCATCAAATTATCAAAAATTATTGAAAACTATACTAAGTGACATATAAATCCGAACACCCAGTTTAAATGGTTTTATTTTAATAAAAGTTGGTGAATGTATTTATCTTACTGTAAATAACAAGTGAAAAAATTTTCAGCCTTATCAGTTGGACATTCCGGTTTTTATACTGCTTTTTTTTTAATTCACTAACGCTCTAAAAATGAATATTTCAGCCGCAGTAAAGAATCAACGTTGGCGGATTTTGGTTCTTGACATCCTTTACGATCGGTTACGATGCCTAGAGTACGGAGACCTGTACGATTTCGTCAACTTAGTGAGTTTGATTGGGGCCATATAGTGGGACTTCTGGAAGCTGGACTTTCTTTTCGGGCAATTGCAGTTAGAGTGCAAAGAAGTGTAGACACTGTGATTAGGTGTTGTCAGGCATGACTTCGAGAAGGCCGTACTCAAAGAGCAAGGGGCACTGGACGCCGCCGTAGAACAACAGACCGTGTAGATCGCCGCCTAAGATTATTGGCCTTAAGGGACCGTTTCTCCACTACCAGGTCCATTGCAAATGAATGGTTTGCAGAACACGGAAGACCTATTGGCATGCGAAGTGTTTACCGACGAATGAGAAGTTTTGGCTTGTTTTGATACCGGCCACACTGGGTCCTCCCTTTAACTCGAGAACACCGACGTAATCGCCTTGAGTGGTGCAGACAACGGTCACTCTGGGACCAGGAATGGAACAGTATTGTCTTTAGTGACGAGTCTCGATTTTGCTTAGGCATGCACGATGGTCGTTCCAGGGTTAGAAGGCGACGTGGTGAAAGGAGGAATCCACAGTTTTTTGTTGAAAGACATGTTCATCACACTGTTGGAGTTATGGTTTGGGGTGCTATAGCTTATGGTTCCAGGTCACCTTTAATCTTCATCAGAGGTAACATGAACGCGCAGCGTTATATCCACGAAGTTCTAGAACCCCATCTTTTACCCTATCTTGACACCCTGGCAGATCCAACTTTCCAACAAGATAATGCCCGACCACATGTTGCAAGAGTCACAATAGACTTCTTTCAACATAATGATGTCACATTGTTACCATGGCCACCAAGATCTTCCGACTTATCCCCAATTGAGCACGTGTGGGATATGATGGGTAGGAGATTGCTCAATTTGCAACGTCCTCCTCAGACTCTAGAAGCACTTCGAGAGGAGTTGGTGGTTGCCTGGAATGAGATACCACAGGAGGACATTGGCCACCTGATCAGAAGCATGCCTAGGCGCGTTGGAGAATGCGTAGCACATCAGGGTGCATCCACACATTATTAAAGGTCAAAGGGCTTTAAAGCAGTGCAATCATTTTGAAATTTTTATCATTTACTTATTATGCTTCATTAAGTACTTATACAAAATTTTATTAAAATAAAACCATATAAACTGGGTGTTCGGATTTATATGTCACTTAGTATAAATACCTTGCTCAATGGAATATCATGATCTATCTTGTCAAAAGCTTTACACATCCACCTGACTATGACTATCCAACTAAATAAATTGGTGACACTAGATATGCCCTTGAAAAAAACATGCTGAGAAAAGGAAACTTGGCTACAGGACAAGGGATAAATGTGGTCATTCGGAATCATATCAAATACTTTCGCAAAATTCTACAAGATAGACATGGCTCTCTAGTTTTCAATTCCATCCAAACAGCTTTTAAAGGACAATTCTCTCTATCCCGCTCGTGCACATTGAATAGGAAACATCAATGATCTTCTGATGAATGATCTTTGACTGTTCTTGCCTTCCCTCGGGAGCTACCACTGCCGTTCCTGCTCCTGTGAGAAATTCATTTTGGTGGCTACGTAAGGCTAAGGAAAACATTCGCGAGAAGATCTTGATAACTGTTTCCCATTAGTGTGAGCTGAAGAAGCGTTGCTTAATGTAGCCTCGGCTTTAATGGATATATAATGGTAAAATGATGCCGCTACGGTGCTCGATTCGGTTTGGGAAACTTGAGACTGTTTTGCTTTTATTTCGGTAGGTATTGGAACAATATATGTACAAGGTTGAGGAAAAACTAAGTAAGGTTGAGATGAACTGATGCTTTTGTTTACAAAGACACTGGCTCGAAGATGAAACGTCTTCTTTTAAAAATGTATTCATAGTAACTAAGGGATTGAAAGAAGCTGGGCCCTTAAAGGTTATTACAATGTTGTTCCTAAAAAGAGAATCCACAAAATAATAAACAGTACTTATATGGACCTGCTCCACACCAGACTGGAGGTCAGTTCAAGGTCAGATTCAGTTGAAACTTGGAATCGCTCTTCAAATGACCGGACACGGACAAAGTGATCTCAAATTAGAACTGATTAAAAGAAGAAAGCCGAGATACGTCAAAAGCTTTGTCACGGGGGACGACTTTTTAACAAAGAGCTACTTCACCCCCGTTCACGCTCTGCCTCCCAGGGTCATCCCCTCAAAAATTTTAAATGACAAGGGGTATTGAGTAACATACGAAAATATCACTTTTTATTTCAATAAGTGTTCAAAATGTTGCCGGTTGGTGTTAGCCAAATAATTTAAAACGAAAACTACCAATATACAGGGTGTCCCGAAAAAAGTGTACAATATTCTACCAGCGGTTTCTCGAGCTTAAAATAGGAAGAAAAGCTTATATAAACATATGTCGACAAACGTCCCCTAAGGGCGCTACGGTCTTTTAAAGGAGCTTCCCTGAAGATGGTTTTTCCTTAATATTTCCGAAACGTGTTGAGATAAAGACATAAAATTTGGTACTCCAGCCTAGTTTTTTATGCTGGATTTAAAAATATTAACAATTTTAGACAGTTTTGTTTGGAAGCGTATGTGACAGGGACGGACTCAGGTTATTTTAGCCCCAAAATTTTTGTGTGATCCTATTTTTGAAATTCAATTTTAGAATTTGAAAATTTAGGCTTTTCTACATAAAAAAGGTACTCTTATTGAATATCGATAAATTGTGCCATTTTTGAATAAAATCAAACTAAAAAATTTGTCACATGATAGGAAATGTGCTGCGAATTTAAATGAATTGTTGATTATACATAGTTAGCCATGACTTCAAACAAAATTTGTTATGACTTATTTTGACGTTAAGCTGACAGTGTTAGCAGTGTAAAATTACTAGATTAAAATCAAAATTTTAATTAAATCGATTTAAAATGCCAAGATTTACAGACAGAGAACTGACTGACATGCATTTTGTGTACGGGTTTTGCAATGGAAGTTCATTGGCAGCCGTATATTTTGGACCTTGTTACTAAATTTACTCAAACTGGCAAGTAAAAACGTGATCATCGGAGAGTTTTCGATGAAGCCGCTCAAGTTGAACTTTTGAGTCGTTGATTAACTATTTCACCTGAGGATATCTAAATAAAAGAGACTTTGCAGAGACGCCAAAAAGCTATTGGAAGTCCTAGTGCCAGCTATGAGACAGTGGTGACACGAAACACTTCAGCACTTTATCAAATTCACTTTTGTTTTCTCCTACGGTCCCTTAGATGGCGCTGGTGATTTTCAGATCCCTTTTGGAGCAGTAGAATAATGTAATGAATGGTTAAACTGATGCTATAAATCCTAGCTCCACCTATGAGACAGTGGCAAAACCAAACACCCTAACTGTTCTCAACGAAAGTTTCTAAATTCCTTCTTTCCTATTACCGTCTCGTAGCTGGCTTTGGTATTTCTCAGATCCCTTTTTGAACGCAGGAATACAGTATAAGGTTGGCTGTCTCCAGGTGGAATACGTTAATGAATGGTTAAACTGCACATATAGATAAAGAACTTGTTAGAATAAACGAACTTACCTTAGGTGAAACTATATCTTTGTTACCTGTATAATCCGGTATTCTATACACTACCTAGGTTATGTATAGAATGCCTAAAACGCATAGGTAATGCATGAAATATTATTTGTTTTATACTTTGCCTATGTATTCTATAGAATACCGAATGCGCAGCCGGTAATGTATGTAAAAGACGCAGTTGCAAAAAATACTGCGATAATAAAAAGTGTTCTTATCTTGAAAGTAAGATTTTGTGCACTTCAAAATGTCACGATTGTTCCTCAAATACAAATAAAGAAAGGTGTTTTTGTACCCTTTTCATTAAGCTGATTTTTAAGGAGCACCCTAATTGTTAATTTTGTTGATGTTGATTTTACATAATTTATTTGCCTGTCATTTTATAGGTCTGCCGGTTAACATTGATAAATTTAGACCAATATCTATTCATTTTACACATTGCTGGTGGACCAGCAGGTACTCTATACAATCCCTAGGAATTGTATTCATTACCTAGGTAAAGTAAGCGATGGATGATAATATTCATAACATTTCATGCAATGCCTGGACTACCCAGGTGCTCTATACGTTGCCTAGGTATTGTATACAATACCTGAATTATACAGATTACCAGTAACATCTTAACTATATATATCCGCGCCTCATGAAGTAAATAAATCGACCCAATCGGGTATACTGCAATTGATATATTTACAAACAAGGCCTGCTTGTAATTATACCTGTCATCTGCTTACCTAAATATGTAACAAATTTAGCAAACCTTTTTTGATATCGTGGACAACTACATAATGTCAGTCATTATTTACCTATGAAAAGAAATATTACTTCTCATTAGAGGAACAGAATGAATAATGGCGATTTCTCAGGTTGATGATAAAAAGTAATGTAATTTAGTTGTGTGTTCCATCCATCAATCTTTCTCCCTAGTCCACAATTAAAGTCACGTATAATTAATTAATAACTTCACTGGCTTTTCGGCTGTCACATTGGCCTATATCCAGCGAAAACATACGACACTCAATCCTCAAGGAACCTTTATGAATGTGGCTCTAAGTAGGGATGCCAAAAAAAATCGAATTCAAGCCCTTAATAATATAAACAAGCAAAAAGGTTTTATCATACATTTCGTCGTGACCAAAAGTGGAACATTATACACAGGAGCGCATTTTAAGGAGGGTCTTCTATGTAACATTTTTTCCTCAAGGACTCCATTAAAAAATGCGGGGTCTTTTTTTCATATCTTCAAAACCGACAACTGGAATGTGCTTGCTAAACAAATTATTACTGTCAAACAGTTACAAGAAAGAATAGTTAATGCGATTCGTCAAATCCAAGCAACAACAAATCTTGCGGAAATACGCTTTTACTTATTAAAAATATGCCGCATTTTTAGGAAAACAATGCACACTACGAAAAAACACAAGAGTAACTATACTAAGTGACATATAAATCCGAACACCCAGTTTATATGGTTTTATTTTAATAAAATTTTGTATAAGTACTTAATGAAGCATAATAAGTAAATGATAAAAATTTCAAAATGATTGCACTGCTTTAAAGCCCTTTGACCTTTAATAATGTGTGGATGCACCCTGATGTGCTACGCATTCTCCAACGCGCCTAGGCATGCTTCTGATCAGGTGGTCAATGTCCTCCTGTGGTAACTCATTCCAGGCAACCACCAACTCCTCTCGAAGTGCTTCTAGAGTCTGAGGAGGACGTTGCAAATTGAGCAATCTCCTACCCATCATATCGCACACGTCCTCAATTGGGGATAAGTCGGGAGATCTTGGTGGCCATGGTAACAACGTGACATCATTATGTTGAAAGAAGTCTATTGTGACTCTTGTGACATGTGGTCGGGCATTATCTTGTTGGAAAGTTGGATCTGCCAGGGTGTCAAGATAGGGTAAAAGATGGGGTTCTAGAACTTCGTGGATATAACGCTGCGCGTTCATGTTACCTCTGATGAAGATTAAAGGTGACCTGGAACCATAAGCTATAGCACCCCAAACCATAACTCCAACAGTGTGATGAACATGTCTTTCAACAAAAAACTGTGGATTCCTCCTTTCACCACGTCGCCTTCTAACCCTGGCACGACCATCGTGCATGCCTAAACAAAATCGAGACTCGTCACTAAAGACAATACTGTTCCATTCCTGATCCCAGAGTGACCGTTGTCTGCACCTCTCAAGGTGATTACATCGGTGTTCTCGAGTTAAAGGGAGGACCCAGTGTGGCCGGTATGAAAACAAGCCAAAACTTCTCATTCGTCGGTAAACACTCCGCATGCCAATAGGTCTTCCGTGTTCTGCAAACCATTCATTTGCAATGGACCTGGTAGTGGAGAAACGGTCCCTTAAGGCCAATAATCTTAGGCGGCGATCTTCACGGTCTGTTGTTCTACGGCGGCGTCCAGTGCCCCTTGCTCTTTGCGTACGGCCTTCTCGAAGCCATGCCTGACAACACCTAACCACAGTGTCTACACTTCTTTGCACTCTAACTGCAATTGCCCGAAAAGAAAGTCCAGCTTCCCGAAGTCCCACTATACGGCCCCTATCAAACTCACTAAGTTGACGAAATCGTACAGGTCTCCGTACTCTAGGCATCGTAACCGATCGTAAAGGATGTCAAGAACCACAATCCGCCAACGTTGATTCTTTACTGCGGCTGAAATATTCATTTTTAGTGCGTTAGTGAATTAGGAAAAAGCAGTATAAAAACCGGAATGTCCAACTGATAAGGCTGAAAATTTTTTCACTTGTTATATACAGTAAGATAAATACATTCACCAACTTTTATTAAAATAAAACCATTTAAACTGGGTGTTCGGATTTATATGTCACTTAGTATATTTGTAGCAAATTAAAGGCAAAGGCATCACACGCACATGCAATGAATGTTTCAAATTGAATTAAAATTGGTTCCTGCAGTTAAAAACTAATTGTAAATAAAAGATATCATCATACTGCAAAATCGCTCTTAGTAGCTGAATACAGGGTATCCTGGAAGCTGGACCGTTGCTTTTCAGCAACGGCTATGATTGAAATAAAAAAATAATTTGCGGTAAAAAAACGCCGAAAACGTAAAAACATGAAGAAAAATACTCACCATTTATTTGGTATGGTATTTACGGTACATGTATTGTTTGTAACTACTTCTTGAAGTTGTCGCTGTTAGATTCGAAAACACGTGTGTATTTACTTTTTCCATATTTGGAGTCGTCTAGGTCTTTTACTGTGTCCACCAATACGGCTTCTGCACGATATAAACAAACATACGCAGCTCTGGGTACTCAAATACACTCGGCAGTATCAATAGGATCATAAAGACGCTCACAGTAAATTTACATCAAATCGATAACTAAGTTATTTCTGTTTGCTTATAAACTAGGTCAACCTACACACCGCGCGGCGCCTGTTTTGGATTTTGTCCCGCATAGCCAAAAATCTATCAGGTAGATGACAGTTAGTTAAAATTAATATTATATATATATATACTAAGTGACATATAAATCCGAACACCCAGTTTAAATGGTTTTATTTTAATAAAAGTTGGTGAATGTATTTATCTTACTGTAAATAACAAGTGAAAAAATTTTCAGCCTTATCAGTTGGACATTCCGGATTTTATACTGCTTTTTTTTAATTCACTAACGCTCTAAAAATGAATATTTCAGCCGCAGTAAAGAATCACCGTTGGCGGATTTTGGTTGTAGACATCCTTTACGATCGGTTACGATGCCTAGAGTACGGAGACCAGTACGATTTCGTCAACTTAGTGAGTTTGATAGGGGCCGTATAGTGGGACTTCGGGAAGCTGGACTTTCTTTTCGGGCCATTGCAGTTAGAGTGCAAAGAAGTGTAGACACTGTGGTTAGGTGTTGTCAGGCATGGCTTCGAGAAGGCCGTACGCAAAGAGCAAGGGGCACTGGACGCCGCCGTAGAACAACAGACCGTGAAGATCGCCGCCTAAGATGATTGGCCTTAAGGGACCGTTTCTCCACTACCAGGTCCATTGCAAATGAATGGTTTGCAGAACACGGAAGACCTATTGGCATGCGAAGTGTTTACCGACGAATGAGAAGCTTTGGCTTGTTTTCATACCGGCCACACTGGGTCCTCCCTTTAACTCGAAAACACCGACGTAATCGCCTTGAGTGGTGCAGACAACGGTCACTCTGGGATCAGGAATGGAACAGTATTGACTTTAGTAACGAGTCCTGATTTTGTTTAGGCATGCACGATGGTCGTGCCAGGGTTAGAAGGCGACGTGGTGAAAGGAGGAATCCACAGTTTTTTTGTTGAAAGACATGTTCATCACACTGTTGGAGTTATGGTTTAGAGGTAACATGAACGCGCAGCGTTATATCCACGAAGTTCTAGAACCCCATCTTTTACCCTATCGTGACACCCTGGCAGATCCAACTTTCCAACAAGATAATGCCCGACCACATGTTGCAAGAGTCATAATAGACTTCTTTCAACATAATGATGTCGCATTGTTACGGTGGCCACCAAGATCTCCCGACTTATCCCCAATTGAGCACGTGTGGGATATGATGGGTAGGAGATTGCTCAATTTGCAACGTCCTCCTCAGACTCTAGAAGCACTTCGAGAGGAGTTGGTGGTTGCCTGGAATGAGATACCACAGGAGGACATTGACCACCTGATCAGAAGCATGCCTAGGCACGTTGGATACAGCACATCAGGGTGCATCCACACATTATTAAAGGTCAAAGGGCTTTAAAGCAGTGCAGTCATTTAGAAATTTTTATCATTTACTTATTATGCTTCATTAAGTACTTATACAAAATTTTATTAAAATAAAACCATTTAAACTGGGTGTTCGGATTTATATGTCACTTAGTATAATTCTGATACCTCTACTGCTCATTAAGGAGTCCCCTAGTGGTCTGTTCTAGCATTCTTAGTTGAAAGAAGCAACAACCAGCAACGGAGACTAGGCGGTACAATTTCAGGCACCACCACAGCATTCATTCACCTATCACCAAGTCAGCTTTAACTCAACATTCTATAATTTATAAAGGAATTCAGATATTCAACCATCTACAAGCAGCTAGTAAATAATTGATGATTTCATGATGATTTTCAAATTGTGAAGGATTTTATCCCACCAAACGCCTACTATTTATAGCCTAGAGGTATACTTTGACGATATTTGCACATTGAATTACTGTCTGTTTCACGTTTAATGTTATTTTATGCTTTATTCTATTTCGTATTATACCTATTATGTCTGTGACTATCTACCTTATAAGGTAATATATTCACCTCTTTTATCAATACAAATGATTCATTATTGGTCGATAAAGTATATTTTCATTGATTAATTGACTGACTGATTGGTTGGTTGGCAGGTTGGTTGATTGATCGATTGACCGGCTGATTGATGGATTGATTGATTCATTGATTAACTGATTGACTGAATGACTGAATGGCTGAATGACTGAATGACTGAATGACTGAATGACTGAATGACTGAATGACTGAATGACTTAATGACTGAATGACTGAATGACTGAATGACTGAATGAATGAATGACTGAATGAATGAATGACTGAATGACTGAATGACTGATTGACTGATCGACCGATCAAACGATCGATCGATTGCATAATTGACTGGTTGACTGATTGATTGATTGCCTAATTGACTGGCTGACTGATTGACTGATTGACTGATTGACTGATTGACTGATTGACTGATTGACTGATTGACTGATTGACCGATTGATTGATTGACTGATTGACTGATTGACTGATTGACCGATTGACCGAATAACTGATTACTGATTGACTGATTGTCTGATTGAATGACTGATTAATTTATTGATTGATTGATTGAATGATTGATTGATTGTCAGAGACTACAAAACATCATACCCTTCGACGGAGGAGGGGAGATGCAGGGTCGGAATGGCTCATTTGGAGATTTCGGTTATCTTGAGGCTTTGGTATATGTGTTACTAGAAAAAAACAGATTATTGCCTAACTCAAACGCTCTATAAAGAAAAGTCCCCACCTCGAAGACACCCTTAATAAAGATTCTACGCGAGAGAATATCACCAATTGCAATCGAACAATAATTCGGCCGTATGTGCAACGGAAATAGGAGGGGCCGTAATGGCGCAACTTCGTGAGGAGGCCGAATTTATGACCCGCTCGTTTCTGGATTAGGAGGAGCCGGCGCCGATAATTCTCATAATTCGGCTGGTAATCGCCTTTTGGGAAGGCAAGTTAGAAGCCTCAACGGACACCGATATGGGAGTGGCCTTGGCGAGTCCGAGTGACTAATGGTAGGGTTTATTTGGTGTTAAATATGTGCCACTTTGATGTCTGTAAGGGACGGTGGTCCGAAAGTCCTGAGATTTTTGGGGACACTAAATGGTGGTATTAAAATATCAGGGTGTGTGACCTTAAATTTGGCCTTCAACACGACCTTGACCGTAAAGGTCAAGGTAAAGGCGATTTCCCAGATGGAAACTCTGGAGCTAATATAAAGGAAACATGTTTGGATATGAGCTTAGGTGAAAATCATTTTGATCTTGAATGTCTGTGGTCAAGGTTACAAGTGAAAGTAAATGTTTACCATCTACCTCTTTTCGGGATCAAAGATATAGGGTATTATAGGAAAAATTGTCTAAACCTAAATTTGATGGTCAAGGCTATAATAAGAGAGCAGTAAAATCCAGGGAAAAAGTCTGAATCTCTGTTGCCTCTAGGTTCTTATTTTTGCTTGACTTTCAGAGTGATCCTTGATCTCTTCAAATGAGGATTTTCATGACGACCTTGTCCAGAAGAGCCATCATAACTTATCCAAGGTCATGCCTGAACGTGAAATTTTTCTGGGATCAAAAGTATAGGGTAATGAACCAAAAATTATAGACTCCCTCAAGGTCAGTTTCACAGCAACCAACTAAAGTCAGAGAAAAGCCATGAACCGCCATTACTTTTGAGTCCTTATTTCTGCTCTATCCTAAGCAATCTTTTCAAATGAGTTTTATGCGATGACATCCAAGGTCAAACTAATTGCATCCAAGATCCTATTGAACCCGTTTTAACCTTTATTTAACCTTCATTGTTGCGCTCAAGGTCAAATTCAATAACATATCTCTGAAGAGGATATCGTTTTATTAATTACCTGTTTTATCAAATAACACTATAACACATTCTTGATGATCTCTAAAGGAAAATATATCTGAAAAATGAGATATAATGTTTTTTGGATGTTATGTAGGTACAGGGTGTTTTCAAAGTTGAGTCATTTATTTTAACAGCTTGTAATAAGAGTTAAAACTTCTTTTAAAAAAAAATCATTACCGTTTTTACAAAAACTTCCCTGTTCATGTGCCCTTAAATCAGATACTATATTTGTTTGTCTGGGCGGTCCGTAGGACCTTTGCCCATTAGTCACTGTCTAATGTACGTTAGTCGAATCTGTCAGTACTGGTTGCCCAGAAACCAGACAATGTCAAGGAAAAATAGAGAGGGAAAGAGAAGAAAAATGGAGAAGAGCAAAGAAAAACAGAAGTGTTTAGTTTAAGAGGAGGCACCTAGGCTTTTTGATTTGGTACACGGATTAATTTTGAGGTGAACTAAGCAAACTTTGATTCGGTTTTGTTGAGAGTAATTTTAAGTTTACTAAAAGTTCGCGCTAATTTTTGATTACGGTGCGAGCCGTGGCCCTAAATGTTTACGAACTTGTAGTCCACTGAGTCGTGCAACAGAGGGTTTCTGTGCAATTCCGCTTGACTATAACGTCGCTGCGCCTGAAGTTTGACATAATCCCTCAAGTAAGGAATGCCAAGGTCTCTGTGTAGTGTCTCGTTTGAGGCATACCATGGACCGTTGCAAATTGCTCGCAAAGTTATACTTTGCAGACATTGCATATGTGTCTTGGCAAGAAAACACCAAGCCGCACATGCATAAGTAATGGCTGGTCTACTAATCATTTTAAAGAGGCGAACCCTTAAATCAGAATGATATAAAAATTTATTTAATACGCTCTCTCTTTTTGCTCCCTGGGTTCACCAGCAGGCATGCCGGCCTCAGTGAGGTTCCTATTATTGCCGCTGTGTGATCCGGAATACGGGAGGCTCGACGTTTGCCAGATGGGCGGTACTTAATGGGCCTGTTTGGCTTACTTGATCCTTTCAATTGCTCTGTTGTGCATGTTTGTAACTAAGTTTTTCCTCAGAGGGTACATCCTCTGCTGAACATAATCCTTCATACAAGCCGCCGCTGCCTGGGCAGTGCAGAGTATACTTACTTGAGACCTTTTCTGTTGAATCATTCTCAGAATGTACCAGTGACAGTAACGGAACTCCTACCAAACTCAATGTATACTAAGTGACATATAAATCCGAACACCCATTTTAAATGGTTTTATTTTAATAAAAGTTGGACTTTCTTTTCGGGCAATTGCAGTTAGAGTGCAAAGAAGTGTAGACACTGTGGTTAGGTGTTGTCAGGCATGGCTTCGAGAAGGCCGTACGCAAAGAGCAAGGGGCACTGGACGCCGTCGTAGAACAACAGACCGTGAAGATCGCCGCCTAAGATTATTGGCCTTAAGGGACCGTTTCTCCACTACCAGGTCCATTGCAAATGAATGGTTTGCTGAACACGGACGACCTATTGGCATGCGAAGTGTTTACCGACGAATGAGAAGTTTTGGCTTGTTTTCATACCGGCCACACTGGGTCCTCCCTTTAACTCGAGAACACCGACGTAATCGCCTTGAGTAGTGCAGACAACGGTCACTCTGGGATCAGGAATGGAACAGTATTGTCTTTAGTGACGAATCTCGATTTTGTTTAGGCATGCACGATGGTCGTGCCAGGGTTAGAAGGCCACGTGGTGAAAGGAGGAATCCACAGTTTTTTGTTGAAAGACATGTTCATCACACTGTTAGAGTTATGGTTTGGGGTGCTAAAGCTTATGGTTCCAGGTCACCTTTAATCTTCATCAGAGGTAACATGAACGCGCACCGTTATATCCACGAAGTTATAGAACCCCACCTTTTACCCTATCTTGACATTCTGGCAGATCCTACTTTCCCACAAGATAATGCCCGACCACATGTTGCAAGAGTCACAATAGACTTCTTTCAACATAATGATGTCACATTGTTACCATGACCACCAAGATCGCAACGTCCTCCTCAGACTCTAGAAGCACTTCGAGAGGAGTTGGTGGTTGCCTGGAATGAGATACCACAGGAGGACATTGATCACCTGATCAGAAGCATGCCTAGGCGCTTTGGAGAATGCGTAGCACATCAGGGTGCATCCACACATTATTAAAGGTCAAAGGGCTTTAAAGCAGTGCAATCATTTTGAAATTTTTATCATTTACTTATTATGCTTCATTAAGTACTTATACAAAGGTTTTATTAAAATAAAACCATTTAAACTGGGTGTTCGGATTTATATGTCACTTAGTACTATGTGGTTTTGCATACAAATCCTCCTTAGATGATTAAAACTTTATATCGAACACCAAACTCTGTTACCTACCTTATGTCTACACTTGATATTTTTAGCCTTACACAAATTGAATCCTTACAATTAATTCCTTTTATATCCTATGTTGGCGTCGCTGAAACGTACGGCTCTGGCAACTTAGACGGCTAGTGTTAGTGTGATACAATTATCTACAAGAAACTTTCTAACGCCTAGCGCTGAAACCTAACATATTATAATGGAGTTAGATTCGCGCTCTAAACTTCCAATCGATTCTCAGATTTACATCGCGCGTTATTTGTTTCAAGTTTAATAAAAGCTGGGACAAAGTTCCTCGCAAAGTTTGACTCAAGTTCGGCGGAAGATTATGATTATGCTTTTGAAAGGAGCTTACTCTGTGGTTTACGCTGAAAATATTACTTAAAATCCTGTTCGGAAGTTGTCGGCAGTAATTAGTAGCAGCTGACGCATGGATAGGAATAGTTATTAAGATATCCTGGTATGTTCCCGAAATAAATGAATCGATCATTGCAAAAACCTCCTAAGTCACATATTGGCTTCCGATCTATATGTTTGCAGATTCGACTATTACAATGTCTGTAAAAGATGTGAGTTACCTTCATACCAAAATTCAACGTATATTCAATGGATTTTCATTCTGGTGCCAAAGAAACCGAATAATAGTAAATTCAAGTAAACTATTGTAATAAATATATACTTTATTGCAAGGCTATGGGTTAATGAGTGCAATTAATAAATCAACAAGAATTACTGATCACAGTGGGAGTTGTTTGGATCACTTTTTTATTAAATGTAAGAGTAATGTTTTTGAAAAGGTTAGGGCTGTGATTTTGAAGAGCGACCTTACAGATCATCACCCCATTCTCCTTAATATTCATTAATAGAACAAATTAAAAACAGATTAAAAATATTTAACACGAAAGTTAAGCATTACATCGTGAAGCCACTTGATGATTGCACAAAATGGTGGGCCTAGAATCATGAGTAAGATGAACCTTTTGGCACTGTACCGCGATAAGTCTAACAAAGTTGCAATTTCTGAGTTTGATTTCCCAGAATTAAAAAACTTAATTATCAGTAACCGAATTTTCTCACTAATAACCCTTCCTCTACCCATTTTGAAAACCTTAACTACCCAAAACTATTTTAGACGTATTCTGACAGCTGTGATTAATAAAAACAATTGTCATGGCTTTTATTTTTCACAGCGACCTATGCGTTATAGACTTATTTTGCATTGCAATGAAAATAGGTTGATAAGCTGTAATTGCAACATGTGTTATTGTTATACCGCAAATTTGATTAGGGAGTGATAAAGTTGGTGTTTTCTACTATATATTATCAAAATATTCATTGTTAATATTTTAAAACTATAACATCCTGCTACATTTTTATTATTTGTGTTTGATAAGAAAAAACTAAGATTTCAATAGTTGGGCCAACTTGTCAATAAATCTTCAAAACTACTGAACTGAAGCTCATGTATTTCACATCATTATAAAGTGAATTGAAATAATAAGGTATCACTCGACCCCCCTTTCCATTTAAGATTTTAGGGTTGGTGTCACCCCCGCCCAGGGGGCTGCACGTGCTAACGTGATCTTTTACCAAACTTGTGTCCCCCTCGAAAACAAAATCGACGGGTCTGAGCGTTTTTCCAAAAAAAAAACTGAGCTGTCAGTAAATGCGTCTGTTTCGTTTTCGATGCGCCACCCTGTATATCAATCTAGTAAGAACTATTGACTGTTATGCATGAACTACATTTTATCATAAAATCCTGTATTTTGTTAATTGAAGAAAAAACAAATGTTCAGAGCTCAAATTCTTACAGCGATCATTAATAGATAATAATAGTGGCCTCAAGTTTGGCCCCTGAGGCCCACCAGATGGAACTGAGTATGATTCGCACTGGAAGCTATTGTATAATACCAACTGTTCAAGTTCAAGTAAGTGAGACCTGAAGAACTGGATGGTCTTCTCAATAAGACACCACTTTCAATTTTGATGATGGAAAAATGAATAATACCTAACCAAGTCACAGTAACGAATAAATAAGCTACCTCTCCTTTTCTCTATCGCGTACGTGTAACAACCAAACATTAACACCTCATTTATATTTGAGCTCGCAACGATAATGTCTGATGGCGTATTTTCCAACAACCCTTTGTTATCAGTCCTCGCCTGTCGACAACGTATAGGAAAGCGTGGTACGTGTGTTAGGGTGCTGATTACAATTTCTAAACCTGGCGGGAGTCATGAAAATGTATATCTGTTGAGGGTGGGTAGAGGTATTGTCGACTGCTAGCGACTGGTTTTTCCTTCTTTGTGCTTCCATTTCATTTCCACACTGATGGTGGCAGCCTTTATCTCCGACCCATGAATGCCATAAATTGTACGATGTTGACAGTTGTACTTTGTAAAAGCATTGAAGCTATAAGATCGATTAAGTTAGAATAACAGCTGACTAGTAAGTAATATTTCAAAATTCCTCGTATCGATAAGTGACACACAATTCTGATGGATCCACTAGCTGCGTGGCAGGAAACTACACAATTTCCCGGCTTATTTTTTTTAAGGAATTGGTATTGAAACTAGAATTTTATCCTGAATCCAGTTTCTCTGCAAAAATCTAGTAATGCGCGGTATACCTCTCTATTTTCAGATGCTATTATTGTATTATTAATGGATTACTAGTGATATGAGCTTATCTGTAACAGTCTTATATACAGGGTCGATTTTGTTTTCGAGGGGGACACAAGTTTGGCAAAAAATCAGGTTAGCACGCGCAGCTTCCTAAGCGGGGGTGGCACCACCCCCAAAATCTTAAATGGAAAAAAATGATAAACAAACCTTATTAAGTAAATTCTTTTAGTCAAATTTCTTCTGAAAGTAGTACAAACTAATCTGATGTACCTATTAAAGTCTACTTTAAGCTTTAAATCAATAAATCATCAAAACTACTGAACTGAAGCTCATGTATTTTACATCATTATAAAGGGAATTGAAAGACCTTTAAATTAAGGTATCACTCGACCCCCTTTCGATTAAGATTTTAGGGTTGGTGTCACCCCCGCCCAAGGGGCTGCACATGTTAACGTGATTTTTTGCGAAACTTGTGTCCCCTCGAAAACAAAATCGACGGGTCCGAGCGTATTTACAAAAAAAAACTGAGCTTCCAGTAAATGCGTCTGTTTCGTTATAGATGCGCCACCCTGTATACTCATTGACACTAGAAGAGTTATACCCAGAAAAAGTAATTTCTTCAACTTGATTTCTTGACCATGTGGTCTTGCATCAAGAATGAAATGATAACATTCTCACGAAATTATATTGACAAGTAATTAGAAAAAAAAATGTTGTCGTTCTCTGCTCCAGTTCAAACGTTGGCTACAGTGGTCCGCATTCAGAGGAAATTTCGCGATAGGACAAACCAACATCTTGATAGGCAATAATTCGTCGTATTTTTTATGCTTAACACTATTAAATGAAAGGGTAATAGCTAAAAATATCTGTACTACTCAGCTCTCTGCAATATTCACAAAAGCTAAGAGGTAACATTTTAACAAAGGTAAACAAAAACAAAGATAAAAGGTTGATATTTTTGCCAGAGCATGCTTTAAATATAGTCAAAAAAAAACAAGTTGGAGAACTTATTCTTTCCAGATGTAACACCTTTATAAGTACTGCATGACAGAAACAGATAATTAACATCAGCTACTTCTCCGTCTACCTCACACAGAGGTGACTCTTAATTTGTGAAGGTGTGCTAGGGAATTTCCATGACAGCATTTTCGTTGCCTTGTGTGCCAGTATCTCCTTTTAACCCAATAAAGACAACTTGAAACCTACTAAAAATATATATATATATATGTATATATATATATATATATATATATATATATATATATATATATATATATATATATATATATATATATATAAGTGACATATAAATCCGAACACCCAGTTTAAATGGTTTTATTTTAATAAAAGTTGGTGAATGTATTTATCTTAGTGTAAATAACAAGTGAAAAAATTTTCAGCCTTATCAGTTGGACATTCCGGTTTTTATACTGCTTTTTTTTAATTCAGTAACGCTCTAAAAATGAATATTTCAGCCACAGTAAAGAATCAACGTTGGCGGATTTTGGTTCTTGACATCCTTTACGATCGGTTACGATGCCTAGAGTACGGAGACCAGTACGATTTCGTCAACTTACTGAGTTTGATAGGGGCCGTATGGTGGGACTTATGGAAGCTGGACTTTCTTTTCGGGCAATTGCAGTTAGAGTGCAAAGAAGTGTAGACACTGTGGTTAGGTGTTGTCAGGCATGGCTTCGAGAATGCCGTACGCAAAGAGCAAGGGGCACTGGACGCCGCCGTAGAACAACAGACCGTGAAGATCGCCGCCTAAGATTATTGGTCTTAAGGGACCGTTTCTCCACTACTAGGTCCATTGCAAATAAATGGTTTGCAGAACACGGAAGACCTATTGGAATGCGAAGTGTTTACCGACGAATGAGAAGTTTTGGCTTGTTTTCATACCGGCCACACTGGGTCCTCCCTTTAACTCGAGAACACCGACGTAATCGCCTTGAGTGGTGCAGACAACGGTCACTCTGGGATCAGGAATGGAACAGTATTGTCTTTAGTGACTAGTCTCGATTTTGTTTAGGCATGCACGATGGTCGCGCCAGGGTTAGAAGGCGACGTGGTGAAAAGAGGAATCCACAGTTTTTTGTTGACAGACATGTTAATCACACTGTTGGAGTTATGGTTTGGGGTGCTATAGCTTATGGTTCCAGATCACCTTTAATCTTCATCAGAGGTAACATGAACGCGCAGCGTTGTATGCACGAAGTTCTAGAACCCCATCTTTTACCCTATCTTGACACCCTGGCAGATCCAACTTTCCAACAAGATAATGCCTGGACCACATGTTGCAAGAGTCACAATATACTTCTTTCAACATAATGATGTCACATTGTTACCATGGCCACCAAGATCTCCCGACTTATCCCCAATTGAGCACGTGTGGGATATGATGGGTAGGAGATTGCTCAATTTGCAACGTCCTCCTCAGACTCTAGAAGCACTTCGAGAGGAGTTGGTGGTTGCCTGGAATGAGATACCACAGGAGGACATTAACCACCTGATCAGAAGCATGCCTAGGCGCGTTGGAGAATGCGTAGCACATCAGGGTGCATCCACACATTATTAAAGGTCAAAGGGCTTTAAAGCAGTGCAATCATTTTGAAATTTTTATCATTTACTTATTATGCTTCATTAAGTACTTATACAAAATTTTATTAAAATAAAACCATTTAAACTGGGTGTTCGGATTTATATGTCACTTAGTATAGCTCCGGAATGAGACTAAGAATTGTGCAAACGACGTGCTCTTTGTAGTGAGTTTTGTCAGAACCTATTATAGTTTCTAAAGAGAACTTTGAACCTGTAAGGAATGCAACTGTTTTTATTGTTAAGATACTACCTCAAACCTTTCTCAATGCCTGCGTCCGCGGGATAAAACTATAGTTTTCTTCAACAAATGCGCTATCTACGCCTTCTAAGTTTTGAGGCCAATCGCAATACACTGATGTTTTGATATTGTATCTATTCAATATTGATGAAACCATATTATGATTGTAGCGGAAGCTCCTGGGCTTCCGCTAGAATTGCTTGGCTTGGAGATTAGACAAATGCTCCTAGGCACATTTTGACAGCGGCATGTTAACCCCATATAAAGAAGAAGCTCTAACATTACGCTTCCTTAATCTATTCTATACGCATGTGCTATATGTGCATATATGCAATAAGTAGATCAGATTCCTTCTATGAATAATTATTAGCTACCAAGCTTTCAATATAATTGCACTCACAATTGTCGTAGATCCTATTCAGGGAGTGCATGCGTTCAGCATTTCCTACTTTTGCTTTTAGCTTGATTACATCATAGCGCTGATTCGGCGCCGTTATCTGTCTATGAACGCAGCAAGTTACATAGTTTCTTTGATTAACAGCCCGCTTCGATGAACTTAACTGATGAATGCTAAAAAGCATGAAACAGCGATGTATACCGTTTGGTTATGGAAAAGAGACCGAATCCAAACAGAACATTGACAATGTTGCCATAGAAATTCTAAACATTTCAAGTATAAAAAATGATAATAGATTAGATTTCAGCTTTACCTCAAAAACTTTTTGGGGTGCTGACGAATTGCTTGTATATACGAGGTTTGTAAATCAAGTGTTGAGACTGGCAACGTAGGCAACGATCTTGTCTTCAGCCTCAGGCTAAAGTAATTAAAAAGAATCAGTCTCATCACTCAATTTAAAGACCTCGTATTATACAGGGTATTTCTAAAACGTGAGACAAAAATTCGAGAAGAGGTTGTGAAGGTCAGTACTTCGTTGACGTCATTATAAGTGTTGACCATGCAGTGTTGACAACAGAGTTGAAAACAAACGCACCACGAGTATCTTTTTCACCCAGTAAATAAAATTGGACGGTGTCATTTAAAAACGAAGTTCATTCACCCATTCGCTCGAAATGTAACCGTACGGGTTCTGGCGGGTGATTTCCCTTTTGGAAAATAAACATTTCCAAAACGGTCGATATCTCATTCCATTCGCTTTCACATTGTAATTTTCATATCAACGGCACATACGACAGGCAAATGCAAACTTGTTTATTTGCTGATTCAGAGTTTGCTTTCACACTCAAAATGGGCAATACACTGCCTTTGTACGCTGTTAGCGTTTATATTTAACTTTGGAGGTAATATTAGCTGTAAAGTTTACAAATCCAGTTGCAATATACGGGAAGCTACTTAAATGAGAACTCGTTTAGAGTCATCGTACAATGACCGTGTTTACATCACAGAAGTTACTCAGGAAAATACTGCAGGTATTTTTCAGCCCATTAAGATGCAGTTGATTTTCCCGTTTCACAAGTATACTAAGTGACATAAATCCGAACACCCAGTTTAAATGGTTTTATTTTAATAAAATTTTGTATAAGTACTTAATGAACCATAATAAGTAAATGATAAAAATTTCAAAATGATTGCATTGCTTTAAAGCCCTTTGACCTTTAATAATGTGTGGATGCACCCTGATGTGCTACGCATTCTCCAACGCGCCTAGGCATGCTTCTGATCAGGTGGTCAATGTCCTCCAGTGGTATCTCATTCCAGGCAACCACCAACTCCTCTCGAAGTGCTTCTAGAGTCTGAGGAGGACGTTGCAAATTGAGCAATCTCCTACCCATCATATCCCACACGTGCTCAATTGGGGATAAGTCGGGAGATCTTGGTGGCCATGGTAACAATGTGACATTATTATATTGAAAGAAGTCTATTGTGACTCTTGCAACATGTGGTCGGGCATTATCTTGTTGGAAAGTTGGATCTGCCAGGGTGTCAAGATAGGGTAAAAGATGGGGTTCTAGAACTTCGTGGATATAACGCTGCGCGTTCATGTTACCTCTGATGAAGATTAAAGGTGATCTGGAACCATAAGCTATAGCACCCCAAACCATAACTCCAACAGTGTGATGAACATGTCTTTCAACAAAAAACTGTGGATTCCTCTTTTCACCACGTCGCCTTCTAACTCTGGAACGACCATCGTGCATGCCTAAACAAATTCGAGACTATTCACTAAAGACAATACTGTTCCATTCCTGATCCCGGAGTGACCGTTGTCTGCACCACTCAAGGCGATTACGTCGGTGTTCTCGAGTTAAAGGGAGGACCCAGTGTGGCCGGTATGAAAACAAGCCAAAACTTCTCATTCGGCGGTAAACACTTCGCATTCCAATAGGTCTTCCGTGTTCTGCAAACCATTCATTTGCAATGGACCTAGTAGTGGAGAAACGGTCGCTTAAGGCCAATAATCTTAGGCGGCGATCTTCACGGTCTGTTGTTCTACGGCGGCGTCCAGTGCCCCTTGCTCTTTGCGTACGGCCTTCTCGAAGCCATGCCTGACAACACCTAACCACAGTGTCTACACTTCTTTGCACTCTAACTGCAATTACCCGAAAAGAAAGTCCAGCTTCCCGAAGTCCCACTATACGGCCCCTATCAAACTCAGTAAGTTGACGAAATCGTACAGGTCTCCGTACTCTAGGCATCGTAACCGATCGTAAAGGATGTCAAGAACCAAAATCCGCCAACGTTGATTCTTTACTGCGGCTGAAATATTCATTTTTAGAGCGTTAGCGAATTAAAAAAAAAGCAGTATAAAAACCGGAATGTCCAACTGATAAGGCTGAAAATTTTTTCACTTGTTATTACAGTAAGATGAATACATTCACCAACTTTTATTAAAATAAAACCATTTAAACTGGGTGTTCGGATTTATATGTCACTTAGTATAGTTGACAAATCTCTTGCCATCTCTTGAAACTGTTGCATGGAACAGCAGGGTCCTGTATTCAACTACCACGGTCATGTCATTTGTGTAGTGCGTAATGTTTCTGTTACTGGCAACCTGTACCGCTTAGTAACTGTACACGAATCAATCTAAATTATTCCAAACCTTGAAAGGGAATAGAGAGTGTGTCAATCTAAACCTGAACGATGCTGAACGTTTTCAAACTGATGGAAAACAGAAAGGAAAGCTTTGAAGCTTTGAACGTGTCGACCAAATGACATTCCCAATTTAGCCTTTACAGAATTGCTTTTGGTAAGTTTGATAGCGGATGAGGCAGAGTCGAATAGAAATTCGTAGAACAGGTGGGCGTTTCATCAGGTTGAATTTAATTTTGTATAGACTGCGAAAAATGTTCGTTATTTATTAGCTTACCAATCAACAAGCCTGAATTATTCTTCAAGCTTTTTTAGAGGGAGATTTGAACTTCAAGTTAGACACTTGGTTACCTCAAAAGTAATAATAAAGCTGATGCTCGAGGGCAATAGAAGAAACGTCAATTCTGATTATAATGATAATAATAATAGCTTTATTGCCCAACAGTTTCCCATTTATATGACAGTTTATAAACATAATACGAAAGCAAAAACAAAGCGAAAAAACCGAAAGGAAAACAACAAATGCAACACAGGTATAAATTTGTAACATGAGCTATTGTTCCGAATAGCCTTAGCTGCCTTTAGCGGGTAATTAACATTTGTCGCAAATATATCACAGTAACATCCAATTCTGTTTAAGTTATAGCACATTACATATAACGGTGACTTGAGAAGTTTGTCCTAGCTCTAGGAAGCCCGAGTATTTTATGATTGCGAGATGCAAACGTGGACTACGAAACTTGATCTGGATCATGGGGCAATCAATTAAATTGTTGATCAATTTGTAGCCAAATATTATTGAGGCACAGTACCTACGTTTTTTCAAAGTCAACATGTCAAAGCGACTACGTAGTTCCTCATTACTTGTACCTCTCTCTGAATATGTCCCATCAATCCCAAACAGAACAAACTTCATAACTTCCGTTGTACTCTTTCAATGGCTGTGCTATAGCATTCATAGTAAGGGCTCCAAATAATACTACAATATTCGACTTTGGATCTAACGTAAGCATAATATAATAGCTTAATAGACTTTATGTTATGAAAATTCCTGCAATTCCTTACTATGAAACCATAAGCCGCCAATGCTTCTGATGCTTTTTTATTTATATGCTGACTAAAAGTTAACTTTTTATCATAGATTATTTCTAAATCACGTACATCAGAGCATCTTTCTAGCACAGACCCATCGATAGATATTCGTAAACATTAATTTTCCTGGTATAGTTGACTATTTTACACTTCCTCACATTAAGCTCCAACTTGTTTTCTACACATCAAGACAGCACAAAATTTAATTGGTGTTGTAGCTTATACAATCGTCAGAGTATTTATCTGCGAATAAATGTTTAGGTCGTCACCAAAGCATAGGCGTTCACATTCAACTGAGTCACAGAGGTCATTAATAATATCAAAAACTGTAATGGTCCCAGATTGGACCCCTGAGGAACTCCAGAATTGCCAAGTAGGTCTGAGATTGGAAGCCACTATAGCTAACAAATTGTCTACGATCGGATAAGTAAGATTATCACCAACTCCCTAGCATCATCTGTGAAACCAAGTGCACCTAACTTATTTAATAAAGTTTTGTGGTTAATTTATCGAAAGCCTTCGAAAAGTCGGTATAAGTAACGTCAACTTGCTCATTACTATCAATGGCTTCCGAGAGGTACTGCGTTATTATAAATAGATTTGTGGTTGTTGAGCGATTAGCGACAAATCCGTGTTGATGCAATGACAGCTGACGCTGGACGGCAGTGTAAATGCGATGTACAAACTATTTCAAAGACTTTCGAGAACATGCATAATATAGAGATTGCCTGTAATTCTCAATATTTGACTTACCCCACACTTAAACACTGGACAGACCCTAGTCATCTTCCAAATATCTGGAAATCTTTTTGTTATAAGACAAATATTAAAAATCCTAGTTAGAACACCAACAAACACTTCCACACAATCTTTGACTATAAAGGACGGGATGCCATCTAGACCGGATGGCATCTTATCCTTTTATGCCATCATGTAGAGGAGAAAATGTGAAAATCTTAACATAATATATTGAACATTTTAAAATCACACTACAAACAAATTCAGGAAAAAATTAAAACAATTTTTGGGAATATTCATTTTTTCCGCTTGTCTCTGGAAGAACTTCTGAGCGGCATTTTGTTAGTTAACTAAATACGCAATTTGGCACAATTTAAACGAGGGTGAGGGTATACAAATAAATGAACAGTCAATATATGTTCCCAGCTTCACTGAGGTAAAGATCGCGCGAGTTGTTTCCCTTTTTCCGTTATTTTTTCAAGTGTCTTTCGATCCCCTCGCATTCACATCAAAGTGCATATCTCGCATGGTCTGGAATATCTATCTCTCTCCTGGAAGGGATCCCGCAAAATAAATCAAGGATTATATTTTGAAAGCGGCAGCCAGCAGAGTGGAAATTCCGATCCTCTGTCCTGGAAAAATCTCAGATATACAGATTACACGGCAATTGCATTA